>JAAKBD010000229.1:0-274832 GCA_012656105.1 Phytophthora syringae
GATGGTTGGGAAATGTGGGCTCATGCTATCAGATTTTGTAAGTGGAGAGAGCATTCGAGGGTGGTTTCCGTTGAAGGATCAGAATGACCGGCATGCTGGGGATATCTCCATTTTAATCCAGTGGAAGGACCCTTTCCAGGTGCTTGAACTCACCTCTTCTCAACGCGCAAGAGGAGTCAATGGACGCCCAGTTGACATGCACTCGCTTGATTTTGACCAGCAGTACGCTTTGTTGGCAATGTTTTCTTCGGATTTAGATGGGCAGGTGAACTATCGCCAATTTTTGCATTACGCAGCTCCATCCGAAGAACTGGAGTTGCTTGTTGCAAAGATGAAAGAGCGCTTTGAGTATGCCATTGACTCCGAGCTGGTGCCTTCTATTCAAGATGCTCTGACCGCGGGGTTCAATACATCACAACGAAAGCACATGCTCGTTCCGATGAATACATTTTTGAAGGCAGGCGACAAGCAGGGGTTTTCTTGTCAGATTTAGAACGAGGACTGCTGCTAGCCACGTTCGGCGCTGGTGATACTTCAGAGCGCAAATCGATTGCGGGGATGGAGCAAGTGGATCTTTTGGGCATGATGAATTGATTGCGTTGAATTACTTGCTGCTCCATATTAACCCTCGACTCAGCTGTGTCGAGCGGTTGCTGTGTCACAAAATTCGCCAAACTGTGCGCGGATATGTACACAAACAAAGGAAACGCAAGGCAGTAGATAATGTTCCTGCTCCTAAGCTTTTGAGAAGTTTGACGAGGATAGGTGTGGTAGAGTTACTCGATCGGTGTTCAGAAAATGCTTGTCAGCGCTGGGCTTCGATTTGATGAGCATTGAGTCAGAGTACCGCGAACTGATCCGGAATCAAACGAAACAACCGAGCTACGAACAAAATGAAAGCGATCACGTTGCAAATGGCACGACGTCTCTGGCGGGTATCGATTTGGATGAAGTCGTGTTAGAAGATGTCACTTCTCAGGCTATTCGTCAAGTTAAGCCATCGGTGAGACTTCATCGCGAGATAGAAACGATCGCAAGAACACCAGTCGATGATGTCCCAGTAGTGGACGCCTCAGAGCTGACCTTGACTTCTGTCCCGGCCGCAACCGAATTTCAGCGACGAAAGCAAGCATTCATGGACCGAATGAAGGCTATTGCCTCCGCTAGCAGCAAAAACTTAGTATAC
The DNA here is from genome assembly GCA_012656105.1 of Phytophthora syringae. Lineage (NCBI taxonomy): Eukaryota > Oomycota > Peronosporomycetes > Peronosporales > Peronosporaceae > Phytophthora > Phytophthora syringae. The sequence continues at coordinate 1,187 of JAAKBD010000229.1, forward strand.
GAACAAGTGGAGAAGAAGTTACAGGGCCATCACATTATGCCGGTACAAACACAAAGGGGGAAATCGTTATCCCGACAAGAATTTCTTCAGCAGCAACTGCAACAGCTTCAGGTCCCTCAAAATATTCATCATGATGCTGCAAAAACTCTTCAACAACAATACAGGCAATACAAAGCTTGTCTGCGCATGAATGGGCGCGAGACACTTCGTTCAAGTCAGAAAAGAGCGAAGAAAACGAATGCTTTCACAAAAGCAAAACATATTGTCGAGAAGCTTAGCAATAAGTTTCAAGACCGGAAAATTATCGCAAGAGATATCGCCGAGGCCTTTTCCTACACTGATGGCATAAGTATCCAATTGGTGGAGTGCGGGCAGTTCTTTCAGGCAATGCGGAAACTTGAAATTGTGCTATCGTCTGATGACGTGCAGATACTTTTTTCTGCTTTTGCTGAACAACCAGACAGTATCAAACTTGATTTCGTAAAGTTTTTCAAAAATTCGTTCAATTTGGTGATGACGTTTGTGCGAAGCCAAATTTCCGACTTTCATCTGAGAACGAAACCCGGCTGAGCTGTGCTTTGGACGCAGCTGTAAATTTTGCACTGCCCCAGCTCCAAAAAAGCTTCCTGAAGTTTCAAGAGTTTTGTGTAGCTCACCATTTTAGAGGAATTGCCCCGTCAAAATTGGGTCGTCAGATGAATGCAAACGGTTTGGTGGAGTTGCTATCCAAAAGAGGTGCTGAGTTGCTTTCACAAAAGTTTTCGAGCTCAAGTTACGATGAAGAGGAACTCGAATGCGGTTCGAAGTTGAGTGTATCTCTCAAAGGTGTCCATGAGTACCTGAAATATTTCCTTAATAGAGCACATGCTGAAGCACAACACGAACCAACCCAACCACCAGTAGTCACAGATGCAGAATCAAGACCAGCACCAACAGCTCAACCAACACAACCAATAACTCCTATTACAACCCTGTCTGACTTTGTGAGCTGGTGCGACGAACATGGAATCGATTTGCGGGGGAGATCGAATCAAGCGATGAAGGCTACACGGGTTTTGTCACAGCGATGGAACTCAAACAAACCCTACTTCGCCTGGGCATCGGCAAGTTCTCACACCCTTCATCTGCCGAAGCCACAATAGGGCAATTGGTTCGTCAATTCAGGAGTGCAGAACGAACCGATGCGGTTCACTACACTGCACTGCTAGCTGAATCCATGAAACCAGTGCGGATTGGCCCAGAATCACGATGGTACGATCAGATAAGCGAACACTTGCGGTCTCGCGTTCGCTTGAAAGCCAACTTTAGCGGGACTATCGACCACTCTGACCCGAAACTCTATTTCAAACTGGATGCTGCTTTTAACCACTTCGACCACGATAAGAAGGGCTTTTTAACGATGGAAAGTCTTCAGAGTGGGCTACGGGCTTTACAATCCGATCTGACAAGAGAACAACTCGGTATTTTGATGGCAGAGATGTGCATTTTCCGTCACGGTGGCGGTGGGCTTTCTCGAACTGAGTTTGATTCTTTCGTGTTGGATCCTTACGGCTCTTGTTTATTGAAAACACTTTCCGATCAACTGTATTCGGAAGTTGAACCTCACAGTCAAGATACAATGCCTCGAGTTGCATATTTGAGTCGACTCTTAATGGAATGTGGTGGCCACCAGAGCAGCATCCACAACGACACGTTTTGGACCCAATTGCAAACGGCGCTGGGGAGACAAATGACCGGGTGGGAAAAGTTACGGCTGCAGCACCTTTTGATGTCAGACGTGATGGCCAAATTGCTTACAAGCTCTTCCTAAAAGTTATATCTCAATGGCGAACACCGAGTAGCACAGTTCCTCAAGTTTCCCTACGAAATAGCAAAGAAACGGAGCAGCGACCAGCGATGAAGCCTAAAAAACCTGATCAGCTAGTGCGCATCCAAGAATTTGCAAAAAGAGACGATACACCACCCTGCGAATGTGACGCCATTCTTCGATCGCTGTACAATCAAATGTCCTCGATTGACTTTGATTCCCAAGTCGACATATTCGAGGAGTATCTGAGGTCGAAGGATCGCAAGCATACTGGGAGCATCAAGATGAAAGCAGTTGAAAAAACTGTTCGACCAAATCGGGCTGTCATTGTCTGCAGATGCTTTTACTAGTCTGCAAATGTACTTTTCGGGCACAAACTCCTCGAGTGCAGAAGAAGAAAAATGCGAGTTAGTAGCCACGAAAAGCTTCTGCTTGCACTTGAAAATCGTTACAAAGAGAGGAGTGAGAGAAAGTAAAAAGATAAGCGCAGAAATTGTGTTCAACGATGCACGTGAAGTACACGTACAAAACCGCGTAGTCTACCCGTCATCAGGGCTACCTTCGGTACCTTTCATTTCGTTTTGCATGATCTTGATGCGATGGAGGACACGAGCCGCATCTAACCGCCGACCCGATGCCAGTAGTTGTGAGATGAGGGCACGATCCTCAGATATGCGGGTTTTCAGTCGCTCGACATACACATCCAAAGTTAATTTGCCAGTCTGCATCTCAATCTCGAGCAATTGCTTCTTCAGCGCTAGCGAATCGTATCGATCGCCCCATTCTACCGCAGTTGGACCAGTCAGAGAGGGCAACTTGGTTTCCACCTTCTCAAGCTACAATTTTACAATTCAGGGTCATGTCAGCATTAGAGAATCTACCAATGAAGTAGTGTTGTCACGTACCTCTTCGTTGATTACGTCGTAGCTGACAATCAGATCGACATGGTGTGGGTCGTCCGGCGAGCTACCAACAGAAGTAGCTTCCTCACCTCGTACATTGTCACTGCCTTCAACATTCAATGATGACAACTTTTCGTTGGCTGGAGCTCTTGTCTCGACTGGTGCTGGCTTCAATGTTATACTTGGCATGGGCGCGTGCTTTGCAGATAATGTTATCGGCTCGGGATATTCCCTAATGATCAAATCCTCCACAGTCTCCAGACGAACTTCTTTTTCCTTTAGAGGTCGTCGAATTTCGAGTGCAATCTATTGTCACACACAGTTCAGAGTTAGTCACTTGTCCATATACTCGCAGATACACAATCCCATTATCACCTCGATGTCTCCACCGCATGGCTTTCGGTTTGGTCCCAGGAATGGGATATGGGTGTTGATTTCACAGCAGGTGAGTAGAGGTGTCTACGGACAAGTAACCGGAGACGTGGTTTAAAAATATACCCCCAGCTTCAGTATCCAGGCACAATACAGCACGTACCAGTCCCTGATAAGCCCGAGAAACAAGCTCAGGGTTGCGGAATAGTGTTCCAGGTTTCCAAACCTCGAAAACGGCCTTCTTGATCTCAAAAAGACGCAAAGTTCCTCGTGATCGAGATAACTTAAACACGAATTCAGCCTGGTTTGACGGGATTCCCGTGTTAAATGGGGCCTTGGTATTGATCTGGAAAACATCGGTCTGGCCCTCGTGTGGTGGTGCGGATGGAAAATTCAGGCAAAACTTGACAAAGACGGATTTACCCGCAACAAGCGCCAAACCGTTCACGCTTTTCAGATACCCTTATCCGATCGTCTGGAATGAACGGTAGTTCATGCTCTACTTGATGGGATGTTTTGACGATTTCATAGGGTGGCGGTTGCTGCAGCGAGTTCTGTCGCATTTTACGAAGCTTTTCCAACTCGGCCCCGTACCGCTTCCGCTGAACACACACAAAATGGAAGTTAGATTCATTTCAACGTAGTACATGTACTACCAAGTACAAGTGAGGGCACATTCTTGCTTACCTTGCCCAACCATTCTGATGCCTTTTCACGATTTACGGAGAGATTTTCGTTTGCCAGCACCATTGCTCGATTGCCAAAATCAACCAGCAGTTGTTCAATCTCCTGGAATTTAGCATCTCGCGCTGGGCCATCAGGCTGACTTGATATACCCACAGGATGTCCAGACGCGTGGTGCTTGAGATCAATAAGATTTTGGATCTGCTTCACACGTCGCATAGATTCTAGTGCACCCTGAATGTCCCCTTTCCGCTTCAGAGTCAAGGCAGTTTGTCTGTTTTTGTAGCTGAACAGTGAGATCTGCGATCTGATCATTCGTCTTGATGATCACATCGTCAGACGACGAAATTGTATTTTCAGTCGCTTCTTCTGATGGAATTGAGTGCAACGACCCTCTCGACAACACCAAAGTAAGATGATTCGCTTCAACTTCGGAATCGGACTCCTCGTCAAATTCGTCGATCAAATAATCCTCATCGATGGACGGGGCTTTTCTTAGCAATCGAGCAGAGCTTCTTAACTTTGACGTCGGAGCACCAATCGACGGTATTACCACAGTTTCTGGCACTTTGAGCAGATCTGGATGTACTATCTCAGGCGAAATATTGTCCCCATCCAGGGTAAGCAATTCGGCGGTAAATGCTGGGTCGTTCATGTCCTCAGCTGTAACCTCAACGTCCAAAATGCGATCACTTTCACCCTCGTCCTCGTCGAGAGGTACGGTACCCGCGTTCAAATCAACTACGGTGGAGGTACCGATCACTGCAGGGAAAACACCGACTCCACGATTTCTGTAGGTTGGGCTTTTGGATATCTAGCGCTGGAGCGGACAACGCAAGGGAGGTTCGCAGCTCGTCACACTTTGCTTGTAGCTCTTTCATTTTGCGCATGCAAGCCAACGCATCGGAAATCTGATTCTGCCGTTTGAATTGCACGGCTTCCAGCTTACACTCGTGAATTTGCGTCTCCAAAGCCGACAGTTGCTGCATCGCATCATGAGATTGTGCAGCATCTGCCTCATCACTGCCGTCATGATCCTCGGTAAGCCCCATGTTCGCTAATTGGGCAAGAAACTCGGGGTCTTGCATGTCGTCCTCTGTAACTTCCACATCTTCATCTCCGTCAGCCAGCGTAGTTTCCTTTGGCGGCCGGTCCTGTTGCTTCGCTTCCACGTCTACCAGCGGACCACTCGAAATAGTTTGCTTACTACCCAGTGTCGAATACTGCTCCTGGAGTTGTTTTGCCTCTCGAAACTTGGCCAGTGCTTCCTGGATCTTTCCTCCCCTCTTCAGCGTCAATGCCTCCATCTTCAACGCATGCACCTCCGCTGCTCTCTCAGACGTCAACACAATTGCATTGTTCTGTTCGTTCCCTTGAGACTGCTGCACTTGTGGCCCCCACTCATCTCTGCCTTCTCACGCCTGTGACTCTCCTCTGCGGTCTTGTGAACCTCCTCCAGCACCCCACGAAGCTCACTCTTCGCCCCTTGGTGCCCATCATCCTCGTCATCATCCAAACTCATTCCATCCATCTGTAGGGAGCGTAGGATCTTGGCTTCTTCGTCGGATTCGTCGTCTCCAAAGAGCAGATTCTCCTCCGTCGGACTTGAGCCGCTGGTGGCGCCGAACAGAGCCTGGAACTCCGCCTGCACGTCCGCATCACTCACCGGCTGGATGCCGAACTGCTTCTGCAGCTTGGCCAGGTCGTCCGTCTCCCCCTCCGCCTCCTTCGGACGACTGCGACGCCAGAACATCGTTCTCTCGCTAAAGTAAGCTTGATTTTTGAAAAATGCTAAAATGATGCAATTGTTTCAGGACAATACCCGATTGAGTGACATGATTAGTGACGTGCAGTGCACTTCAACATGAAGGGTTAATCTGAAGGGTTAAAGCTAGAAAATACCATTGTCTTGGCATTCTAACACGCACGAATACCGGATCGTATAGCTGTAGCTAATCCCACGCGCGCGAAGACTTTCGGCGCTTCCAATCCTCGCTACTATTCGATGACGCCTGCTCTGCTTGGTCCAATGCGTCCAACGTGTCGTTTAAACTCCTCTTGCCCAAGGAATAGGCCACTTGTGAAGCTTCATCGTCATCCTCAAAATCTCCTTCTCCAGAGCTCACGTCTCCATTGACGGCAACAAACCCGTCAGCTGCGAGCGCTCGACTGCTTCCTCCTCGAACAACGACCGACTTCGTTTCTTCTGGAGCATACGAACCTTTCTGTCCATAAATCAAATTGTTGCGCCGCGCATCTCCCGATCGTATCTTCTTCTCAGTGAACGAGTTTCTCGTTCTTATCGTCTTGAGCGATTGTCGACAGAAACCTTCCGTTCGCTTGTCCAGAACGGGCTTCTCTTCAAAACGGAATGCGTTGAGTCTCGGGTTGCAAACGTCACAAGTTGCTTTACAGTCGGTCACCGCGATCTTCTGGCCAAAGTACCGCAGTAAAGCTTGACGTCGACACTCTTTCTTCGTCCCGAATGTCTTGACATGTTCCAGTAGCTTCAAGGCGTGCGCGATCGTGTCCATTTTCCTTGAATTTTTCAACTCGATAGACCCAGTCTCGCTTGACTTGGCTGAATCTTTCTCCAGCAGAAAACGAAACAAATTGTAGTCGCGAGCAGAATACAATAAAATACTCTGACTTGGTTCTCCATCTCGACCCGCACGACCCGATTCCTGATAGAAATTCTCAAGTGTCTTTGGGATATTCCAGTGAACAACAAAGCGGACGTGGGGATGATCAATGCCCATTCCGAACGCGATCGTGGCACAAACAATTCGAATCTCTCCGCTCAGCCACTTCTGCAAAGTTTCTTCGCGCTCCTGCTGTGGGATTTTAGCGTGGAACGCTGCAACTTTCAGCATCGGGTCTCGTTTACGCATGGAAAGCACCAAATCGTCGGTATCGCTTCGCTTGTGCACGTACACAACGCCACAAGCGTTAGCATGGTCTTTCTTGATGTACCGACACAGAGCGCCAACCGGATCGCCCAACGTTTCCTTATCGTGCACTGTGTACGAGATGTTTGGACGGTTAAAGTCTGCCAAAAGCACGTCCGACCCATCTGCTGCAAAGTGAAGCTGCCGTATAATGTCCTCTCGCACGCGCTGCGTAGCTGTAGCAGTGAGAGCAATAACCGGCACTTTGGGAAACACTTTCCTCAGCTTTCCCAGTTCCCGATAAGCCGATCGGAAGTCGTGACCCCACGAGCTGATGCAGTGCGCCTCATCAACTGCGAACAGCGCAAGTCCGCCTCGTTCCTCCAATTGCAACAAAAGCTTTTGCATCTGCTCGCTTTGCAGCGTCTCGGGTGTCGTGTACAGCATCTCAATGCGTTGGGTATCAACTGCCAGAGCTTTCGCCTCGAACTGGCTCGTCAGTTGCGCAACAATTTGGTCGCGCTGCTTCTGCGTCACCAGGGACGATAGCATCTCCACGCCAATCTGCTTCCTGCGAAGAGCAGCCACCTGGTCCTGCATCAGTGCAAGGAGCGGACTCACGACCACCACAAGACCAGGCAGCAGCAGCGCCGGCAGTTGGTAGCACAGCGACTTGCCGCCTCCCGTGGGCATGAGCACCAACGTGTCTCTACCCGACAAAACCCGGCGCAGCGCTGCACCTTGCAACCCCGCAGCGACGCAAAGCCGAATCGCTGCAGCGCCGACCGGATCTTGGCCCGTCGCGCTTGCTGACGCAGCGTCTTGGCGTCGGGCATGATGCAGAGGTGAAGTGACGAATCTAGCCGTTACGAGACTATAATTTGTGACAAGAGGTGCAAATTATAGTCCCTGTTCGACCACCGAAACGCGATCTTGAAACGACGCAAGAGGATTTTCCAATCTTCAACATGGTACGGAAGGCGTCGCGCTTGGCGCCAGGACAGCAGTCGGTGGAGGAAGTTTTGCTCAATCGCATTGCGGATGGGGAGAATGAAAGTGCAGTGACGGGATCCTCGTCAGCGCTGCCTCGGAACGGCTCGTTGCGTCGAAGTACTGCCCCTCGAGCCGCTGGATTGGACAAACGTAAGTCAGGTAGCACTTAGAAGGCTGTGTATGATGCACACACTAAAATATGCATGCTCTTATTGTTGTAATTGCATCAGGTGGCAACCGTGGAGCTTCCGTGGCGACTGCACCGGCTGCGACTGGTGCAAAAGCTACAGTAGGCACACCACCGATGTCTCTTGAAGTGATGCATCAAATGGCAAGTGAAATAGCGAGCCTCGATCAACGTCTGCAGCGAGTAGCAACGAATTTGGTTGCAGCGCCGAGTGGGAAGCACGGATCCCATTCGAAAGACTATGAAAGAAATGTTCATCAGTTGGGCATTGAAAAGTTTTTACAAGAAAGTATTCTAGAGGTCTCGAAGACCCACAAGACTGGAGGAAGTGAAGATCGAGCGAGCAATGCAAGAGGAACAACTTCTGTGAATCCGAAGAGCAGTGCACAAGTGACTCATAGTGTTCGTGATATTCGATCGACTATACGGCGACTGGATAAAGTGTTTTACGAAGTGGCATCGGGAGACAAGCAACGGCATCTAGCAGCTACGAAGATCTCTATGATGTGTAGAGGTTTTGTGGTGCGTCGTCGATTTCAGAACCTACAGGCTGCACTTGGTGGCTGGAGATCTCGACGATGCGTTCACTTCCTCACGTACGTGGAGCAGTTTGTTGCTCGGGAGGAGTTTGTCAACAAGCAGATTGTGCTCATGCAACAAGAGCGAACCCGGTCTCTTCTGCGTCGTGTGCTAGCAGAGATCCGTGACGTGGTGCTCATGAATTTACCTCTGAAAATGTCCCGCCTTGACGAAACAGAACATCGTTTCCGTGAAAGGCAGCGCAATCTTTTACGATATGTTTTCCTACCATGGAAGTCCGCCGCTCTTGGTCCTCGTAGTCGCAAGAAGGCCTCGGCAGATGCGAGAGCACGCCACTACGCTGCTCGGCAACGACTGGAAACAATGGAGCGATTCGACGTTCTCACACAGGAAATGGTGCACGAAGAGTTTCTCAAAGACAACATCCGCCGAATTCGAGCACGACACCCGATGCATGTGCTCAAGCGCTTCTTTCACTTGATCAAGAACGTTATTTTCCTGCCGATGAAGAAGAATATGGAAATTGCAATCGCTCACGACAGTCGGTGCACCTTGAAACGTGTCGTGGATGAATGGGTCCGAGTATTCCGTGCGAACCAAATCGACAAGGCCATTGCCAGCGTTGTGGACCGCCGGACTCTCGAGCGCTACGATCAGCAGTTCAATCTTCGTAAAATCGACGCTCACTACCGACGCACACACATGCTCAAGCATTTACGCGCCTGGGTGAAGCATTGCCAGCTTATCCGTCGGGTTCGCCGGTTGTTTGAAGGCAGCACACGGGAGACCCTCGCGTGGCTCACGAAACGCTGGCATATCCGAGCCCAGTATCAGCGAGCATTACGGGCAAACACTATCGAAGAATGGAATGCTTACTCACGGCGTATCTACACGATCCCGTTCCGACGCTGGTACGTGTTCATGGCTCGCAGACGCGCTGAACGGGCATCAAAAGAGAGTATTTGCGTCGCCTACGAGCGTCGCCAGAGGCGTCACATCAAGTACAATTTCTTCCGGTTGTGGAAACACCGCGTGCTATTCGGCCACATTGAAGGTTTGCACTCGAAAGTCCACCTTCTACGCAGTCTTGAGGATCAGAAGCGCATGTGTATTGGTCTGGAGGCCAATGCAGCACTTTACCGGGATAACATCGCAGCACTTCAGGCTTCAATCGTGCAGCTAGAGGATAAACTCATGGACAAGCAGCAGGAACTTGCACAGCTGCACGAAACAACGCAAGCTACGCGTTTCGGGATTCACAAAGCTGAGCAGAGTATCGCTCGAGTGCAAGGTATGCTGGAAGCGGTACGAGTTGTGCATCCTGGTACGGTAGATCGCATCGAGACAATGTACAGGGACAACCCGTTGCTGTCGAAAGACCTCAAAGACGTCATCACACTGCACGCCAACAAACGACAAGAGTTGTTGTCACAAATTGAGCTGGACAGAACGGAACTCGAGGTGCAAAATGCTTCGAAAGGAGCTGGAACACGAGAGGACCAGATGCTGCTTCATCGCGTGAAGTGGGTGCTGTCTCGGATTGATCTCGGGATGCATGACCAAACTACCAACAACCAACATGATGCAAGGAATAATGGCAATCGCACCGAGACGATGACCCAACTTTGCGCTCTGTTCGAGTTCATCCGGAATGGTGATACTGCGACTCTAGCCCCCGAAAACAATCCTGAACACCGCGAGCAAGTGCTGTCAAGTAGATCGACGGACAATTCTGCGGAGCGAGTTGTTCGCCGGGCGGACGTAATGGACGGCTCCAGTACATGGCACTCGCTCTTACAGTCTTTAGTGATCAAGTTCGTGCCAGATAACTTGATGTCCGTCAAAGAACGTCTGGTGCGTCGTGCCGCTGAAATGGATGCTGAAGTCGCTGAGATCAAAGCAAACCCGCAACGTCACCACCTCTACAGGTAAGAGTTTGTATTCGTGGTTTGACATTTTCAAGGACCTGACAGGAATTTAACTACAGGAGCTCATGAGACGGCACTTCAACAACTGATCGTCAATAGAAGATGGAGATATAACACATGAACGGATTTCTCCTTTAAACGAACGAGTGAACGGAATCTCAAAGCGGGGAAGCACCGATTCCATCCAACCTGTTCTTTCTAGCCCTGCCGACATCTCCGCCAACCCACCACCCAGCTAATCAGATCTCTCGTGATCTTATACCCGCCGCCGTCCTGCTTCCTGCTTTTCCTGACTGACTTTGCAGATACTGCAGTACCTGCTGACGGCGGTTGAAAGCCGACGGATTCACAAGAAGAGACTCCGCGTTCTACCTGTTTACTCCTTCTGGTGAATCTTAGCAGCCAGGAAGAGTTTCTGGAAGGACTTGCCGGCGTAGCGGTTGATGTGCTCACAGTACGTGTTCATCTGCTTGGTGATGAGGAGCGACTCGAGACGCGAGGGCTGGTTGACCGACTTGAAAAAGTTCGGGTCGTCCTCCGGAATGGGCTCCTCTCCGTTCTCACGACGCACCTTGTTATCCTCCCGCTGTCTATTCTGCCACTGCTGGTAGGCGGTACGCTGCTTTGATAATGCGCGTTCATAGCCCTGGAATTTGTAGTGCTCCTGAGCGAGCTCGTCGGCCCAGAGCGTCATGTTCTTGAGGCTGTTCTCGAGGTAGGCGTTGGTGGCCAGGTCCAGCTGCTCAAATCCGTTGGCCGTGTCACTGGCGTGCGCCGTCTGCTGCAGCCAGCACGTGATGATGTCCGGAGTTGCGGATCTCGATGGGGAGCTCCTCCACCACCGTGGCCGAGCGGATGTCCGTCTTGGCGAAGCTCTCCTTGGAGAACGTCCCGCTCTTGTACGTGTCCACAAAGGCCTTGGTCAGCCGCACCGCGCGGATGCTGAGCGAGCCCTTCGCCGTCTCGGCCGAGTCGTAGATGAGGCAAATGGCGTTCGGGCCCAGCGACTTCTGGTACTGGAACTGGTGCTCGATGAACGAGGCCGTGCAGAAGGTGCCCATGGCCACCGACTGGTACCAGCCCACCTTGTTGTTGTCCATGCCCACCTCGCGCAGACTCTTCATCATGTCCAGCTGGTACTCGTCCGCGCCTTTCTTGCGCTCGCTGCTGGGGGCGACGGGAAGCTGTTGGTCACCTCCAGCACCTCGTCGCTGTCCACGCCCAGCGAGCCGGCCACGCCGCCCGGGAGGCTGTCGTGGCAGTGCTTGATGATCTGCAGCAGCGCCACACCGTCCAGCGCGACGGTCGTGACGGGGTCACTCCTTCGAAGACATCGACGGCTTCGGCGAGCTCCGCGGCGGAGATGGGCGCCGCAACGGCCACGGGGACAGCGGCAGGAGCGTCGGAAGAAGGCGAAACAGCCGGTGCGGCCGTCCGCGCGGGCGTGGGCGTCGTGTCGAGACCCCAAGCCATGGTCGTCAGGTGCTTCTAGGGTGGGTCTCCGGGGATAAATGGATTTCCCCAACGGACGACTGGCTGGGCCGTGTGAAACACGGTTTCAGCCAATCATAACGCACGAATGTGGCGGTTTGATTAAGTGGTCAGTTGATTGGATGAAATGAAGGTGATGCAAGGCGTTGACTTTTTGGTTGGTGGAGACCGGCGCTTGCTTGATAAGCGAAAGTTGCAGAACAGTTGACACACAAGCCGTAGGACTTTGGAGAGAAGATGCCCAAGTCCAGGAGACAGCGCACCAAGCCGCTCACGAAGGCCAACAAGAAGGGCAACGAGCTCAAGCAGAACGTGGTGGAGGCCATTCGCAATGCCGTGGACACGTACGAGTCCGCCTACGTCTTCAACTTCCAGAACATGCGCACGAACCACTTTAAGGACGTGCGCATGGACTTCAAGGACAGCCGCTTCTTCCTGGGCAAGAACAAGGTAATGAAGCTCGCGCTCGGACGCTCCAAGGAGGAGGAGTACGCCGAGAACCTCTTCCGTCTCTCCAAGGACGTCAGTGGCAGCACCGGCCTCCTCTTCACCAACAAGTCGCAGGACGAGGTCATGGAGTACTTTTCCAAACTCTCGGTGAGCGACCACCCGCGCTCGGGCTTCGTGGCCACCGAGACGGTCACAATCCCCGAGGGCCCGTTGCCGCAGTTCATTGGCAGCATGGTCGAGTCTCTGCGTGGACTCGGGCTGCCTGTGGACCTCAAGAACGGAGCGATCGTGCTCAGCCGGGACTACACCATCTGCAAGCCTGGACAGGCGCTGACCCCGAGCAGGCCAAGCTGCTCGTCCACTTCGACCACAAGATGGCCGAGTTCAAGCTGGTGGTGCTCAGCCGCTGGTCCAAGGACAAGTACCAGCGGATCGCTGCTGAGGATGCCAACACTACCACCGGCGACGACTCGGAGGACGAGGCTATGTAGAGATGACGTCAGTTGGAGAGGCGTCTTGCGATGCAGGCTAGCATCTTCTTTAGTATACTTTTGCATCTAATAGCATTTTGGATTGATTTGTTCGTCATTGGCGTCAACGGCGAAAGGTTATCATGCCTTTAGCAGACACAGCAAGTCCCTCTCTAAAGCTTGGTCAGCAGGTCTTCGCTCTTGCCATTGCCGAGCTTCTCTACACTGTGACGCATCTGCAAAATGACAGCCTTCGGATCCGCCGCCTTGAACACGGAGCTGCCAGCCACAATCATGTTGGCTCCAGCCTTAGCAGCCGCATCGATCGTAGAGGGACCAAGACCGCCATCCACTTCAATGTCCAGTGACGGGTACTTGGCGCGGATGGTCTCCACCTTGGGCATCATGTCGACCATGAAGCTCTGGCCGCCGAATCCCGGCTCCACCGTCATGACGAGCACCATATCCACCAGCTCCACGTACGGGAAGGCAGCCTCGGCACTGGTACCAGGCTTGAGGGCCAGTCCGACCTTCATTCCGGCCTCGCGGATCTGCTTGATGAGCGCCAGCGGGTCTTGCGTCGCCTCCAGGTGGAAAGTGAACTGGTCGCCGCCAGCAGCTGCGATGTCGGGCACCCACTGCTCCGGCTTGGACACCATCATGTGGCAGTCGAAAAACGCCTTCGTATGGGGGCGCAGCGACTTGATGACGGGGGACCCCGAGATGTTGGGCACGAAGTGGCCGTCCATGACGTCCAGGTGCAGGTAGTCAGCGCCGGCCCCCACCAGAGAGCTTCGTCCTTGAGGCAGGAGAGATCCGACGCCAGCAGCGAGGGACCGATCTTGCACGTGCAGCTGTGGCACATGGTGGCGATGGAGGAGGAGGCGAGAACGCAGCGTCTGATGCGAGAGATATACTGAGGTGCCGGTCTCAGTGATTGCCAGCGGAACGTCATCAGGGCTGTGCGAGCTGAGATATGGTAATTACGTGTTTCTTGTGCCGAATGTGTTTGTATGTAAGAGTGTGTAAGAATGGCGTAATTACTTATAATGCGCATATTGTCGGGGCTATGGATGTAGTTATTTACCGGGATTAATTTTGACCAATCCGAGGCGGCGGCAGTGCGCTGGACGAGCGGCTACGATAGCAGCAGCGAACAAGTGAAGTCGTTCCCGAAGCAAGTTTTCTCTGTCGATGGCGTCTCCTCAGCAGATTGCGGACCTGGGCCGCAAGATCTTCCAGCGTCTGCCGCAGCGCAACATCCCGTCGGGCAACAAGGTCATCAGCAAGCAGCTCAAGGGCGAGAAGGTGGCCTCGTGGTTCAACAAGCCGCTGCTCCTGCGCCTCGGCGGCGACGACCCCAACTTTGAGATCATCAACGACGAGCGTCTCGGCAAGCTCGACCAGATGAAGCGGCGGGGCAAGTCCATCCCGAAGAAGGGAGCAGGCAAGCGTTCCAAGAAGTAGAGCGGAGCTTAGGTTCAGGGACCTTTGGTTCCAGCAGCAGCGGAAGCGTCAAGGTGCTGGCTGTCCTGCTCTTGAAGACTTGTGCATAGGTGCCCAATTGCAGGACTGCTGCAACGTCGTGTCTGCTGCAACGTCGTGTCTGCTGTCGTGGTAGATATCTAAAGCCAAGAGAGGTTCCCGCTATTAGAGCAACGCTTGTTGTGATTTTTGTCTGTAGTTGATGCTTGTGCTGATTCTGCGAGACCCAGACTTGGAGTTCGGTGCGTATCTGGCGAGTAAAGTGAGCGATGGCGTTGTTGCCACGGTGTCTATGCTACTGCTGCTGCACTGTATCATCTTCATAGTGTTTACGGTACTACTCGAGTTACTAATTCCGATTGTGCCGCTTGTGTACCACTTCTCGCGGTGGCCAGTCGATTGACTCGGTTTTGACTGTGAAGAGCTCCATTCCCCAAGCACGAAGCCGGCCCACAGGTTCGACGTTAGAAAACAGCACAGCAACTAGCACCAGCAGCAACAATGGGCGCCAACGGCCAAGCAGTACAGACCATGAACAAGAGGAAGGTGAAACTGCTGAACAAGAAGCGCGCCGAGGTCAAAAACCAGAAGAAGGTGGCGGTGCTGCAGAAGGGCAAGAAGAACATTCTGCGCAAGCCCCGACCGTCCAAGAAGAAACTGCAGAAGGACGCCAAGCGCCACCGCATCTACGTGGAAGGAGAGAAGGAGAAGCTCATCAAGACCGGTCTGATCACCGAGGAGGACATTGAGAAGATCGAGGCCGACAAGTCAGACGACAAGGCCGACGACGAAGCCGATGCTGCCATGGACGTGGAGGAGTAAATGGTAAACCCTATATAGACTACTTTCTTTGCTATACACGTATTATCTTGGTGCGACGCCATTGTGAACTGTTGATTTTCCACTATATAGGAGGCACTTCAAAGGGTGCTGCTTCAATTCCACCAGCTAATGGAGCGTCTTGGTCATCCAGAACGCTTCATGCGAAGGGTTTTCCCAGAGCGTGAAGATCTCGCCGCACTTGAAGCCAAAGGTGGTGTAAAAGGTGACGGCAGGGGTCTTCTCTACGTACGATGCCGTGAGGGTCAGCGTTTTGAAGCGATGAGTTGTAGCCCACTGCACCAGATGCGTCATGAGCTTACGACCGATGCCCATGCGCTGGTATTCGTGGTGGACTGAAACGCGTCGTACTTCAGCCGCTCCATTGCCCTTTGGCTCCAGTGCGATCATGCCGACGACTTTGCAAACACCGTCGTCGTCAAGTGTTGCCACCCAGAAATTGCCGCCGAACGCCATGTACGTGCCTTCGACGTCGGCGAGATCGTCCTTGAGACTCTTGCGAACGTACTCGGCCCAGCGGTACTTCGATACTGGATCGTTCTTGGAGTACAGCATCATGCCATACTCGAAAATGTCAGCAACTTCTGGCAAGTCTTCATCGCGGAACTGACGAATGTGGATTGCTGGCTTGGGTGGGGTCATGGTCATGGCGGCTTGGTGGTGTTGGTGGATGCTTTGCTAGTGTATTGCAATGGGGATTCGGAAATGACATACCCCGAACACGCGCATGCCATTAACCATGCCAGCTATTGAGGCATCCCTCTGCAGTACCGTAAACTATCGTCGACATCTCAACTTTTCGTTGAGATGAGTCCTCGACGATTGGTCAGCTCAAACGCCTTTCCGCCAATCGACGGCTTCTGAATGTATACGACCGTTGAGGATTAAAAAAGTGCCCAGCGCGCCAAAAACGACCGTTGATGTCACCATGGGGACAGAGGAAGACTTCGTGCTCATAATGCTAGGCTAGTGTATTTCTCTTAAGTGTACATTGTGCTTGTCACCAGATCGAATGCGACAGCGCAGTTCGCTCATAAAATATAGTTCGTGTCTTGTCTTTTCTTCTCCAAACGTTGGCTCGACTTCCATGCCTTCAGTGCTTCATGCGGACCGGGACCAGGGCTTCACGGGCGCCGAGTCTTCGGGCTCCTCGTCGCTACAGTCGTCGAGCGAAGGCAGCAACGGGCCGATGCGAACCGGGTACACGGCGCGCGACCTGCTGATCTTGGGAGGCTCCGTATGTTGACTACAATGACAGCAAGAGAGATGGTGAGGCACTTCTGTCTTGAGGCCTCGAGTGATATTGCAGTTGAGCAGTTAGACGTACAGTAGCTTCCTCGGAGGAGTCATGCAGTCCTCAGCCTTCAAGTCGTGCGTGTGCTCGGTTTGGCCAGCCATTGTTGGCGTTTTGGTGCTTGGGTCGAGTTCTGATCGTCAATGCTTTTTCGAGAGTGACCTTTGAGGCGCAGAATCGATCTTTTCTACCTTTTTCGGCCATTTCTCAACGACACGACATGCGGACCTGCGGCACTGTCAGCAGCTGTGAGCGTAGCAGTTCACATCCGAGAACTGCTCTGCTTTCCTGCGTCTCCGATGGCGACTAATTTAGGACGTACAGCTGGTCAACGTAGCGGTGCCCCTTCATGTTGAAGCCAAAAACAAGAATGTCGATCACCCAAAGTAAGTCCATTTTTTCCAGTCGACATTACAAATGCCTGACTACTCAACAGACCAAGTGCGTTGCAGCTCACTCTTGCTTGCGGAGCTTGGTCAGCACAAGCAGCTTGTCCAGCTCTTCCGAGTGGAAATTCTCCTTCATCCTGACGGTGATGCAAAGGCGTTAGTTAGTGAGCAGGCAACTTCCGTAGTTTTTGCCATTTATACAACGCACCAGGCCAGCGTCGCGGTGGGGATAAAGTCCGTGAAGGGCAGAAATTCCTCCACAAAGGCCACGTACTTGGCATGCGGAGATGACTGCGAGTACATCGTGTCCACCATCTTGGCCGACACGGGCGCCCAGAGCACATCCGCCAGCTCGCCCAAACCGGGCACCACAAACGTCGCGTTCCCGAGGAAGTCGATGGCCAGACTGGCCACCAGTTTGCGAGACGGACTCTCGAGCACAAACTCCGTCGCACGGGCAGACAGCGCAGACGGCGTCAACGATTCCTCTCCTGGCATTCCTTGAAACAGCAGCAACTGGCCCTGTTGACTGGTCAAAAGTGCTTGCATGCACCTTTAACTCGCTGGGAGCGTGCCAGCTTCACGGCCAGGACGGTCGAAATGGTAGAGAACACTACAACCATCGACATGGCGACGCCAACGACAAACCACACGGGAAGCCCATCACGCCCACTAGAAGTGTCAGCGGTAGCCAGACTGGAGACGTCCCCACGATGCCAAGCACGCAGCCCGTGAGTGCAGGAAGCAGTCCAAGAACAGCCTTGTTCTTGTGCAACGACAACTACAGACAGCAAGACACTCAGATACGGTACTCTCTACCAGGCACATACCAACCATCCTCACGAACCTGTTGCGCGACGTTGCTCGCTCCATTCTTCATTGCAATTGCATGGGAGATCAGCGCACGGGGGCGTCGGTCGGTCTTCACGTAGATGCGGATCTCCATATCCCACAGCACCTACAGCAAATAAAGTCTCATCAGTCTGAAGTTGGCAGCTTCCGACAGCATTCCACGCCAACGAACATCCTTGTGCAGCACAGGTTGGTCCCAATGGACGACGCCCTCCGCCAGCACGGGGAGACACTCGCGCAGCTTCAGCGCGTGCGTCGCCACCTCCGCGTCCCCGTCCAGCAGCTGCAACGTCACGTGGCGCTCCAGTAGCGACGTCGGGTTGTCCGTCTCCAGGTCAGACGCGGAGATGGCGAAGCGGCAGGGCAGCGCCGCTTCCGTTTGCTCCTTGGGGTTCTCTGCACTGGGCAGCAGCAGCTTCACACGAGCAGATGGCGGAGCGTCCACTTGCTTCTCGGGCGTCTTGGCCAGCCACAAGACGTCGGCACGTACCAGCGAGAGCTCCATCCTTGTCTCGGCTTCTTTTTTCTCGTTGAAGTGATAATTTCTCTTTTGTCCAATTGGAAAGCAGCAGATGGAGTTATAGCCAACACCATGCGAGCATTATTGTATTGTTGATTTGGACAAAATGCAGCCACTGGAGGATGTGGCGGACCCGAGCTTCGCGTCGGTGCCGGAGCCCCCGCGTGCGTCTTCCGCAGCCGCTCTCACGTGGCTCAAACCACACGACTAACTTGCCATGTGTGTCTCGTATCTGCTCCTCGTTTTTCCGCCTCTGTAGCGCTCCAGAGGCCGCACTGCGACCAATGCCGCGACGCCATCGCCGACTACGAGTGTCGACGCTGCGTCCAGCGCTTCTGCACGCCATGCGAGCTGGTGCTCCACCACCGACTGGAGGCGCTGGCGGTGAAGCACGAGGAGAGCAAGGGAGATGGGCGACCTCACCAGGAATTCCTCAACTGGATCAGCGGTGAGACGCAAGACGCAGCAGAGGGAGCGGAGACAAGAACTGACGCGCTCTGTTGCTGTCTGCAGGTTGCCAGAACTGCGGCCAGAAGACGATGGAGTTTTACTGTGTTAGCTGCAATTTGTATTACTGTGAGAGCTGCTGCGCGGCCAAGCACAAGAAGCTGGACTCGCATTTCTACTTTTGCCTGGAAGGTAGGGACGCATGATGGAGCCACTTTTTATGGAGCTGTTTCCTAAACAAACGCACGTATAATGACGGCAGGCTCGTCGCCCAGGATGTTCCCGTTCGCTACCTTGAACTTGATGTTTGTGGAACTGGTGAAGGAGCGCAAGGGAGTGCTGCAAGACAGAGCTGCCGAGGAAGAGGCGGAGGTGGCGAGTGAATCTGCCAAGGAGGTCCCGGAAGAGAAGTACAGTGCTTCTGTTGCAGCGCATGTTAAGATGGAGAAAGCGGTGGCGGCCGCAAGTGCCACGACGGTAGCGTTGGAGAACCTCTCGATCGATGAAGCCGATCTGGAAAGCACCCCGCAGGCTTCAGCTGAACCTCCGCCAAGTCAAGCGAAACGCTCGTCGCAAGTGAATACCACATCAATCGTTGATCTGACGCTCGATGACGAAAGCGACTCGCATACCAGCACGAGCAGCGCGTCGTCGCGGCCACCGTCCCAGCCTAAAGTTAAGGAAGAAGTTCGCGTGAAGACGGAGCAGTGGCTGGACTCGGCTACCGCTGCCCAAGACAACCCAGTGTTTGATGTTGACGAGCTGATGGAGAAAACGATGGGCGAAGATGAGGATCCGATCTTACGCTCGATGATTGGCGAGTACAATCGATTGAGCGCCAAGATCTTTGAACTTGAGCAGGAATCGGACAGCGTCCGCAAGAATACCAAGGAAATGTCAAGTGCCCAGCCCATAAATATGGCAGAGGTTCGAAAACTGACGGTGTTGAGGAAGAAGCTCGACAAAGATAAAGGCCAAGTGGAGAAGGAGCGGGACGAAGTGGTGGCCAACATCGTCGTGTGCGTCAAGTCGGAGCCAGATGAGCTTAAGACCTTCCTGGAAAACTGCGTTGCCAACGTCCCCTACGCCCTAATTTCTAATCACCGCAACTGCGCCGCGTTCGAAGCAAGTGTCCGAGCCCAGCTGGAAAACATCCAGAAGATTCAGCGCAACATGGAGGAGCTGATCAACATGAAGAAGGACGCATTCGCCGAGGTTACTCGACTCGGAGCTGAAATCGCCCAAGGGGAAGAGGAGGTCCGACAACTGGACAAGAAACGGCTGGACGAGTTCTTGTGTCTCTGCAAGTTCAGCAACTCAATCCAGAAATCTGTCCGAGCTGCAAGCGCGTTGTGATGAGTGTGGCCCCATCTCGGAGGATGTTCATGTTGTGGTTGTGACGACAGCTTGTTCACCCTGAAGTTGGGTGATCTGGTGCGGCAGAGTAAGTTTTATTTTGCCTGTCACGACGGAAGAGAGTGGACATCGATCGAACACCAATAAGTATTATCATTTTCATGCTACGGTAGGTGTCTTGTAGCTTTGCAAAACTCCTTACCCCATAACATCAGCGAAGCGTCTCGTGTCGTCACGGAGAACCCTCGATGAGCGCATTATTGCTCACTCCATTCAAGAGACTTACAAGTTGCGAAGCAGGAACGTGGGACTCGAGCACCTGCGTCTGCAATGGCAGACGAGTGCAAAACGCTCTCTAACTACCGTGGTAGTAGAATGTAGTAGTAGCAGACTAGACTAGCACCGCCCCATCGTAGTAAAATGCGGACTTCAAGTTGGTGACTTGTTCCGTATAAAGAGGGGTGGGTCTACTATCCCTCTTGCTATATTGAACTTGAGCCAAGATTTCAAAGAGAAAAGACTCAGACGGCGGACCGGAGGAGCGCGCCGCGAGCTGTCGCCACCCCTGCCTCCCCACCTTCTGCCAGCACCCAGCGCAAGAGCCTCCAAGCAGCATGAGCGTGGGCGCGTCCCAGCCGCAGACGCTCAGCCGGGTCTGTTCCTACGCGCTGCGGTCGCTCTCCGAGACCAAAGACACTGTGGGTCTCCTCAAATCTGATTTGCATGCACCCAAATTCGCTAACTGAGTCTGATTCTGTGCCACAGCTGATTCTGGTCTGTATAGGCCTGTTGGAAGCTCTGGATCGCCTCCAGGAGCGGCTGCACCTGCCCACGTCCATCGTCAAGGAGCTCAAGCGCCGACTGGCCAAAATGGTGAGCAGGTCGTCCGTCAGGCCCAAGACCAAGTGCAGCGACCGAGAACTGGGCGACGCCGTGGCCAGCAGCAGCGTCTGGAACGCCGCCAAGCCCGAGGAGGTGCGGGGGTCGTCCACTGGGTGCTGGCGGTGGCCAAATCGCTGCAGAGACTCGTGGTCAGCGCCTCTCTGGGCGTGTGCCACGGTATCTACGTGCTGGTTATGAGTCTGCCGGGCGTGTCCACGGCCTGCTCGCTATTTTATGGCCTGCTACAAGCAGTGGAAGATACGCTGCGACTCTCGAGCGAAGAGATCATGGAGGCTGCGTCGGCGGGTGGCTCTGGATCGGGCGGACGGAGTCGAAGCTATCACCACCGACACCCACGCGGTGTCGAGAGCTACGTGGCCGACCCTAGCTGTACGTTCACTGCCCGCTGGTTTCTGGAAGTGAGTGCTGATGGGGTTGATTTCTTGTGTGAATAATAGTGACGGCAGTTGTGCTGGAGTACAAGGAGAAGGAGTGCATGGTGCCTTCAAACATCGATCGGAGGATACGCCGGGTTATGCACTTTCAGATCCCGCTGCATTCGTTTGAAGCTACCGTGCGGTTACCCCAGAGAACGCACAGAGCACCAATGCATGGAGTAGAAGTGTCAGTGATGTCAGCGTTGGTGGCCACAATCGAGCCCAGGAGGAGACAACTTCAAGCTATGCCCACCTGAGTTCCGCTACACCACGGTCAATTCCAGTGTCGCCGCTGGCGCGCAAGCGAGTGCAGCTAGCATTTGCCAATTTCTCGGACGACGTGTTGTACCAGGCGCGAGATCGACTACGACAGGAGCGAGCAGCGAAGCTGACGGGTGAGCGTGATCAGCGTGTACCGCGCTTTAACGCGCACGATTGTCACGAAGACATTTATTTATCCTGTGGCCGCCATTGCGCTTCGAAATCAGGCACTGGCATGTATCGCAGTGTGCGCGCCTCCGTGCCGCTGCAGAAGAACCGGTTTGTATACTTTGAAATGACCCTACAACAAGGACGAACGCCGATGCACGGAGCAAACCAGGGATCGATCAGAGTAGACACTCCTTCACAAGCATCACGCAGCTTTTCCAATTTACTAGGCGGCACCAGCGGTGGCAATGTAAACGACCGAGCTGGTATCGACGCAAGCGTCTGCATCGGTTTGTCTACACGGCTGACGCCGCTAAACACACTGGTTGGCACGTCGAAAAACTCTGTAAGTTGTGGTTCAGTCGGTTTGTCCTGCATATTTCACTAACTCCGACTCTTGTGTACGTATTTATACAAACAGATAGGATTCTACTCTGCTGGTCATGTGCTCGTAGGCTCGGAGAGGCGGCGCTCAATAGGAGTTGGGCGGAAGTACGGTTTCCAGTCTACTGTCGGAGTCTTGACCCACGTAATTGATCATGAAAATGATGGGGCTGTGAACGCACCACCTGGAAGTGTGCCACAGCCACCGCCCTCGGGTGATTCTGGATCATCCATCGGCGAAGCTTTTGTGCGCTTTACCATTGATGGTATTGCACTCCGAGACAACAATAACCGCGTGATGGAGTTTATGTTGCCGGTTCCGTCGAAGAGCGAGCTGTACCCGACGCTGACACTGCATTCTCAGGACGTGCACGTGTTTAGCCAGATGTCAGCACCCGACATCACCGCGCTTAACTTGCAAGAGCTGGATTTGCCCGCTGAAGCGCCTGTCGAGATATGGTGTCTTGATGGATTTCGTCTGGGGGTGACAGCGTAGAACTCCTGAACGAATCGCAGGCAGGCCCGCAATCTCGATTATCCTTTTCTCCGAGAAACGTTGGGCTACGCATAAATCATTTATAAGAGATTCAGACCGTGGTGGATGACTTGCTAGTATTTGTGAGTTCCTCCTCTTACCTCATCCCACCGCTGCATAGGTAGCTTTACCCCCACAGTTGTTGCCACTGATACGATCGCACCAGCGTGGGGCCTATTTGAAAAGCTCGACACAACAACAAAGAAGACCTCGCTGCTTAGTGGTATTACAGACTGTACTTCCCGTATTTGTCGCCGCCCAGTCCGACTTGCATCGTGGTTTCATCCAGGATGCGCTGGAGCTCCCTCCTGGCCTCGATAACGGAAGATTGCGTTGGACCCTCGATTGCCTACACACACACACAAAGAATGACACGTTAGAATAATCTGCCAACACATGAACACTTGCAAGAATCGTGACGTACCAAGTACAGTTTCCGTTCTGATGGGTTGGGCTTGCGACCGGCAGGAATGTATGACCCTCTAGCGATAACAGCCACACCAGTAAGCTCAGCCACCGAGTCACTCGCCTCTTTTGGGTAACCTTCCAGCGAGCCTGCTGGGGATAATCGTTGATCTCGAGCTCTTCGACAAAGTGGTTTTCGCCAGAGCTGCCATCGCCATTTCCCTTGTATTGCAAATCCAGATTCTGAATGATTTTCTGGGCCTTGATGAACGCCGACATCGCCTCTTTATCAATCAGTCCCTGCTTCTGCGCAGTAGGCGCCGATGGTTTATCAGCCACACCACCAGCGTTGCTCTCTTTGCTCGGCTCGTCCGCATCATCTTCATCGCCTGCGCTAGAATCCTACAAAAGAAAACGAGCAAAACCATAATTCGTAAATCCTGGCTCAGAGGAGAACTAGCAACTGATACATCCGTACCTCAACCAAAATGCCCTGATCAAGCTCATATTGCCGTCTCTGGAGATCTGCTGTTCGCTGGGTTTCATTTCGCTCCGTCTCATCGAACGTAAAACCCTTGCCCTTAAAACCACTGCCGTGGTACCTCGCTTCACCACGTTGGACCTGAGGCGCAGCAAAAATGTTAGGTAGACAAAGGGGTAACAACACGCTATAGTATGTGTACCTTTGCCTTGAATCCTTCTGCAAGTGCAGTCAGCTCAGGTGGGACGGTTTGTTTGCCATTTTCTAAAGCCTTCACGAGATCCACCGAGTATTCCTCCTCCTGCACGGATATATGTTAGTCATCATGGCATTTCTATCTTGATGATACAATCGTTGCAGAAACGTACATCCGGAGAAATAAACGTGTATGCTGTACCCTTCCGGCCAGCTCGCCCGGTTCGTCCAACACGATGCACGTAGTCTTCCATGTGATTGGGGCAATGGTAGTTGATGACAAGAACCAAATCCTTCACGTCAAGCCCTCGACCTGCGACAGATGTCGCCACCATCACGGTTCGCACCTTCCGTTTGAAGTCATCGATTGTGTAGTCTCGATCCACTTGATCCTTGCCACCTACAAGTCACCACACCATGCCATACATATCAACATTCGTTAGCACCCTAGCAGAGTTGACAAGGGTATACCGACGTACCGTGCAGAGACAGCGCGGGATACCCAGCTTTCATCAAGTCTTGGAAAATCTGGTCACACGCTTGTTGTTTGTTCACGAATACGAGGATATTTCCTTTTCGTACCAAAGGCCCAACAGTTGCAGCAACCGCATAAATTTGTCATCCTCTTCGCGTACCTCGACATATTGTGTGATATCGCCCGACGCAGTGCTGCGAGTTCCGACGGTAATTTCAACAGGTTTGCGGAGAACTTTGCGCGCAAGGGACTCGACTGAGCGAGGAAAAGTAGCCGAGAACAGCAACGTCTGACGATCTGGACGAATGTTCATCATAATCTTCGTAATCTGAGGCTCAAAGCCCATGTCAAACATGCGATCAGCTTCATCCAGCACCACATAGGTTACCCGCTGCAGTGATACCATTTTGCCAGCACTCATGCACAGAATATCAATCATGCGCCCTGGCGTGCAAACGACGATATCCGAGCCACGCTTTAAATTAGCAATTTGCTCTGACACGGATGATCCTCCGTAAACAGCAGTTGCGCGCAATCCAAGACCCTTGGAAAACTTTCGAGTCTCGACGTAAATTTGCTGAGCGAGTTCTCGAGCAGGTGCCATGACAATTCCAATCGGGCCTTCATTTTCTTGCAAAGGCGGCTGGGCAAGAATATGACGGAACATTGGAAGAAGGAACGCCAACGTCTTACCTGAACCCGTTTTGGCAATGCCGATCACATCACGTCCGGACATAATAGCAGGTAGAGCCTGCTTTTGAATAGCAAACGGATCCTCGTAACCGTGCTTCTTGATCAACTGAAGCATTCGAACGCTGAAGCCGCACTGCGTCCACTTCTGGAGTGGGCGGGGACAACTCTTGCCGCGAATCTTAATTTCAGACTCTACGCGCTGTGCCTCCACATCCTCCTCCGATAGATCTTTGATTTCCTTGGGAACCACGTAGAACTTCTTCTGAAAAGGGATGTAGCTCATCTTCGCGTGATTTACTGGCTTGATCTCCTTCTTCTTTGCTGCTCTTGCAGAATCTCCAGAGCCGAACGTTTGTCAACTAATTCAGAGTCTTCGCCAATAATATCTTCTTCGAATCCTTGGTAGATCCGGCCAGTATCATCTTTCTTCAGCATCGGATCCTCTGGCCCTGTACCACTGTTTGCACCGTTGTTAGCTGTTATCTGTGAACTTTCATCCTTCTTCTTTTCTTGCTCGCGCTTGTCTTTAATTGCTCGCATAAATTCCTTGAGCTCGCGCTCTTCACGGGCTTCACGTTCTGCAGGTGTTTCGTTTGCAGCGTGCGAGTTGGCTTGGGTTTCAGCGGAAGCCTTGGGAATGACCGCGCCCGACTGCTCCGCTGCATCTGGAGGCAAGAACGTGCCATAAATATTGATTTTACCTTTGGCTTCGATCTCGGACTGCGAAATCACGTTAGCAGCTGGATTGGCGCGAGCTGATTCGTCCACCAGTCCGGCCATATAGGCATCCAGCGGGTCAACCTCTTCCACAACCTTCTGCACCCGTTCACGCTGTTGCGCCTCTTGCTCCTCCGTTTCTTACGCTCCTCCGGAGTCTCGCTTTTCTCCTCGTCTTCTAGCACCAACTGTTTAGGCACAGCATCTTCCTCCGCCAGAAACTCCTCTTTTTCCTGCTTGAGTACCTCCCGCAGAATCTCCTGCTTCTCACGCTGCACCTGCTTGGTCGTATTTTCGCCATTAAGCGGAGGTTTGCTGTCTCCCCAAGGCGTCGAAAACTGCCGCCTTCTTCACTTGGTTCTTCTTCATTGCCAGATTGCCAGATTTCAGCGAGATGCCACTGAACTTGAATTGCTTCAGCGTAGCTCCTCCGCTCGTCCCTGTCTTCAGGGCCTTTGGCAACACTTGCGATGGAGCAGCTGTAGCCGCCCTCTTCTTCACTGGATCCGGAGCAGTAGTAGCCTCTCGCTTCTTCTCAAAGCTCGGACTGCTCGTAGCTGGAACTTCCGTGCTACGCACAGCAGCAGCAGCTTCAGCTTCTGTCTCTTGAGTCTCCACTGCATCAATATGCATAACAGGCTCTTTCTTCTCCTGTACAGACTCGGCTCGGTGCCTGTCCGATCGGAAATGGCTCCTGCTGCTGCTTCTGCTCCTCCTGCTCTTGCGGGAGCTCTTGCGGGAGCTCCTGTCCCTCTTCTTGGACCCGCTGCTCCTCCTGGGCGAGCGACTGCGCGATCTGGAGCGCGAGTACGAGGGCGAGCGGCGACGCTCCGTCTTGGCGCGTTTCTTGCGGTGCTTGTCGCTGGCCTTGGACGAGCGGCGGCGCTCCCAGGACCGCGACCTGGAGCGGGAGGCGCTGGAGGACGGCGAGCGCTTGCGGCCGCGCGAGTGGGAGCGTTTGCGGCGCGAGGACGACGCGTGGCGACGGGACGAGCGACTGCGCCGCCGCCGGTGGCGACTGGGACTCGCCGCGACTTCCGCCATCGAGTGCGCAAAAGCAGGAATGAAATCCGTGGTTTGAAGGCGGAGGCGCCGGCTTTTTCCTAGCTGTTGATTGGTCGAAAAGAAAGCGAGTGCGGACGCGGATTGGATGAAAAGGACAAAGGCGTCTTTATTGCATGTGGACATTTTGGAGGACACATGGTGGTGGACACTATGACAGGCAACCGGGCATCATTGCTGTCGGCTAGAAGAAGAGATAGTTTTCCGCTTGCGCTTGGAGAAGATGATGGCGCCAAACATGAGCGAGTCATAGTGCGGGAAGTCGTTCGAGTGCAGGTGGCCGATCTCTCCGAACGTCGTCATGCCCATCAAGGACGCCCCGCCAGACCAGTCCTTATACGCACCAACCTAGACACAAAGAGGTAAAGGTGAGAAGCAGGGCAACATGTAGCGGCATATCATTGCAGTGTACCATCTCGGCCATGCTCTTGTGACCCAACAAGGCCTGCACACCGGCTGATAAGAACATCAGACAACCGATTGTTTCGTGGATGTAGAACTTGTTGCTCTCAACGGCTTGAGCTCCCATCTGAATATGCAGCACAAATACAGAAGCAGTTAGATGCACAAGTTCGCCGATAAAAGCCGAGTTGCAACCACTGACCTTGTTGATGGCCGTCTTCAAAGATTGCGCAGATGTCTCCATCAGCACCACGTTCGTGCCGGACGCGACCGAGCTGGTCGTGCTTAAAGATCCATCCTCATTGATACCAGTGATCACAGCCGTCATGTTGATGAGCTTCGACCAGTCACTTGACTGCATTGAGCACAGCGAGGAGGACGAGTTTGCGTCCATGCTGCGGTCGATTTCCATTTGGCTCGAAACGAAGTCGATGGTCGTGCCCAGTGGATGTAAACTACCCAGTCGAGGAAATCCGATTGAAGAGAGTTCTGTCTGGCTCTTGTCTGAGGCAACATCGAGCCACTACAGAGTAACAGCACGAACAACGCAACAAGTTAGTGGTTGTCAGCAACACAAACTCGAACTAAACTGTGAAACTTTACCTCTTGATAGACCTCGGCGGCTGGTTTGCAGTCAATCTCGTAGATTGTCTTGTTCGAGGCTTTCGTGACAGTGCCCATGCAGTATTCACTATTTACCCCCACCGGGCTGTAGCCGCTGAACCAGCTCACATACGTCTCCACGCTCGGAAAGCAGAGCGCGAATGCAATACCCATCTCTGTCCAGTCACCACGTCCCTCGCGAACACTCTTCGTGTAGTCCGAGCTGCTGCTACTGCTGATTTGAATCCAAGAAACGGAGACTTCGCCTTCACCGTGCCTAGTGGCATCCGAAGAACACCCACCAATAATTGGACAGTGAATCGCCTCCTGATACCGTCAATCGCATGCTCCACGAACAGCGGACAAGCATACGTTGCAATGAAGGCCGGCTTCTCACCGGCATCAACATGAGCTGCTACCCGGGCGAACGCAGTTTTCGCTGCAGCATACGTCTTCTCGTGCGCATCGCTCTGTGAATACTCCGCATGAACAACTGAGTAAATACCGTGGGGTCATTCACACCCCACAGCGTGACGAGACCTTCGTCGTTGTGTCGATTCACAGAAACCCAAGCATTTTCGTCGCACATTCCACGTGCGATCGTGCCACCAATGTAAGGGACCCCAGGCGCTAGCTGACGAAGCAAGTTCACGATAACTTCAGCACTAAAGCCTGTGGAAAATCCGATGACCACAAAGTGCACATCACCCCCGAGTTTCGTCATCAGCTCCGTAAAAGCTCCAGTCATGGCGAGAACTTCTGTCTTGTTTGTAGCCCATGCTGAAGCTGCATGGACGCTGCTACTATTGTTTTGCACCGGCAGCCTTTCCATTGAACTTGATCGCCGTTCCGCTTGTTCCTGGTCATCATGAGTCGGTGGCTGCACAGACTGTCGAACGGGGTCCTGCGACGCACCACGACGACCAGCACTCGTGGGACGTCCTCTGCCTGGAGTTTTGGTAGGAACAGGCTTAACAATATTCATTTGACTGTCTCGGCCGTGACCAGTGGCCCGCTCAATACTCACTTCAGAGTGTGATCGACGTACCCGGCGCATGTGCTTTGAGCCGCGAGCTGCCTGTTCACCGTAACTGTGGCGCTGCGGCAATTGCGTATTGCTTTGCCGCTGCTTTCCACCAGAGATTTTTCGCGATGTGCGCAGGTTTGAATCGCGTCGCTGCCGATCGTCAATAGTATCTGGAAGTTCACGATACTGGTGAGGGCGGCTGTCTCCATCCTCCTTCTCCTCCTCTTGGTTGTCCAAGCTAATGCGACGGTACTTACGTGGCATTCGCTCCTCCTTGGAGCTAGGAACTTGCTCTGGCTCATCACCCGGAGGCTCTAGGGCTCCCGACAGGTCTTGTGAGTGCGAAGGGCTTGGCAGTCGAAGCTGCTGGGCAGCACTCGGCTCCGCACCTGCAGCGAGTTGCTGCTGCTCGGTGCTCCGTTGGATCCAGTCCTTGAAGTCCTCTTGGTTATTCAGCTCCCTCCCACTCTTTGACCGATGGTGGGACACCACGCACTTGCTGCACACACGGATACTCGGTTGGTGACGAGACAGCACCTGCTTACCTGTGTCGTTGTGCGTAAAGCTAATCGACGGTACGCGAATGGTGCTACTGCAGGACCAACAGATGACTTCGCCACACGTGCGGCAGTGATGGCGTCGGCGGAAGATTGGCGAAAAGCGTCGATTACAAAGCACGCAGAAGCGCCGTTCTCTGTTTCAATGCAAGGCGGAAAAGCGTGCTCATTAAGTAAACCAACTCTGTGCGATGGAACAATATCCCCGTTTGGAACCGCAAATGGTACAACAACGTACTTGTCTTTCACCCAAGCGGACGTCTTCACAACCGATATTTCCTGCAGCTCTGGTGGGTCCTCGAGCAAGTCTCGGAGTCCGCGGGCGAGTTGCGTGACCATCTCCACCGCCGGATTGCTGCGGAACAGACTGACCATGGGCGGCGGTCGCTGGAACGCGATGGAGATCGTGACGAAATCGTCCTTGTAGTCCGGCGAGGACGTGCGCTCAAACTTGCAGATGAGTGCATCGAACTGAGAACGCTCCAGGTTGTTGCCCTGGATATGGGGCATGCCGCCCACCTCAGCCAGGGATTCCTGAAACAAATAGCATGCAACGATGTCCCCACCCGACGTCTCGATGCCAATATACTGTCAATCATACACAACACGGTCAGTTCAATCGCCTGCTCGTCATGTTGCCAGCAGTGCAAGTAACGGCTGAAAAATAGAAGAAGTGCAGCGAGTTCAACACGTCGCAGCGTGACGTCCTGCACTGCAACGTCCGTACCTCCAGCACGTAGAAGTCTGAGGACTTGGTAGCCAGCGAGCCCGACTTAATGGCCCACCACTTGATGGCCGCCTGCTTGTACATCTCTCGGCCGTCGCGCGGCGGGTTGGCGCTCGGGTAGACGCCTGTGCCGTTGAGATCTTCGAGCACTTCTGCGTCCAGGAACATGTCCCCCAGCACTTTGCGCATGAAGAGCTTGAACTTGTCGGACGTCTTGAGGTCGTAGATGGTCTTGAGCACGCTGGGGAACGCGGCATTCGCGAAGACCACCGCCTTGGCCGAGACCGACTCGGACCAGTCGGGGCTGGGCTTGTACACGCCAATGTCGTTCTTGCAGTCGTGCACCTTCCACAGCGCATTGCTCGAGTCGCCCAGCAGCCCCAGACACGACCGCGCGCGGTTCTCCGCGTACTTGTGCAGGCGGATCTTGCGCTCGTACGAGAGCGACGGGCCCTGAGGCGGCGGCACGAACTCGTCCCCTGCGAGTTCGAGTTGTCGGCCGAGTCGCTCCAGTCCGCGGCGTTGGCGCCCTCCGGAGCTGCAGCTGTGGCAGCTGCTGGTGGCGGTGCCCCGCTTGGATTCATGGGCCTGTTGGAGCCTGTTGGTGTCGCTAGCTGAGACAGAGTTTATGGCGACGTGGACGGGATCTTTAGCGTCGTGATCTGGTGTTGTGGAGCGTGGGGGCCTCTTGCTGAGAGGGAGCGGGGGCGAATGGAAGCGGAATGCCCACTTGACGTCTCGCAAGATGCCGCCGCAAATCGCCTTTTCTTCTGGTCATATTCCGTGAACGTTTCCGAGTTACGTGGGTTGTACCACCGTGAATGTGGTGCACACTAACCGATGTGGTACCCACGTTTCTACGTATATTTTCCACCAATCCACGACTCGTCGTATTTCACCCAATGGCAGCTTCGCCGTCGTCTCGACTAGCTCAACACGCGTTTATGCCCAATGGGAGCGTCGACAGCGGCGTGACCTGGTCACTCGCCTACAATAATCGATCTGCCAACGATACTGTAGTCACTATGCAAGTTGCATTCAGGCCTTAGCCTCGCTGCAGCATGGGAAGCGCCGCGTCGCCCGCGGACCTCATGACCGACGACCTCGTGCACCACGTGGCGGGTTTTCTGTCGCCCTCCGATCTGATCTCAGCCATGTGCGTCTTCTGCCGCGTCTTCTGTCATCTTGGACTCTTCTTGACCCTCGGCCTCTTTTCTCTGCCTACTGCAGCCAAGTGAACTCGTGGTGGGGGCGGTGTGCGCCAGCGACGTCATCTGGAGACGCCTGTGCGTCACGCGCTGGCTGCTGCTGCGTCCCGAGCGCCAGCGACGCAGCACCGGAACCTGCAGCTTCTATGAGCTGTACTTGTACTTGGACCGAGCGCGCTTCCTGCCGCGCGGCAAGTACACGACCAAGGTAAACGGCCAATTGGTGGTTAAGAAGAGGAGGGACAGCTGCTGACGTATTGTATGGACTTTTAGCACCAGATCGTGTGGGGTCGCGGACGAGACGAAGGCGCTGACGTGTGGATGACAGTCGCGCACAGCTCCAACTGTCAGGTGCTCACCACGAACGGCTCGAGCTACATCCAACTGCGCGTCGTGGTGCAGAACCTGCGCCCACGGCCGCTCACTGTGGACTTGCAGGAGCTGCAAGTGCGCATGAAAGGAGGTAGTCAAGGAACGATCTTTGGGGTCGGCTCGGCGGCGAACCAACCCAGCGGTGAAACTAAACACCTCGCGCCGGCGGTGCTGGCAGTAAACGGCGTGGACGTGTACCCGTCACTGACCAGCCAACTCATCGAGCTGCAGATGTTCGACTTTGCAGTGCTGGCAGTCAACGTCGTGTGCAACGGGTGCGAGTTCGAGCCGGACTTCCTCGAATCGTACGTGGGTGCGAGTCGTATAGTTTAAGCAATTGGGCAGTGATCTAACGCTTGTTGCCGCTGCCTTTGTAGGTGCAACGCGCTGTGGGTGCCGATTCGCCGAATGGGGCGCTGCTCGTCGTTGAGTACCTGTCGCTGCGGGTTGATTCCGGACAGCTACCACCGCGGCATCATCCGTGTGCCCGTGGTGGACGAATCTGTGATTTGGAGGCACTACGATCTCGTGTCCAATCGCTTCATGGTGCGTGTTGCACTAGTGAACTACATGGATAGTGGATGTTGACTCGGTTTGCGAACTGTGATCAGGTGCTGGATGCGCGGACAGTTGAAGACGTCGATCAATTTAGTAACTTATTGGGCTCGCCTATGAGCCACTTTTCCAAGCGCAAGCGCAGCATTTCGTGAGCGACAGCCCCGACGAGAAAGAGATGAGGGAGTACATTGTCTAAGTATTGCCATCTATTAGCTATTCGAACCCTATCCGACCAGCGTCAGGAAACAACCCCCTTGCGATGGTTGTGATGCAGATCCAGGCGCCTCTTCAGAAGGATCATCTACTTCTGGTCAATTCAAGACTGGTCGGCTCCGAAGCAAACCCTGTACGATGTCCGCGACCGAAGATACGGAGGACGTGCCGACTGTGGCTGATGTGTCGACGAAGAAGTTGCCCAAGAGCCCGTGGCTGTCCGCGTACCACAATTCCGTAGCTGCCATTAAGGCTGGCTCGAGTTGCATGCAGTTGGTGGATGTCTATGGAGACGGTGACGCCAA
Organism: Phytophthora syringae; assembly: GCA_012656105.1. Classification (NCBI taxonomy): domain Eukaryota; phylum Oomycota; class Peronosporomycetes; order Peronosporales; family Peronosporaceae; genus Phytophthora; species Phytophthora syringae. Next base: position 33,749 of record JAAKBD010000229.1, read on the forward strand.
GCTCATCGTCGCAGATGGAGATCAGAGACTTAAGATGTATAAAGGTACAATGTGCTGCTGTGGAAGTCGCTGGTTTGTCGTCCATCTCATATTCCTCAATATCCTGAATAGGCTCGTCACTTCACGGAGAGCAAGCGGTTCTAGGGGTGCCGTCAGCTCTGAGCTACTTCTACTCGGGTATAAAGGCACTACCAACTACTGAGACCATGGACACTTTGGTAACTTTGCTGGTTTGTTCTTGCAGATAACAATCGCCCACGCATTCCTGCAATTGCAGTTGCATCGGGCCCATACATCTTCATCTACCGCAACTTTCGCCCACACTACAAGTTTACAGTGCCGGCAATTGAAATTGATGCTCAAGAGACAAAGCTTTGGGAGGCGTTAGCAAAGTGCACCATTGAGGTCCCCGATGCTCTGACTCAGCTTTCAACCATGCGGTAAGCAACGCGATCATTGTAAAAAAGTGGGGTTGCACTGATGAATGATTCCAGTGGACTAGGCATTCGTTTATCGGAGCGATCGCGAGGTCTGCTGGCAATTGACAACATTGAAGAGCAAGCTGAATACGTGTCGCGCTTTATGGATGAGCCACTCGTAGAACGCTCATGCGTCACATGCATGACATCCATCAACAAGAACATGGACGACAAGGACGCCGTGAGCTGGTACAGAACTGCCATGATTTGGCACGACCTCGAACTTTGACTGATCTACTGTTTGTATTGTTGTTCTAGCCTTGTTGTGGCCACGGAGGGGTGCATGGTGTACGTACTGGACCCGCAGGGTACGTCTCTGGTGCAGCAAGTCAAAGTGCCAGGTGTACCTGTGGAGATTGTGACCGTGGGGCTGCTTGACGTCGAGTGTCGACTGGTTGTCACGACACGCAACGGCTCCGTGTACATGATCAAGAATGGAGAACTGCTGAAGTCGGTGATTGAGCTGGAATCGCCAGCCTGTGGCCTGGTCCAGTTGGAGAAGAGCATTGTGATTGCGTCCGTGAGTCGCAAGCTCACGTCGTACCATCTAAAGGGCAAGAAGAACTGGAGCTTGACCATGAGCGACGATATCGTAGCACTGGAAGCTTTCAGTCTCCGGCGCACAAAAGATACCCGCGGTGTTCTGGTTGCGTTACGCAACGGTGACGTGACGCTCTACAATGAAAAAGTTAAAGTGTGCACTCTCAGCACGGAGTCTCTGCTTACAGGCATGCGTTTCGGACAGTACGGGCGAGAGGAAGCATCGCTCGTACTGGTTCAAAAGAGTGGTGCGCTCTCGTTGAAGATTTTGAAGCGTACAGCAAGTCTGGAAGCGATCTCGGAGGCTGCAGGGCCTCCGCCAGAGCAAGGTTTGGCCTATCCTTCATGCAAAGTTGTTCGCGCTCGCACTAACTCCTTTTCTCACTACATTAGACATTCCACTGAACATCCCTAAGAAAACGACGTTGTACGTCGAGCAAACGCAACGCGAGCGAGACCATGCTACCGAAATGCATCGCCACTTCCAGCGTGACTTGTGCAAACTGCGCTTGACCACAGCTCGCGCTTACGTCAAGATCATCAAAGACGGCCAGGTAGGTACCAACTAGCGAAGTCTGTAGTTTTGATGGCGCTAATGTTTTGTTTTACCGAGATAGGGTCCGGTATCGTACTCGACAGGTGCAGCAATCCGATTGAACGCACAAGTACAGGGAATCGGTCCGTTCTTCCGAATCAAACTCAACGTTCAGGTAGGCAGGCATCTTCCACATGTGGAAAGCGAGAAGGCGTTGTCTAACAACCCGTTTTAACTGGTTGTTGTTGCATAGAATGCTGGTACGAAAGCTGTGACTGATATCACGATTGCCTTCCACTACGACCACGAATTGTATCGCGTCGAGCAGAGTCTACTTCTCATCCCTCTGGTGATCCCTGTAAGTTTTACTTGTGCTAACACCTTTTTGCTGTTCGAAGCTGATATGTTTGCCCTTTTATTTCTCGGATTCAGAATGTGCAGTACCAGTACGCTGTAGACGTGGAAAGCGTCTCGGAGCTCGGAGCTGCCGACAATGTATCTATCTTCGTGTGCGGCAAGGAGAGGTGCGAGGACATTTTCACATTAATCGTTGATTATTTGAAAAGGCTAACACTTTGTATGCGAACTTTAGCTGCGTTCCACTGGTTTCCGCTGTTGTGAGCATGCCGCTGAGCGAGCCCGAGATGTAGGTTGGAGGTACATGTAGGAGAAGATTCCCGCTGAAGTTGGGAATCCAAAGCAAAAACATCTTCGGCTGTTTATAGTTCCCGTCGGTGAAGGTGTTGGACACGCACTTTTATCTATAGTTGGAGCTGTCCATTAATGCGTAGGACATCGATTGACCCCGTAATCAATTTCCTGGGCAACGAGCAGATGTTTGCGTTCCAAACGACTCCCACACGGGAGGTTGCCTGTCTATCCATACAGGGGCAATCCAGTGCGGAAAATTCATCACTCGTACTGTATTCTCGCCATGGGGCGTCAAACTGTAGCCGACAATGTCGGCCCGACATGGACGCGAAGATCTTCGTAATCTTTCAGTCTGCATAATCTCTACTGTACATTTTTAATCTCAAACCTCTAGGAATGAATTGGATAACGATATAAAGCAATATAAACACGAAGTAACTCGAGACTTTAAATTCGATACCCTATCCCTTGATAACGACCAGGTCTACATGTCAGCATGATGATGCGGCAGGCAGCAATTCCTGAGGCGCCGTCCCCATTCCCACAGCATTTCTCAAGTTGCTTCCGCCCACACCAGTCACCAACACTCACCAGCTTCCATCTCTCTCATCTTCGCCATCACCTTCATCATCAATCGCTCAGTCCAAAGCAGATCAATTTCTCCATCAGGATGACCGAGGGACCAGCAGATGTGCAGCACTCCGATTTCCACGCTTTGCGCTCCAGCCATCGCTTCGCGGCATGCCTTCCACGCAATACGAGGCTGCTCCGTCCAAGGGCCTTCGCTCCATCAGCACTCGCCGCAAAACGCTCATCGCAGGGATCGTCGTGTTGGCGGTGGCAGCAGTCGTCACGTTATCGGTCGTACTGACCCTCTCAGGCGATGAAAACGATACCTCAGGTACTTCTGCAATGGCGACAAGCAGTTCGCTCGCACTTCCTCAAGTAGCCGTCGCAAACCTCACAGTGGTGAGCGCAACTACAGAAGATGAATCCAAGGACAAGTGCGTCGAACTCGAGTGGATCCCAACGGGTGTCGACTTGGCCTCGTCCGGAAGTACAATTTCGTATTTCTGCATGCAACAGAGTGTGGAAACTGTAGACGATGAAGAAGACGTCGGGGCGGTTGACCTGGACGACGTGTCGGTGATGCGGCGTATTGTCGTTGTGTCCGATACGGAAAGCTGTCCGTCAAACATGCAGACAGTTGTAAGCCCGACGTCAGGTGTGTTCGTCTGTGTGGAGTTTGCTCCAGCGACTGAAGCTTTCGACACCCAGCAGTACGTGGTTGATCTCATGACAACCACCGAGTCGTTCTACAACCACGACACACCGGGGTGGATCACCTGGCCCGTTGACCTCAAGATCGACTCGGATGCTACCAGTGTCTTCTTGAGTGCTCGATACCCCGTCCGTCCTATTGTCGCTCTTGAAGTGGTGACGGATGTGAGCGCCGACTCAATCTACGCTGCGTGTGAAGAGCTGGAGCCACAAGGAGAATGGGAGACGCCCGGATTTGTTTTGAGATCGCAAGGTGCAAGTGACACGAGCGATGTTATTATCTGCGTCCAGCGTCCGGTAGCAAACGCAACCACTTCACTCACTGTTCTGACCGATCTCACTGTGGTGCTGCCTACCGAGACCTGTCCGGAGGTCGCTGAGACCGCGACCAGTTCGGAAATTACTAGCGACCAGATCAAACTATGTGCTGAGTGGAGTAGTGTCGAGTTTGATAGCAACAGCACCTCGGTGTCCAGCCAGGCAACATCTCCATTTGTAGCAGAGATGTCGCTGTACGGGACAGCGGAAGACGAAGCAGCAGATTTCAACGTTTCCGCTACGATTCCTGGCGCTTGGGATGTCGTCGGCAATGAAACTACCGGTGCGGTGCACACATTCTTTCTCGTGAGGAAGTTTGAACCTTCTGTCTTGAACACGTCAGACGACACCGAGGTTTCTTCATCGGTGGAGGCAGCTGCGTCGAACTCTACCGAGGAGCTGTCTTTCAAAGTGCTCCAGATCGCCGACATGCACCTTACAGGAAACCCAGACTACCCTTGCTCCTCGGGACCGTCGGGTACCATTCGTGCGAGTATTCTCGCAGCAGCCTCGATTATTGCAGAGCAGCTACGAGAAGATAGTAATTCTTCGAGCTCGGCCAGCGCTGGCGAAGCGAACGATCCCATGTACAACGAATGCCGTGAGGCGCTCACGGTTGCGTTTCTCGATGAGCTTCTTGACATCGAACAGCCTGACTTCGTGGTTTTCTCGGGTGACAATGTCCAGACAGATCTGGATACTACAATCCACGCCTTCGCTATGAGCATCTTCACTGATCGTGTCGAGAGTCGAGGAATTCCATGGGCTGCAGTGTTCGGCAACCACGACACCGAAGGCGGCTTGACACGGGAAGAAATGCTGGAATTGATGACTCAAGACAAGCAGTACTCGCACGTGAAGTCTGGACCTCGTGATATCGGAGGCGTCGGGAACTACGAAGTCAATATTGTAGCACCAACCGATGGTCCATGGGGGCAGCAGGGCGCCACAGTGTTCCGGATGTACTTCCTGGACTCGCATGCAAACATCGACACAGCGACGTACCCGTTGGTCAACGATCCTACCTCATACGACTGGATCAAGGAGTCACAGATCAATTTCTACCGGGAGTTAGCACAATCGCATGCTACGGAAGGCAATGATACATACACCAACGTACCCGCAGTCATGTACTACCATATCCCAATTCCCGAGTACGCGCTGGCCTCGCCGTTGAACCGGATGGGCGACAAAAATGAAGAGACTTTCAGTGCTGCAGTGAACAGCGGCCTCTTCTCCGCTCTCATGGAAGTGGGCGACGTGAAGGCAACTTTTGTTGGCCACGACCATACCAACGAGTACTGCTACTTACACCAAGAAATTCAACTCTGCTATGGCGGCGGAATTGGACTTGGTAGAGCTTACGGACTTCGCAACTTCGAACGCCGTGCACGAGTACTAGAGTGGGCCTTCAACGCCAACCAGACCCGAACGTTACGCAGCTGGAAACGGCATTTCGGAGATCCCACACAAATCCAGTCGCTTGAGCTTCTCTACTCGGAATAGGAAAACGACTTCCACGAAACTTCTAACTTACACAATCGCAGATAACTGCAGTCTTCGTTCACAACTGACCAACACCTTATCTTGTCCACTGCCAGCGAATTGTTTTTTTGTTTTGTGCAGCTCATTCTCCATTCTCCCTGCATCAAGACAGGTAACAGCCAAACATGCAGCTTTGGGGTCATCGTGTCACGTTTGCTGGAGTGTCGATTCTAGTGAGTCTGCTATCGAGATCTGCCGCTTTGAACACCATCGGCTTCAACGGTAAACAACTGGAGCCTTTCGAAGGCACCAAACTCCCGACAGACCGGCCTTTTGAGTCAGCGTCTCCGATTATCCAGGGTGCATGCTACTCACCTTTCCACAACTCGGAGTACCCGTTGAATGGGGAAGTGCCTGGGGTCTCGATTCAGCTATGGACACCGACTTCAGCATCATGAAGAACTACATCACGGTTGCACGCACCTACTACTCCAGCTTTTACGGCTACCCGGTGGCACCTCATGCTGCAAAACACGGCATTTCTCTTTACCTCGGGATTTTCATGACCGACGAGGGCTGGTACGAGGACCAAGTGAACGCCGCCATCGCCGCCGTGAAAAACTACCCTGACACAATCAAAGCAATCCTCGTGGGTAATGAAAACATCTCACCGGCAGGGCCGTACTCACCTGCAGAGGTCTTGCGCCGTGTTAAAGCGGTACGTGCTCGGGTTCTCGCTGAGACTGGACGCACAGTGAACATCGGAACGGTGCAGCGACACAACGAATGGACGAGCAGCAGTATTCGCTCCGATATGTTGGCTCTTGCTGAGGGTTGCGACATCGTGGGCGTGAACATTTACCCGTTTTTCGACGCCTCGTACACTGCGAGTGACCCACTTGCAATGCTCAACGGTGCTTGGAACGCCATGTTGACTATTTACCCGCCAGAGAAGGTTCGCCTGACCGAAATCGGCTTCCCCACTGCTGGAGCACCAGCTTCTTTCGCACCGTACAACGTCCCGAGTCTCGCGAACTCTATTGAGTTCTACAAGGCATTCAGAACTGGAGTCCGGACAGCGGCGGCCAAGAAGTCTTCTGGTTCATGTTCTTTGACCGCAGACCGGATGACAACACCATGGGGATCGAGCTGGAGAAATACTTCGGGTTCGACACGTACACTCGAGCGCCGAAGTCGTCCGCTTTCCCGTACTTGGTGGGATCTGGAACACCAGCAACTCCGGCCCCGTCGACGGCTCCAGCACCAGCGCCTACCAGTGCTCCGACGACGGCGCCGACTGCGATCACGACTTCGGCTGGCATGTCGGCGCAGGTCTGTCGCGTTCACAAGGTCTACACCAAGTGAGCACCAGTGTCCAGTGTGGTCTTCTGGGCTGCTTTTCGTCTAGTTTCAGCTTCTAAACACAACTCACTATAAACAAAATACATTTCCAACTTCCAGCATTCGTGCACTGCCAAGCAGTGAATGTGCCATTTGTTTACTCACCGATGAGTGAAGTACCTAGAGGCACACGTCGAGCATACTCGTCGGCTGTTCTGGTCGAATGTAGGGCAAAGGCTCTCGCCAAAGGCGTCGTACAACAGGGTCACGATATCACCCAGCGCAGACGACGATAGCGATGGTGACGCATCGCGGTCCATAGACTTGGACATTGAAAAATATGTCCCTGACGCATGCTTCGAATTTATAACATACAGAGAGGTTAGAAACTTCGCAGCTGAGACTGACGCATTTTGAGCTTACCACGAGGATGCCAAGACAGTTTTGTGCCTCTAGCCTTTCGACAAGGTTGGGGTTCGACGAAGACAGGGCTGGCTCTAGTCGCCGGTAATACTTCTCCAGGTTTGGGAAAAGCAAACTCTCCATCACTAGAGGACCCAAGAACAGCATACCTGGAATAACGGAAACATATCCATAAGGCCAACAAGACTAGGTAAGAGCTTGCAAGTAAGGCAGGCTGGAGCGTACCATGGAGAGCGCCATATTGCGTCGAGAACGGACACATAGGGTCTGTGATCGCCTTGTGGTACGTCTTCGAAACACGCGCCTGAATATTGGCGTATTTTTCTCCATAGCGCTCGCAAATCTGCGCCACCAATTTGGCCGCGTACTTGCGCAGTGCCCAGTGGTCGTCCGCTGGGTTCTCGCAGAGCTGCGTGCCCAGTACACACGTCAAGATCGCCGGAATCAGTTGGTGCAGCTAAAAAGTCACAAAAACAACAATAATTAGCCACACCACAAACATAAAACAAAAACTTCTTCCTGTCACGTACATATAACTCGACGTGCAAGTTGTGGTTCACCAGTAAACACCTGCACGCTCTCATGAGCGACGACAGCAGCGACAGGTCGTGGTTGCTGTGCTTCACCTCCTCGTAGATGAAGCGCGAGAAGTACGGCAATAGCTGGTGGATGCCTGGGTCTTGAGCCAGACTGGTGAACGCCGCACGCTGCAGCTCAAAGTCGTCACTCTTGACCGCCTCCGTCACCTTCGTGTAGTACAGCTGCATCTCCTCCGTCAGCACGTGCTTGACACGAGGTTTCCTGTCCACATTGTTCACAAAGGCCTCGTCCTTAATGGACGTGTGACACGTCGAGTCGTCCTCTGCCGACTCGTTCTCCGGGATAAGCGGCTGCACTCCGTCCACCGCCAGCCAATGCAGATTGAGCACTGGCTGGAGAGGAATTTGGCCCAATGGGGCGTTCAGCAGCTCACTGAGCTCCAGTTCCTCCTCCTCCGCGAAGAAGAGCGACTCGTGGTCCTCGCACTGTTTGTACTTGACGTCCCCTGGGGCGGAGAAGCCATATAGACTCTGATTTGGTCCATCAATAGGTAAAATAAAATAAGAGTTAATATAATAATCCCCCTACTCAAATACCAAATAAGATTTTGTGCACCTCTAAATTGCGCGTTTGGAGCGCCTGGTTCACGTGCGAAGGGTCCAGTTGGGGCCGCCGCGAGTGCCGCTGGAACTTGAGCGCGTCCTGGACCACCTCCCGCACGCGCATCTCCACCTCGGGGAGTAGTTCGCGCACGCAGTCGTCGCTAATGTCGTCCAGGTTGAGGCTCTGCGCCACGACCTGCAGCGTCTCGGGCCGCAAAAGACTCATTTGCGCTCTTGATACAAAATTGAAGACTGACGGCGACAGTTTATTAGAGTACCGTACCTGACGGAAAAAAGGTATCTTGGTCTACTTTTCTGTCGTGACATTTGGTGAAGTACCACACGTAAATGAATGAAGGCCTATTTTTCTGTCGCAAAGATTTGTAGTGTAGCCATGTGAAAAAGGCAACTTCAACTTGATTGATACAGTTTACTACGTAGCAGAAGTGCCATCCATCCTGCCGAATATCCGCTTCAGTCGCTCGCAGGCTTGGTTATCGAGGCCGATATAGCGCTCTGGGAAGCCGGAGCTTGGCGGCCGCCGACTGGAGCTGGGTCGCTTGAAGATGCTCAGGTCTACACTCCGGTTCATGTCGGGTCCACGTGATAATGAGCGACCACTTTTCAAGCCACCGAGCTCGTTGTTGCATCCTTCGATCAAGTCTGCGCTCTTGAAACTTGGGTGGTACGGACTGTACTTGTCAAAGCATTCGGGACTCTCTGAACCTCTTCTTCTCAGAGACGTGTGCTGTTGCAGGGCAGATGCACTCCGAACCCTTTTGGACTGTGCTGTGGGCGTTCGACTACGCCCCATTGAAACTGAAGCAGGCGACTGTTTCTTCCGCTCTGTGGTACTCGCTGAAAACCCAAAGTATGGTTTCTTATCGTCTGTGGACGGACGATCGCTGGCCTTCGTCTCCCACAGCGACTTTCGTCGCTCTGACGACAACTGCGTAGATGATCCTTGACTTGTTCTGTTGTCTCCCTCAATGCGAGGATCCAAACTTGATAGAAAGTTGCTGCTCTGCTGCTGCTTGTCCGTGTTTACGACTTTGTAGGGAGGTAGCGATGTTACTAGTTCATCCATAGGAAAATGAGCGTCTACGTCGGATTGATGCAGTTGGTCATACACTTTTGATTCGTCTCTTCGGGTTGTCGTGAATGCCGACTCAGTTCCATTTTCCTCCGGTTGCTCCGTCGTTAAAACTTGATTCCCTCCGTCAACAGAATCGATGAAGAGTGGTAATTCGCTGTGATCGTGAAGATATCTCGTAACAAGTTCGTCAACCACGTGCTTGTACCTCTCGAGACTTGAGAAATATAACTGAAGTTGAAGTCTGACAGCTCCACCGCACAGCTTTGATACCACTCGACTGGGTACTCGTGAGCCAGTCGATGCAGGTGAAACATTGAGACCGAGAGAGAACCATTCGACAATACGTTTCTGATGCAGTAGAGTGTGTAGCGGGATACGAGTTTCGCCTACTAGCTGCTCATGACTGAGTCTGCGATCATTTAATACGCGAACGTGAAGATAACCGTTCAGCGAGAGAATCGGAGCGATCTCGAACTCTTCGTCCCAAACAGGATAAATACTTTTTTCTTGGTTTGACTACGAAAAATCCTCTTTGTCGTTGGATCGCCATTCGATGGTAGAGGAACCGCATGAGAGGGATACACAACTTCCAAGCTCACGTAAGGATCCAGGTTTTTCGTTCGCAAATGAGTTGTAGGTAAGTCACGGGCTGCTTGGAGCACGATTTTCAGGGATCCCCGACTATTTCCTTGCTGATCCACCTCAATTTTGCTAATCGGGTCGAATTTGCTCTTGGCTTCTGCCACCTCTAAGCGCTCACATATCTTCAAAATACGCTGAGCACTTGTTACATGTGTACCCTCCTCCTCATTAATGCTCTTCACGAAATTTGAAACGCGGTCCTTTGCCAGCACAAATTTCCTCGCATAGTGAGCTTCCACAGGTGCAAACTTGTCAAAATGTTCGCAACATATTTCATCGGTAGCCGTTGCATCCTCAAGCAGTTCAGTACTTGTCAGAGCCTCGTTTTCCTGGCAGCTATTTTGCTGTGCACCATCTTGCTGAAATTTCCCCTGGTCATCAACGTCTTTCGTCGGGTTGAAAGCGAGATGCAGTCGAGTTTCCAGTGCAGCAGCAATGGCTTGGTGCAAATCTATTCCTCCTCCATCAGCCGAATACTCGTTTCCAGTTTTACCCGCTGACATCGCGAATTGTCGTGACATCTTCTCATAGATATCGGCCTTTATTTCCTCAAGCATTTCCGGGTTTAGCAGCTCCTTGGACTGAAGACTCATCGGAAGGAGTCTCGAGTGATCTATTGACGATTCTGTTGGTGGTGAGATTTGATCGCTGGTTAGCGATGAAAGGTGATAAGGAGATTCACTAGTTCCAGTAGTATCTATGGTCAAGATTGCTGTTTTCACATCATCCGCCCAAGAAGCATCAGCATTTGCGCTTGTACTAGAGCGTACAGCTTTTAAAAACTCGAGACTGGCTGTACGCTCACGCTGGAACAACGGACTGAGTGCGGACGAGACATTCAGAGAGCTGATGTGCTTCAGTTCCGCCTCAACTTCTTTGAGCTCCTCCAGTAGTGATCCAATTCGTCGCTCCTTGAGCAGAATTCGGTCAGTCACCTCGCGGTGACGCGTACGAAGTTCATCAACCATTTGCCTTGTCTTTGCCAGCGACTGAACCTGTTTGTGGTTCACTCCTCCATCAAAACTCTCATTATCCGTGTCAAAACTTAACGCATTGCCATTTGCAATCGACTCGCCTCGTAGTTGAGCCATCAATTGACTCATTTGCATATGAATCTCCTCCTTCTCCACGATCACGAGCTGCAACTTGTGCGTTAGCGCGAAAATCTCCTTGTCGAACGGTACATTGAAAGCCTGGGACGACTCCACTGGGCTGAATTTTTCTCGAATGGCAGACTCCCCACTCATCGGATTCAAATCGGCTTGAAGCACACGCTTCGTCATGCAAACCATTGTGTTTTCAATCTCTTTCTCTTTGTCCTCGGCGAACCGAAGCTTGTTGCGCAGAATTTCCAGTCGCGCACGTCCCGTTTCCACTTCTTGTAGTTTCTTACGTGGGGAACCTGGTGGAGAAAAGGAGAAGCGTATCGAGCTTGGGTCTCCATCCAAACATGCCTGGATATTCACACTCAAACAGTCAATCTGGTCTGCATATCGGTCACTTTCTAGCTTGAGCACATGCAGTAGATGCTCTTCGTTCCGGATTTCGCTCAAAAGCGATTGCTTGCACGACTGCAAAGCTTGAATTTGCCGAGCCAGAACTTCTTTATCCACAAAAGGTGCCAGTGGCGAAGCTTCCACTTCCGGTCGACGAACTTTGCACTGAGGAGAAGTGCTTCTTCTAGGCGGCGGGGAAGGTGGTGGTGTCATTAACTGCAATTCTTTCTGCTTGCGGTACCATTCCCGTAGTCGCGTTGGCGAGTTTTTCGGGGAAGGCGGAAGCGAGTGGCTACCGGAGGGAGACATTTCAGGTCGAATACTGTGGCTTGAGCTCCTGTTGCGGTTACTAAGAGCACTGGCAGACGAAGACCTTGTTTGCAGAGCTGGATTGTGCATATCTTCGTAGGCTGGACAGGCTGTGTCGTCTTCGAAGCTAGGGAATTGTGCTGATCGACTAGCATTGAGTTCATGCATCTCAAATGTTTCGTCGTCTTCGAGACTGACGGTGACTGCTCTATCTGCATACGGATCCAGCTCATACAACGCGCTTCGAACTTTATCAAGACTTCGTGCCCTCTCTTGTTGCTGATTAGAAACTGTAGTTGTTGGTGAAGCAGTTCTCCTCGTGAAAGAAGCCCTCTCCTCTTGCTCCCAGGCATGGGGTGGGGACGAAATATCTTCGTATTCTTGCGTGACAAGTACATATTCTCGGTCTTCATCCTCCACTTCACAGTCAGCGACAATTTTGCTGGGGAGTTTGGTGATGATGGCGGATGGAATAGTTCGCAGCGGAGAGCAGGACGCGTCGACGAACATTTTGCTCTTACTACGCTTCAATACGCTGTTGGCACATGGAGACATCGGCATACACCCGGCATCTTTGGAATTAATGGCAAGCTCTCCATCATCTTCTGCATCTTTGCATTGACCAAGTTGTACGCCACGGTTCGAGATGGACCCACGTCGCTTCTCAACGCTGCGCTCAGGTGACGGTATGCGGGGAGCGGACTGTGGTCGTTGCATTGAGTGGGTAGGTCGATGCCGTTCCGCTATCGCCATTGCTATCTGTTCTGGCTCACTTAGTTCTTGATTCGGTAGCAACACAGAGCATCGACGATCAAGATTGAGCATTGCCACCTCTTGCTGCAACTGCAACAATTGCTCCGTAGCACTCGACCACGCCCGTGATTTATTTTGCAGTAGCTTCGATTTGACTTGCAGTTCGCCTTTCAGCCGAAGATTTTCAGCTTCTAAGACCCCTTGCGCCTCAAGTAACCGGTTTTGTTCGTCTTCATGTACGCGGCCTGCTTCACGTAGACACACATCTTGCGAAAACATGGCGGATCCGAACCGCTTAGCAGCTCTATCACGAGCAATTCGTGAGATCTCGACATCATCTAGACGCTCTAAGGACCTAACTTTACAAATCACGTAGTCCTTGTACGTTGGTAAGCGACAGAATGGATTCGCTGCGAGACTGCAAGAAATCAAGTTTGACAGTGGTGCCAACACGTCCACTTCACGCAAAGTGCCCAAATTATTCCCCGAAAGATTGAGAAGTTCCAGCATTGTCAGTCCCGAGAAAGCGCGTGGCAAATGAACAATGAAATTCCCCGACAAATCCAAGTGTGTCAGTCCTTTCAGGGCAAACAGCGGAGCGGATAGAGTCTTGAGGTGGTTTCGTGGCATTGCTAGGGTCTGCAACTGTGTGAAAACTTGCAGTCCATCAACTCGTTCCACTGCGTTACCTGACAAGTCCAACTGCACGAGGTTTACCAGTTCGGAAAGAGCTTTCAGACTTTTGAGCGGTCGACGTGGCTTCCTGGAATTCGTACTCAGATCCAGCGCTTGTATCCCTTCCGGTGCTAGTCGAAGAGACAGACAAGCTCGACTCACGAGTTCCCTGTCATTCGTCATCGAAAATGAGCTGGAGTTGCTGGGAAATCCGTCAAAGGAGCTTCTGGAACCTACTGATCGAGTCGTTATCATGGATGAAGACCCAATTGAAAGCGGAAGTGACAGGACACTTCCATCACTGCTTGCCTGGTCGTCGTCTTCGTATGTCGCCTCACTGCAATTAGCAGACGGAGGTGCTTCATCCTCTGTTGGTGGAATCGTGATAGTAATTGGTGTCTCCATCATAATTTCTTCATCCGCTTCTTCATGTAGTGGTATCTCGAGGCCTTCGTCCATCGGACCACTTGCTGCTGAATGTCGAGAGCTTCGAATTGAGAGGGAGATGACCGAGCACATGACCAGCAGAGCAGAGCTAAATAAAAAGTCGTATAAATAAACAGCATTCACTGCCGTGCTGTGTTTTTAGACCCCCAATTGGGGATCCAAGACTGAGAACCTGATAATTTAAGGATCCAAGACTGAGAACTTACCGGTACAGTAGTACAATTTGAAGACATCCATGAAAATGAAAAACATATCAAATAATATCGAATTGAATGAAAATGCTACTTGCTGCACAGTGCAATGACAACGGAAACATTGGACACGAAAGTCAGTAAATGATAAATTACAGCCCATTTGCAATGCTAGGTTGACTGCTCTCGCCTGGCTGCAAAATAACGGATAGTTGGAAGTACTGGAAAACGGACGACTCGTACTGGTGCTCCGCAGAGGAGAGACGACGTTTCGCTGGCGACTCGTCGATCGCTCAGCATTCTCACAGTCGGCACCTACGAGAACGAGTCGAAATGGAATCGCTCTACGCTCGAGACACGCCCACGGCGCAGGAACGCAAGCTCAAACTGGCCGACAAGCAGTCGACCGGAACCCTGGAGAGTCTCATGGACACTTCGTCCGACGCGACCACCAACGCGGCCAGCGGTGCCGCCACGACGGACACGACCGCAAACCCAACGGACGACGCCTTCGGATTCGCCTTTTCATCCTTGCCAAGAGAAGAACTGGACGAGCAGTGGCGGACCGAAGGTGGAAAGTCTCAGCCAGAAGCCACCGACAAGACGGAGGAGGGGCGACTCCCGAGCCCAGCAGCGAACCAGCTCCACTGCAAGCTGCAAACGACAAAGTCCAAGCGAAGGCAGGGAATTCTCAATCGCCACAAGACGCAAAATCGACGACTGCGGCCCCGCGCCGAGCTGGCGTCGCCTCTCGCAAACCCAAACCGGCCATCACCATCAACACGGGATTCGGTGTCGGTGCCAAGCGGCCACCCCCGACGCCCGTGTCACCTCCGACGTTCTCGTGGAACGACATTCTGCGCGTGCAAAACTTCATTGAGAGGTGCCTCCAGCAGTACCTGAGCAAGGTACAGAGGGATATCTTCCTCTTTTCATGATCTCATGACACTCATTTCGTCTTCTTGTGCTACAGAACGATATCTTGATACTGCTGAAGGAGCAGGCGAACGTGGATCCGGCTTTCGCGAACGTGGTGTGGCAAAAACTCGAGGAACAGAACCCGACTTTTTCCGCGCTTATAGCTTGCAATTGCAGCTTAAGGAGCAGATCATCGCCTTCAACTACCTGGTACGGGCTCGAAAATGTACGCTATTTTCTAGCTCGACACTAAATTGTTGCACTTCAGGTTGGACAGCAGAAGGAGATGGCGGCGAAAGGTGGGAAACGTCTTCTGCACTACAACAACATCAGCCGCACAACAGCAAGTCGAACATCAGCTCCGTGTTCGCTGATCACGACGCCAACGACGACGACGCTGCCTCCTATCAGCATGGACGCTCGAACGTTCCTTCGCACGCCAATTCGATCTGCCAAACAGCAGCGCACACCCGCGGGGAAGCGCGCGTACAACCAGCACATGAACATGTACCAGCTAGGAGGCCCCTCGGCCACCTCGACGGGTATGTCCACATTGCCCCCACCGTCACCCTTGCCGTTGCCATCGCCCATCAAGACAGACCTTGACACCCACGCATTTTTCACTTGAACCCCGTCCACGTGAAGGGGTCTGTATCCGATCGAAGAGAAGTGTATATTATGCAGTCCTATAGGGTATGGCGTTCTAGTTAGTCCTCGTTCTCGTCACCCTCAGTCACCTCTGCCATGGCAACGATTTTCTCCAGCTCTAGTGTTTGTTCTGGTAGTTGGTTACCCGATAGCGTAAGGCGGCGCAAATTCGGATTCTTCTCAACAGGATTGAATGGAAGCTCCGTGATTTTGTTGTTCGCTAGCAGTAAATGCTTCAGCTTGGGCAAGTCGCCAATTCTCTTGGCAACTTTAGCGATGCAGTTGTCTTCGATGTTGAGAACCTCGAGCTTCAAGCAGCGACCGAGCGACGCATGCAACTTGGTAAGGCAATTGTTCTGAAGGTAAACCTTGCGAAGCGATTGAAGCTCGCCCAGATCTTTGGGCAGTTTGGTCAATTGGTTGCGCTCAGCGTGCAAAACTTCAAGTTGGCGCAAATTCTTGAAGGAACTTGGCAGTTCAGTGAGTTTGTTTCCGAGAATTCCGAGCTCCTTCAGGTTCTGAAGCATCCCGAACTCCTCTGGCAAGGATTCGAGCGCATTGTCATCGAGATAAAGCTCTTCTAGCTGGATGAGTTTGCACAAACTAACAGGAAAGGTCTGAAACAATACAAATGTTAGACGGGCATTTCCACATTATTCATTCTTGAAGACGAACCGTGAGCAAGTTGCGATGTAGACAAAGTCCAACGAGTTTACCCGCCAACTGGGCGATAGTATCGGGGAAGCCTTCGCTTGTGAGTTTGTTGTCTTCCAGATACAAACTTTCGAGGTTGGTCAACTCACCAATTGCTGCAGGTAGTTTCGTAAGTTGGTTTTCGCGCACGTAGAGTTCTGTGAGTTGCCCCCACGCGGCTGAAGACGCAGCATCGCTACCGAAGTTTTCAGGCAACTGAGCGAGTCCATTCTTCTCTAACGCCAGCGTCTTGAGGTTTGGTGGCAAAGCCAGCATTAAGTCCCCAGGTAGTTCGGTTAGCCCCTTCTCGGACAGGTCAAGCTCTTCCAGTTCTTCAAACTCCTCCGTCGTTTCCACGGGATCGTCCAATTCAAATTCGAACTTCTCCACCACAGCCAGGAACATCTCGAGACGGGAGTCACTCGTTTCGTCCTCGCTCATGGCTGGTACTCTGTAGGTGAAGGCGAATCGCAAACTCCGGTAGTGTTGACGTATCCCAAGGTTGCATAGGAGGCTCTCATCCGTTTCGAGTCCTCAATTGCTCAAATTCCGAAATTGGATCGTGTACAATCTCATCTTTGCGTAGAAATGTCCCGGGGTGAAGACAAGAAACTTTGCATCTTAAAACAAATCTGAATCAGAGAATAATACCAGTAACGCACGAAGTGTTCTTGTCCGGATAAAACCTTTTACTTGGAAACAAAACTTTTGGATTCGGGTAAATTAAAATGCTATCATAACCTCATTTAGTAAAGCCTAGTAGTGGCCGGGGTGTGTAGGGCGCACTGGACGCGAGCGTATGGATCCACCTTGCGTCATGTGCATTGCCGTACTCTCTTTGTGTACTGATAGACGTTTTCGGCGGCATCGCGGAGATCAGCGATCTGCTCCCACAATTTGCGATTTACCTGAGAAGCGCGCTTCACGGCTTCCATGTCCTTGGTGTCCAGCGTTTCATCGATATCGTCCAACTCACTGCGGATCTCGATGAGGCTCCCAAAGCTGTCATAGCTGTCAAACGAGTCCCGCACGTCGCCCTCGGCTTCAGGCTCCTGAGTATCCATTTGCAATGGCGACACCCCCGCAGTGTGGAGATCTTCCAGGCTGCTGCCACTGGAACTCGTGGTCTTCCGGATACTTTCTTTACTCGAAGTGTACGGGGATACATCGTCCAGATCGCAAATGCCCACTGGTGCACCACGGATGCCTCGTCCAGAGTTGTCGAGCTCTACGGGCGAGTTTGAATACACTGGGTGGTGTCGTCCGCGGAAGATGTTTTCTTGTGGCATATACCGGTCATAGCGGTCCACTTCATCAATGTCTTCAGGGGAGAGATCTCCTGGTACACCTCGGCGGAATAGCCTCTCCGAATAACTGGCTGGCGCGTAGGCACGGGCTCCGGACGACTTCCAGCTCGGGTTCTGTTCCTCTGCACCTCATGTCCCGAGTTTGTCGGGGGCGATCCGCGATACGCGTGCCCTCTTCGTTCAGATACAGGAGCGTCCTGATACCGAGGCTGGTATCCTCGGTTAGAGTCATCGTCTGCCGCGGGGTCGTCACGATATGACCCTGCTCACGGTGGCCTCTCCTCGATTCCTCCCTGTACTGAGGACGGTGAACTCGTCGGCTGCTTTTTCAGACTGAAGAGGTGGGCGTACGCGATGCTCACGCTGTCCTGGGATGTCTTCGATGCTAATGGTAGCAACCGAAGCGCACGAGACCTCACTACCACGGCGTTGGCTCGGCGGAAGCATTGAACTCATTGCAACACGGCCGAATCGTCCGGCCATCACTTCTTCTCGCGCAATCACGAGCGCGTTTGTCCGAATGGTAGTCGCGACGCAAGTTGTGCACAGCTCAGCGACCGTCGTCGACACAAACTTGCTGACGTGTCGCTTGTTACCCGATGCGTCCACGCTCTTCAGACTGCGTTCAACGCAGCACTTGGCGCACATGGCAGCGGAGCAGAGTTTACACTCAATGCTTTGTCGAAGAAACCGGCCGAACGTCTTACTGCAGACGCTGCACTGTGTCGCCTTCATCTTCTGTCGACGCACAGATTCGCTGCTGGCATTGCAGTCCAGTCGCCACATGAGCTTCTTGTCCTGCGAGCACTGCACCGTCTTGCCACAATACAGCAGCGAGTTTGCACAGCTCTGCAGCGCCGCCGACTCGGAAATCTTCCCGTTCGGCGTCACGTTCGACTTGAGAAACACGTCCACCGTCTTCCCGTCCAGCTCCACAAACAAGTGCACGCTCTCACATCGAGACCTCACCACCCCGTGCGAGTCGTACAGCTCCGGACAAGCTCGCAGCTTCACCGAGTGCATGATCTGGTAGCCGATCCTCACGCCGTCGCCTCGTGTGATGACCCCCGTGGCTTCCAGATACACCAAATCCCTGGGCGAGACCAGCTTATGCTTCGCCGTTCCCGTCGAGGATTTCACCATCCACTTGATCCCTAGAAACCGGAACGGACTGCGCTGCGAAGGACCTTCCACCGCACTTAGTACGTCTCCGTCCAGTACGTCATCGTGTGCGTACGCGTTCTTGAGTGCCATACTAGCACAGTCGGGGGCTGCGACTCCGTACATGACGTCGTCCAGTGATCCGATGATAGTTCCCACCCCTAGCAGCGACGGGAGCTGCTCCAAGTTGCCACTGGCACTCACCGACCGGCTTTTGGCTCGTTTCTTCTGCTGTCGAGCTTCGGTCGCCGTGGGCCCCCACCCCGTCAAGAGTTCTAGCTCTGTCACTTGGTGGGCTGGCAGCTCGTGGATCGTGGAGATGGAGTTGGAGCCTCCGGAGCTGGAGCTCGACCTGGAGCCGCGTCGACGACTGGCGGGGGCCATGGCCGCTGCCCGGGCGAAGGATTCCTCGTCCTCGACGCTGAGCGAGCGGTTGATGGCGTACGAGCGCGACTCGCGGTACACCGAGAGGTTCTCGTGGCTCTTGACGGGCTTCCAGCGCCGCCGGTCCACCTGGTGGTGGCGGATCAGCGCGAACTCCTCGTACTCCTTGAGCGCGTTGCCCAGCAGCTCCGTGGCCTGCAGGTGGAAGCGGCGGCGCTCGGCTTCGCTGAGCTCCAGCGGCGCGAACGGCCGGTGGGCGAGAGGGAAGGACGCCATGAGCTCCTGCGTCTTGACGAGGGCGGAGACCGTTTGGCAGTACGAGGCGCCGAGATGGGCCGACATGGAGAGAGACCGACCGTCGCGAGTATGTAGAGGAGCGATAGTGAAAGTGTCCTCGCTTGCCGAGCGGATCACTAACACGTCCCACTCTCTCTTACGCGGTTAGAGGCGAGTTTAGCCGAAGAGCATGCGATTGGGAAAGTGCTTGGGATGTGGAACGTGTGCCGAGTTTGGCCGAATGAAAGACGACCATTTCAACAACGAATCAGGGATTTGAGACGCATTCAATTGACCAAGTATTGCTCGGGTTGTTTACCGTTGTGGGAGTTCGGTATCCTGTGAGCCGACAAGCTTTAACTGTGCAGCTCCAAAAAATGGTGCTACCGTGTTATGGTGGTTTTAGTGCATATTTTCGCCTCGGATTTCAGTGCGCGTACCTGTACGGAGCAGTCGTTGAAGCCGATCGGATGAATCTGGTTCGCAACCGCGATACAACGGAATAAGAGACGTCGAAGGCACGCAGTTTTGCTGTTGAGTCTTGCCCGATGAGCTGGTCGAGACCAGGTTGGTAGCTCAATGCTCTCCAAGTGTACAGCCACGGTACGCGGCATAATCGGCGAGTTTATGCAGCGAATTTCGAACCTCCCGTTTCGACCAACCACAATCGCCCATTCCATCCAATGAAAAAGTCTATTTTTGCCAGTCTCCGCATCTGAATCTTGGGCTTGGAAGATGAAGGATTTGAAACAACCCCGGCCATGATGCAATCCAATAGTGCAACCTCGCCGTCGTCGGCACGCGGCACTTTGCACGAGGATGTCGTTGCTGGAGTCATGTGATGAATTTTATGATGAAATTCATCATGAAATGCAGAAGTCGGGCCTGGCGGACCTTTTCAAAGTGTGCGCAAGGGAAAAGGGTGGATGTGTCGCGCATCGGTCAGTCGACGTACTACGGCGACATCCCTTGAGCCTTACGACAGGCTTCACCTTCGACGAAGGGATCCGACCACCTTGAGTCTTGATTCAAGGTTGCTCAGCACAGTAGTCACTGTAGCTATGGCGGGCAGTGTCAGCATCACCACGTCGAGTTGGTCAGATCGACAAGAGGCTGCTGTGGAGCCAAACGTTGGCCCTGCACGACAGAAGCAAATCGACGTCGAGGCGCGCGCTTCAACGTGAGCTTTCCCTCCCATCGAGACCCGCATCCTAGAGAGCTCAACGCGGAGATCGCCGCGTCCGCGGCTGTTCGGACGCAGTGCGCTAACGGGGAGGCTGTGGACGAGCGGCGTGGACCGTTCTGTCCGCCGACGTCGTCCCAGCGCTTGCAAGAGCAGCTTTTCCAGCCGCATTTGGTTCAGCGCACTTGAGACCTACACAGTGTAGTACACTACCAGCTGCACAAAGGGACACATTACTGCGAGGCCGACGATCGTGGCCAACATGACCACCACGCCAACTTCAACCGAACAATCGATTTTTCACAGCCCTTCCAAGTGTTGTTTTCCGCTTCGTGCGCTCGTAGCGGCGCCTCGCTCAGCTTCGTCCGCCGCTACTGCGACCAACACATCCGTTGGAAATGGAGTGGAGCCGTCTCTGTTACTCAGCGTTACAACAGTGCAGCACCTTGCCTTACGGGTTGGCGGCCTTGGTCATCCAGCAGTGCTCGACACCTTCGTCGAGGTGGATCTCGTCCGCCGTGCGTTGGTAGCCGCACTTTTCGTAGAACCCGCGCTTGTCGAACTGCGCCGACAGCTTGAAAGTGTCCACGCGGTCTCGCAGATGGGACTCCATGCCCTGCATCAGAGCGGCGCCGTAGCTCTTGCCTCTGCACTCCTTCAGCACAGCCACTCGGCCGATCTTGGCCGTGCGACGCGCCTCGTCCATCAGCACGCGCCCCACAGCCACGTACGTGTCCTGCTCAACGTCTTTGCCCACGAAATGGACGGTGGTTGGCTCGTCGTCGTGTCCGTCGAACTCCAGTACCGGATCAAAGCCCTGCTCCTCGTGGAACACTCGTAGACGGATCGCCTTGGCCTCCTGGAACTCCTCGGGCGTCGTCACGGACTTCACTTGCAGCGTCATGGCGTGGGTCTCTTCTTGTATTTGAAAGTGGCGGTCGCAGAGATCAAGTGGTTATCGGAGCCCGCTCACTCATCCAAGTCCAGGCCTGGATGAGTCATCTGGCCAGGGCAGCTGGTCGCGGTAAACATGATCAGTTGACTATCATCAAAACAGGTCAGTTGATGCACTCTTCCACCAAGTCACTGGTGATGCCATTGCATTGTAGTTTGAAGTGGAAGAGCTCACTTCCCAATTTACTTGTTCGAAGCCATGACGCTCCTTGTGACCGCCGTTTCGACCCCGAAGAGATGCAGCAGGCGCTGGCGCTGCGTCGTCAAGTTTTCATCGACGAGCAAGGCTTCCGCGAAGCTGTGGAGACCGAGGACCCCAACGACGACGAGCCGAGCACCATCCACTTCGTGGGTAAAGACTCGGAGACGGACGAGTATGTCGCAGTGGCTCGCTGTCTGCTGGACGAAGCCAACCGCAAGGCCAAATTCGGTCGAGTGGCTGTACTGGCCAAGTGTCGTGGCAAGAACTTCGGTGCTCAGCTCATGGACGCGATTGAAGACCATGTACGAGACCGCGTAGACTTGTTCGCGCTGTCCTCACAGCACGGACGGAAGGGCTTCTACGAGAAGTGCGGCTACCGCTGCACGAGCGACGAGATCTACCTGGAAGAAGGCGAAAAACACTGCTACATGATGAAAGCGGCTTCTGCCAGGAGTGATTTAGAGTAGCTCGACATCTATAGGAGCTGTTCATAATACTGCACTGCATGTGCGCTCGATAACTCGATTTAGTACTCCTGCACCAGCTTGCGGCCGTACTCTGCGGCACCTAACACCACAGCTTCTTCAGGGCTGAAGTTCTTCGTGCTGAACGCAGGTCGATCGAAGAATTTCTCGAGTTGCTGCCGCATAAACATGGAATTCACACCTCCGCCGATGAGAACTAGTGCACTCAGCTCGTCCTTCGAGATACCTACGCCATTGAGCGCACGGTTGCATAATTCAGTTGCTTCGTGGGCCGGTCCTTCCTGGATACGGGCGAGATCAAATGATGTAACCTTGTGCACCAAATGTTTGGCACCCTTTTGGTCCGCAGTAATAAATGGCAGGTTGATGTCCGTGCTCACGCGACTCGACAGCTCGATTTTGGCAGCCTCCACAGCTTCTAAGATGCGATAGCTGGCCATATAATCTACCGACAGGTCAATGCCCTGGTCTTCCCGAAACTTTTTCACCACTGAGTGGAACAGTAGCTCGTCCATTCGGTGTCCTGAAACCGCTTGCGTGGACAGCGTATGAAGTAAAGCAAATCCGCTACCGCGACGCTCCTTCTGGAGCAGCGAGACCGTCGATACGTATCCACCAATGTCGAACACAGCAATGGGGCCGCTTGTCTCCAGAGCGCTAGGTCTCTGAAGTTCCAGCGACGCGCACCTCTCCGCAGCATGTAGAGCAGCCACCGGTTCATCAATTGCAGCAAACACAGTGAACCCTGCGCTGTTCGCCACTTTCTCATACGCAGCACGTTCGTGTTCATCACTCCCTGCCGGAACAGTAAGAACCGCAGGGAAGTTCTCGATCGGATCCTCTCCTAAAGACGCCGCAGCGGTCGTGTGCAAATGGTCGAGCATGATTTCTGCAGCCCACTGCAATACAACAACCACCCAATCAGCAACTAACAACTCCCTCATACCTCGCAGCACAACAGCACTACCCACCTCAGGACTGTAAGTCTTTCCATCGAGCTCCAGCTCGAGCGTATCTCCTCGTTGGTGCACCGGGTACGGCAGTGTCTTGATCAGTTCCTCTCGCTCCTCTTTAGCAGATCCAAGCAAAAGCCTCGTTGCAGTTGCAGTGTAGCCAGGTTTCCGGCCTTGCAATGACTTGGCAATGGCCCCCACTGAGATGCTGCCGTTGTCCACCGCCACAGCCGCAGGAGTCGCCCGAAGCCCGTCCGCGCTCTCGATGACGCGCGCCGCGTGCTCCGAGTCCAGCAGCGACGCCGTCGCCACACGCAGGTTGGCTGACCCCACGTCCACGCCCAGCACCTGATGCACCTTGCGCAGCGATGACGCGCCCTCGTCGTCTTCGCCTTCGACTGCTTCGTCCGGGAGGCCCGCGCGACGTCTACGCACGCGCTCCTGCGCCCGTAAAACGTAGCGAGTGCCTACGAACAGACCTGCGCATGCCAGACCCACGGGGAGGAGCCACGGCTTCGGCTGCGTCGAGTGGAAGTGGCGCGCGTTGGGGCGTCCTAGGGACGCCCTCCCTCCCGGTCTGATGACCTGCATGGCTATAATTGAAATATCCAAATGAGCTCTTCGATGGATGGCTACATTGACGCAAGTTGAAGACACATGGCTACATTTGTGCTAACGGCCCAGGCGAGGCAACAAGTCTGCTGCTCGGATGAGTTTGGAGGTTTTGGTCACGGTGGGGAAACTTCCTTGTGCTGCTGTATACTGGTACTTGTTTTCGACCTTGTGAGATCGGCGGACGCGGAACAATTCACCCGACTCGCGGCGACTTTCGCGCTGGTCGGAATGGCACTCGTGGACGCCCTCCATCATGCGCTGCTCGCTCTCGCCCAAGTGATGTCGCTTGTGGCGGTGAAGTGACTTGGGAGGAGAATGCATGTGGTTGTCCATGTCCATTCGCTTCGCGCTGTTCAGGAGTTCAAGCTGTTTGCACTTTTGCTTCACCTGCATCCGTCGGTCGGCTTTCGAGAGCTGATCAGAGAAGTACCGGTGCTTGGCGGCATCCTGTGCGAGCTGCTTGGTGTCAAAGAGAGACTTGGTATGGTTTAGCCTTCGCTTCATTTTCTTGTTCTCCTCTGATATTCGCTCTTGCTCGCGCTGATATAGAGGGTAGTTGGTCGGACGATGGGCGTTTAGATGCTCCTCCCTGTGGTGCGAGAAGTCAAACTGCTTCGGGATCTTCTTGTGAATGCGCTCAAGCCGTAGCAGTAGCATCTGATTGTGCTGAGATATCTCCATCTCTCTGTCTGACAGTCGAGCGGATTTTAACGACAGGTTGACTACGAACTGCAAGCTGCTAACGCACCTTCTTCCTGCTGAAGTCGCTTCGCATTGTTGACGGTGCGATCGTCTCCTTCGGTATCTAAGACGGATTGGGCATCCTTCACCCGCTGTTCATTAAGTAGTCTTGCCTCCTCGTGATACGTCGCAGTTAAAATGTTCTCATCGCCAAACTCATATTCGGCCGAATATGCAAGCGAGCGACGCTGCTTCGTCATGAAGCTGGCACAATGCGTCAACGAGCAAGTGTAAGCCGCGTTATTCTTGCTGGCCAATCCACTTGTACAAAGGACTTCGAAAGCATGTCCTCAAGTAGATTTATTTCGGGGCACTACTGTGCGCTGGATAAGACTTGTAGTGTCTTCATGGTGTTTCACAGCTGCATTATTAAATGCGGTCTGGCCTGAAGTGGTTGTCGGTACTCTGATGAGTTCATTCATCGCTGCAGTCACCCACTCTTTGCCGTCTTTCCTGCTTTCTTCCGCTTGGATCAACTCTGTCCATCGGGAGTGGACTTCGCTTTGATCGAGGATGCATTCAAGTCTCCTTCATTGGAGTCACTGTCTTCGCTTTCCTCTCCATCGTCCATCGCAGCTTTGGCTTTGCCTCTGCGTCTCTTCTTCGACTTTGTCGTGCTAATCGACTCTGATGTACCGTTGCCGAGAAGAAGTAAATGGCGCGTCGAAGGGGACGCCGCAGCCAGATCAAGGCGCTCTTCCTCCGGGATGAACGCGTACATTCCACCATCCGTAATGGAAGACTTGGTGCGCTTCCACACGGTCAGCGTGTCCATACTGGAGTGCCATGAAGGAAGGGGGCCTGCAGCACCTTGTGGTAAACGGTCGCCAGGTGGGTCTGGAACTCCTCGGACGACGTCCTGCCCCTATAAACCGGGCACCATATTATTGTTACAAACTAGCCAAGTGTCGTTATAAAATAGCTCATGCTTACCATGCGCCAGGAAGGCAAACTGTGTGGCCAAACAGCTCCCCAACGTGGATAACCGTATCGCCTGCGTAATTGCAGAGACTTGCCATCGCCATGGACTCACTGCTGTCTTCAAAATCGTCGGGGTAGCACAGGAACAGGGTGCGGTCTGCGTGCTCGCGCAGATCCTGTTCAACCGCAACAAACACTTGTCAGTAACATACATACATATCGGTAACTCCATCACTATTTAAAGCGTGTCATCGCGCACCTTTGGGGTTCCCTTGAGCACTTCGGTCCAGTAGACCTGCTCGACTTCCACCTCTTCTTCGTCTTCGTCCTCCTCTTCCTCCACTTCTTCATCATCCTTGTCAGGCTCCTCATCAGCCTCCTCTCCATCGCTAGCTTGCGTTTCCTCTGCGTCGCCATGGCTCTCTTCTCCACTCGTGGCAGCAGCTTTGCCAGCCTCCTTGTCGCCGTTCTCCTCTACCTTCTCCTCTTCGTCGTCGTCTCCAGCAACGTGCAGATCATAGGCGACAACGTCCACACCTCGAAGTTGCAGCAATCGCGACCAGTACCCGCTACCCGCTCCCATCTCCACAATCTGCCAGTCACCAGTCTTAGTTAGTGGCTCACTCAATGACAGCTTAAAGTCAAACTCCACAGCAGCTCACGGGTCCGTAGTGCTTGATAATTTGCAGCGCACGCTCGTCTGGAATAGCCCACGAGTATTTCTACTCCATAAAAACGTTTCTAATTAGCAATAATGGTCTCTAAGAGTTAGAAATGCCATGGCTCACCATCGCGACGCTCACGTCCAGCGCTGCATACATCTCAGAGCGCGCGTCATCGCTCAGCTCCGGGTCAAAAACCGCCGTGAGTTCTCCTGGGTGCTCTCGGACGAACTTGCGGTAGAAATCCAGGTACGGGTTGCTCGTGGGCGTCAGCTCCAGCGCCTCCAAGTCCGCCATGCTGGTCGTGATGAAAAGTGCTGGAAGAGCGAACTCAATGTTTAATTGGTCAAAACTGCATAGATTATAAACCAATCCGGTGCGCTGAAAGAATATAGCTACACCATGTGCGAGATGCAAGTTGAAGTGGTTGCACTTGCCCAGGCAAATTTAAACCGAAAGCAGCGGCTGGTTCTCGCCCTCGTATCTCGATGGCGGCGATGCACTCAGGAAGCTGCACGATGACAGCGACCGATAGCGGGTGTTGACTTTTGTGCCGCAGAAGAACACGACGAGCAGCAGAACGGCGAGACAGATCCCGAACGCCGTGAACGTGCTGCAAATCTTCAAGCCAATGGGCAGAGAGCCACCAGCAACGGACACGACAGCTACCAGGACGGCGTACGGCAGGATGCTGCGCACGTGGTTTTCCAGTGGCACATGAGCCGAGAGAGACGCCAGAATGGACGTGTCAGCAATGGGCGAGCACGTGTTGCCGAACACGGAGCCACCCAGGATGCTGCCGAAGCATTGACGCAGGTTCTCAGCGTCGCCACCACTAATAGACCATGACAGCGGCGCGATGATCGGGAACATGATGGCCATTGTGCCGAACGCACTTCCCACAGCGAATGACACGACGTAGCACAGAAGACACGCGATCGCCGGCAGGAACTGCTTGGGGATCGAATCTCCAACCACCGAGGCGATGTACGGAGCGGTGCTGACCTCGCCGATGACAGAGCCAAGCGCCCACGCCAGAGTCAGAATCAGAGTCGGGTCCAGAATGTCCTTCACGCCTTCCATCCAAGCCTTGGTAGCTTCATTCAGCGTGATAATTCGCTGCAGCAGTAACAACGTGACAGCAATGACCCAGCCAGCAGCAGATGCACGGATGAGAGAGGAGACCGAGTCACAGTGGCTCAGCGCGTCCAGAATACCGAAGGAGCCATTTGGGTCTTGTGTGTACAAGCTGTTGAAGCCGTCAAAAATCATCCCCACAAACGTGAGCACTACGATAGACAGGAACGGCACCACAGCATTTTGCCACCGGAGCGGTTTGGTAGTATCGGGCTCCAGTGCGGCAAGCTCGGGCCTGGGGCTGTCCATCGGTCCTTGAAAAACAGGAGTCATGGGGCCATCGTTAATTGGAGATGCTGCTGCGTCTTTCTCGAACTGCACCATCGGGCCAAAATCCTTCTCGCAAATAATCGTGATGAAGATAAAAGCGATGAAAAGAATCGGGAAGAAACGGTAGTGAAGGCACGAAAGGCACGTGACAAACGGGTCCCAGTCCAGCTTGAGGTCGCGGAGCTGTGCCGCCACATAGCCGATTTCCACACCAATCCAAGCGCTAACCGGAGCTGCGTATCCGATAACCAGCACAAACTTAGTTACTTGCATGGCAAATACAATAACATGATCAAATACTTACACATGGACGGTAAACAAACGCCAACAGTGTGGATAATGGCCGCGAACTTCTCGCGACTGACACCCGTCTGACTTAGCACTTGACGGAGGGAGCTTCCAACAATCAGAATACACGAGTAGTCGTCGAAGAAAATGACAAGACACAGCAGCCACGTCGACAGCTGCATGCGCAGCGACGACGTCATGAACTTTTAGCGACCAGCGCCAGTCCGTGGCCACCTCCGCCCTTCTGAACCACGCCAATAGTTCCACCCAGTACAATCGTGAAAAGCAGGACACCCGCATGGTCATCCACCGTAAATGAGTTCACCCAGTACTGATCAAACGTGCGCAGGAACGCCGAGAGCGGGTCTCCATTCGACACAATAATGGCACCACACCAAATACCGGCAAGAAGTGACACCGTCACTTGCCCCAGCACCGCTGACAAAAGCAGCGTCACAATCGGAGGCAGTAGTGAGACCCATCCAGGCGACACCACCACGGAGGTTCTGTGCGACGCCGAGAAGAGCAGCACATCGTCGAAATTTACCGTCGGGGGTGGTAGCACCACCGAGGCGTTGGCCGCACTGGCGCCCGTCTCATTCGCCGCTGGCTTCTCGACAGGCTCCGTCTTCTGCTCCTCCCACACGGACGTGGTGAGGTTGTGCTGTCCATACTGTGCCAGTTGCAGCTGCTTGAGAGCGATCGACAGCTGCGACCTGAAGTTGCCATCAGCGTCAAGCGTCTTGACGCTCCCGTTGGTCACCACAGCTCCGTCCGAGTCCTCCACGCGATACGATAAATGACGTGGGTATACAGTACCTATGGTTATGCTCGAGTGTCAATTGCTGGTGCCTTACTGTACTGTATTGCAGTGAATCAGATAAAACGTAACTTACCGTTTTTAAGCTCTGGCAGCTCGATCGACGCGTCGAACGGCACCTGTTGCAGAATTACAGTGGGCGTATGTAGGGCGGTGATGTGCGCACTGCAGAGACTTCCTGCTAGAGCCACCGCAAGCACCGGGAGCGCCAGAAGACGCAGGAGGCCCATGAGGAAGAGCGATCGTGAACTGTCGAACTGGCGGGCAGACGCTGTCCACAGCTCTATGAACCTCATAAGATTTTTATATGCAGTACCGTGGGTACTCGGCTAACTATGACACTTGGCTTCAATTTGAAGTCGATTTTTTAAAAATCCACTACTTATTGTGCTTTGCAAAACTTTTGGCAAAACTGATGGTACGAGATACGATATATCTGGCCCGATACTAGGGCTACGCGAAGGCTGAGATAGGCATTGGTGTACGGTAGCATCTGATGCTTAACTCACTCAATTATATCGAAATCAACACTACTAAACGTCCAGGGCGCATCTCCTGCGTCTGCTTCGCAGCCGCAGCATCTGCGCAGTATGCTTTGTTGCTACAAGGTCACTGCGGGGCATCGTATACTGGTACTAAAGGTTGGTAGCGGGTCCGTATACCCGACAGAATTGCTTCCTATCTCAGCAAAAGGAAATGCTACAGTTTGCTTGCTTCCGATTAAACTACATGTCGTCCATCAAGCTTAACCACTTGAGCGTTTCTTATTGCCACAGGAACCGATGAGACCCGCCCGTACCCATGCATCCGGTATGGATGAATATGATCAGTTATCCGACCACATCTAATTTTTGTATTGGACATAGTTGCTCATAAATGGCCAATCACCGAATTTACACTATAAACATCCAATCAGATGATGCCTGATTCAACATTTTGGCCAATCATTACAGATGGGGTTAGGTAGGTCCTCTACGCAGGCCATTCCGACGTATCGGGTCGGAGGGGCACGAGAAATATGTGTATGCCTTTACAAACATCAAGTAATAGGCGTATCACACGCATATTTTCATTTTTTTCACACGCATATTTTCATTTTATCCGACCTTATTGGACCGGTGCAATCATTTCGATGCAATGATTGCGAACCTAGCCGCCTTCTCTCGTGAGCTAGCGGAGCAGGTTACAACATGTATACTACAGTAGTAGGAGTTTGTGAACTAAGAATTATTGACTGCATTTTAAATATTACTGTATTGTTCTGTAGTTAAACTCAACACTACATTTACGTCGTGGTACGTCGACAAAAGTTGTCCTCGGAATGCGAGTACGTCCTCCACGCAGTCGTTCACGCCGCCCTCCTCTCTGCTCGACGGTTCGAGCCTCGAAGACCAGCCTCACCTTCTGCCTCAACCCTAGACGCCGCTGTCCTCCGCGATCACCCCGGCATCAGTGTCCATCCCCATGGTCGCCGCCCTCATGCGCGCCGACACTTGTGGTGACACGACGTCCGTGACGGCGCTGCTGATGTCCGACGACATCACCACTTGCACTAGCGACTCGGGCTACTCGCTGTCCTCGCTCGAGACCCCGACGGACGCCGAGATGGAGATCATGTGCACCAGCACCTCGTGCAAGGAGGTGCTCTCGGACCTCACCAAAATGTTCACCGAGGAGTGCACGGTCGCCACCTTCGCACTGTACGCGGACCTCATCACGCCCGTGACCACCCACTGCACCGGCTCGACGGACGCACCATCTCCGCATCCTGGGCATGTGGAGTGACGACATCCTGTTGGACCATGCCAGAAAGGTCCTGTGCAGTCGCAATGAAACCCAGCTTTTCCGCGAGCCGGTGCTCTACTTGATCGACTTGTACGCATGCCATGTGAAGTTGTTGGAGTCACGTCGACTAGAGCGTCTTTGTGATGACCATCCCGCCCAACCTCACCAATATCTTACAGCCGCTTGACGTTGCGGTGAATCAAGGCTTATAAGCTTACTACATGGACCAGTATGAGGATTACATCGGCGGAGAGCTCCAGGACCCAGCTTTACAGACGCGAGCAGGAAATCCCAAGGCCTCCAACTACAAGTCCGTTGGGCAGTGGACGCTCGATCGGATGGCAACGTGGACGTCAGACCACATCAAGAAGGCGTTCCAGCTGTAGCGGACTGATGCGAAAGGAAGCATTCAGCGAGGAACAGCTGCATCGCCTCTCCAGGAAATCCTCGCACCAGACTTCGACTTGACGGGCTGGAACGCATCCTACCACCACCTTCTGGAACAGTCAGATGAAGGCGAGCAGCTTTGCCCAGCAGCACGTGAGTGGTACATCCCCGACGACGAGCGCTCAAGCCTCTTTTCCTTCCTCATCCACGACCTGGGGACAGAGCGTGAAGACTTTACCACTGACTTATGTGACTACATGGCCTCACTGGATGACTTGGACGGTGTGGTTGATGCGCCGTATCTGGAAGCGATCGCAAATGGAAAGTGTCGATCCTGGAGAGCTTGAACTCTATTCTGCATCCAAGCTGTACAACTGGAATATCGAGGTCAAGACTGTGAACACTGACTGCAAGGTAGTATCGACATTTGTTTACACTGTGGAAGACCCTGTTAACGCAGTTTGTACGGAGCGGCCCATTCTTCGCCGTCAAAGTAGATGGCTACTTGCTTTAGATCAAGTCTAAATCCAGAAAACACGTGCATGTTTGTGTTTAAAAATAAATATTTATGGCTATAATTAGTGGTCGCCAACTCTGACATCAACAACAATCTTTTTTTTCTGCAGACGTTATTTAGATTTGCATTTCTACCAATAGCATTCGAAGGATTTAGAGTAGAGTTGGCAACCCCATTTGTGAGAGCAGCAACTAGAAATATTTTGTTTTTGTTTGAGTTGTGGCAGGTGGAGATAGTGAGTGGCACCATGCCGAGGACAAGCAAACGCAGGCGTCTCCTGCGCAAGCTGCGTAGAGTCGTGGGTGCGAGACGACAAGAAGCAGCGCCCCGCTTCTTCTTCGATGCGGACGACGGTTTTGCAGACGACGTTGATGACCAAGTAGAGCTGGATTACGAAGAGGTCTCGTTCTCGCGGTATGCATTGCGATCGAGTCAGTACCGAAAGCGGCCTGACAAGTGGACGACCTATCTAGAGAATGATCAAGATCTGAATGATGAAGAGTTCCTGGCGCACTTTCGAGTGAGCAGATCGGCATTTTCGAGTCTGTTGACTCTGATTGAAAGAGACGCTGTTTTTAAGCCCATTGGTCGTCGAACCTTCCGTGGGGGTCCGGAACTACATCTGCTGGTCCTGCTCAAGTTTTTAGGAACGTTTGGTAACGACAACTCATCGCTCAAGCTTGGTGTATTCTTTGGCATCGGGAAAGGAACGATAAAAAAATACGTTGGGCGAGCTACGCGTGCTGTGCTGAATCTTGTGTCAAAGGCAAAAAAGTATGCGCCGTCTGCTTAGGCTCGTCACTAGTACTTTCGTGCTGCATAATCTTCTGATTGACGAGCCGAATCCTCTTGACTGGGAAGAAGATGTGGAGAAGAACGGAAACGGATTGAATGACGACGACGAATTAAATCAGCCAGTCGGCCGAAATGCACGAGGAGAGGAGCGGCGGATGCAGCTATTCCACTATCTCCTCGAGATCCAGCACTAGCAGCGGAAGGAGCGCATCGATTTCGTTTTGAGGGACATTTTCCTCGTAAAGCTTGCGACGTTCGCGCAACAGTATAACCTTTCGGTTCAGGTCACAAGTGTCGGCTTGAGCGCGAAAGTGTCGAGTGCGGGCTTCAGCCTCTTCAACACGTGCGCGAATCTCATAACCGACAGCAGTGGCCTTCTCACGCTTCAGTTTCAGCGACTGCAATTGGAACTCCTTTTCTTGAGCAAGCTGCTTGTTCTTCAGTTCGGCTAGACGGTAACTCGTAATCCCAGAGTCGTGAACGTCCTTGGTTTTTTTTTAGATGAGCCAAGAGAGAGAGAGGAGTACTTGACGCACGTTTGCGCTGACTGGAGTTCTTTTGCGTCGTGGGGGCACCACATGCCTTCTGCTTACTCTCTTCAACAGTTGGATGCAGTGTCGGTATGAAGCTGATACTCGATTCGGCACCAATTTCATCCGTTGAGGTTTTGGCAGATACAGCTGTGGACACAACACCAGTCACAAAGTTGGTATCTGTGATTGCCAATGTCGACTGGGTTTGACTTTCATTAGCTGCACCATTCGTGGAACCGCCACTGATGGAGTCGTTGTCATCATCGCTCGACCCGCTAGAATCAAAAGCATCCGTGTTCATCATCAAGGGCCGAGTGCTCGCTCGGTCGTTCATGATATCATGCAGCTCATAGTAGTAAGGGCAGCGCGAGACGATGGCGTCATGCAAACTCTTCTCATTTTCGACACCTTGACCCGTTGCGCCAAGCCAATTTACAGCCGTCTTGTACGTCTGCTCAAGGGTTGAGATTTTGGACTTGATATCCTTCATGCTTCGATTCGTGTTGACGTCGCAGTCGTACAGGAAGCGACCAATCTCTCCGGTAATAGACGTCTTCGTTTCACCGTGTGGGCATCTCCGCCACGGTAGCGAGTAGTTACTCCCTGATGTAAGCCAGTCGATCAAGCAGTTGAGGGAGCTGATACTTGGTGTGGGGCCGTCATTGTGCCATGCAACGCGTTTCTTCACTGTTGGAGTGCTGTCGAGGCTGGCTCTTGTCGTCTTGCGCACAGCATTCAAGCAGCGCTTACCGCATACAACCGGCGCCTCACTGGCATCATCGCAAAACACGGAGAAGAGATCGTCTACACAGGCGCGGTGAATCTTGTTATCGCACTTCCCATTGGAACATGGCAAGATTGAACTCTGCTCGTCGTCAGACTTGATGGTCTTCTTGTACAACTTCCACTTGCACACCACCGATGCCATGGCGTCCACTGTGCCACTTACGACCTTGAGCTCAAAATGTATTCTGATGCAAACTGTAAAACCTCCATGCACCCACATGAACGCGCAATAAGCTGGTGAGCTGCGCTACTCCATTCATTTACACAGCAACGCATAAGTGAGACAAAATGTGGTGAACAGGGCTGCTCCATTTATTTGATGTGTGACTCTATACCTGGTGTCCATGTGGTAATGCATTATGTAATGCAGCGGT
Source organism: Phytophthora syringae (assembly GCA_012656105.1). Classification (NCBI taxonomy): domain Eukaryota; phylum Oomycota; class Peronosporomycetes; order Peronosporales; family Peronosporaceae; genus Phytophthora; species Phytophthora syringae. Next base: position 67,348 of record JAAKBD010000229.1, read on the forward strand.
CCTCCCGACACATTGGAACCTTATCGATTGCGATCTGGACCTGAATTTCGTACAATGTCCACAACGACCAGTTAGTAGTCAGCATCAGCAACTCAAACCGTAAACCGAACTAAACGACTTACCACCAGTAGCACACGCTCCATGGAAGTTTAAGCAGATAACCACCATCTTCCTCCACGATGGCAGCAGTTCTTCACTCCCAGCAATTGTCAACTTAAGCTCATTCTAGGGTAAGATGTTCACTTGAAAAATCGTAGCAACGAAACAGTATTACTGTAGCTGCATTTGACGCTCATGCTGCCCCCTTAGGCGTAATGACTTTGTAAAATTCGTTCCTGGTTCAACCGCCGTCGTCCTCAGCATCAACGAGGTCGGCGTTCTTGACAGCGCCGAGATGCTGATGGTACGTGCCCGTGACATGTAGAACTGGACCCTCGAGACCGCTCCCAATTACAGGAAGACGGTGACGCCCACTTGTAGGCCTTCATCTGCGCCTTCTTGCAGCGCTGGAGCCACCAGTTGCTGAAGAGCGATGCCTACTCGAGCTGCGTCAGGTCCATTGCCCGCCCGTACAGAGTCCTCCAGGGTGTGTGCAGCGTAGCGGGCCACCGCCAATTGCAAGTTGGTGCACATGACGGCACAGATGAGCATCGTCACACACACACGCGCCCGAGACTATGTAGAGGAAGAGCACGGAGGCATCCATGTTGTCCGGGCTCCCCACGTTGCACATGGCGTTGATGATGAAGCCGCAGAGAAGTCTCGACTGCGCCGAGACGATCGAGAGCAGGCCTCGCACACCAAATACTTACTCTGCAGCTCAGAAGCTGTACGTGCCGTTCACGGAGCCGTTATCGAACGGACACATGAGGTACGTCCCCACGCGCACCTTGTCGTCGTCCACCTTCTTGTCCTCCGTCAGGAACTGATTGGTGTCGACCTCCATCATCTGTTTCACGATATCGTCGGCGCGTACATCCCATTGGTCTGCGGACGCGAGGGAAGCTCCCTGCTGCGCGGCGAGGCCGAGAGGCCACTGCTGCGTCCCACGACTTCGAGTATGTTTGTCTTGGACGTCTTGGGTGGAGCTTGGTGGTCAGCCCCAAAGCTCCGGTCGCGCCGATGACTGGAGTACCGCGCACGGTCATGTCGGTAGTTGCGCGCGTCACGGAGTCCCCGTCTCGCACCGCACGAGGGCGAGCCCCGTCGTCAGACTTCGACCCGCGAGACAGCTTTCAGAAACAAAGCAGCCCCCTCGAAAAAAACTTTATCTTCTGCTTCTGCATCAATTTTGTTGCAGAACGGAGAATATTTTTCGGCCAATGATAAGCCGCTAATATTTCAAAAAAAAGAAGTTATTGTTGATGTCAGAGTTGGCGACCACTATTGTAGTTTTAAAAATAAATGAAACCATTTTGGCAAAACCTCCGCTTCCAACACAGCCACCGAGAAATAAAGACCCCATCCTTACACACTCGATGTGAACTGTACACAGGCGGGTTTGAACTCCAGCCAGGCACGTAGGAGGGTCAGGTCTTCACGACTGAGCCAGATTTAACAACCGATTTGGCATCCTTCAAACATTGTAAACATATTCGTTAAAAAACGCGTAGGCGTTATATTCGAGTATTTCTCTTTAGTTGCAAAATTCGTAGCATAACGCCTATGCGTTATGTGCGGGGTAAGACGGTAGCCCAGTGCCGCCGCTACGCGTCGGTAAGTCTTCGGTTTAGCTGGTCTGGCTTGTGATTGAACCGATCTTCAGAGCCCCGTAGCGTGTTAAGAAGTTTCGTTCGTTGCGTTCAAGTATGCTCCTGTATTGGCAGCAATATGGAGTGAACATGGTTGATGAAAGGCGCCTTATGCACGGCCACGCAGCAACGAGGAGTGCAACGACAATAGCAGCGGTATTACAATAACAGCCATGCACCGCGTGTTGATTGTTTAGGACGACAAATACCGTACCCCCTCAAATTGGATTTCGCACATCTAGTGTAAATCCGCCTTCGCTACGTTCCAGTACAGTGGTTACAGTAATTACAGACAACGACGGTAAAACTCGACCCTCGACCCCCTACAGTCTATTGTTAAACTCAAATAAAAAAGTTACATTTTATTAATTTTAGGCAATCATCGCGATCATTAACATTGCTGGACAGCACGCCATAACTTTTCCGCCATTGTTGCATTCGCTAAACGTTGGAAGCCCCACGTCGGCAGAATCACTACGCCGTCAAGCAGAGGCGGGAGGCGCTCGACCGGGGTCGCGTTTTTGTTGTCTTTATGACCTTTCTACCGGTGTATGGAAAATAAATGTAGATGGGGAGTCGAGTTTCACCGTCGTTGTCTGTAGTCTGACTCAAACTAATTTATGTTGGGTTATTTTCGATGCATTTACATAAATTAGTAGGCCTCGAGGGCACGCAGACTAATTCTGAACTCAGACTAATTATGAACTTCAAAATGAGTCTGCATCATCCAGGTGCAGTGCTTCAGTGATGATTGTCGGCACTGCAGCTGCAGAGTCCGAAGATGTAAACGCTGATGAATCTGGTGCTTGATAACTGCCTTGCTCAACTGACCAAGATCCGTCAACTCCTAGTGATAGACCGCATCGCACCATGGCTTTGCGTGCGTAGGTGATGCCATTTTTTGGTCTTGTGGTTGACCTCCTTTATAGCAGCTGAAGCGAGCTCAAGGAAAACAATCCCCCAGGGTTTTTGAGCTTTCCAGACCAGTTGCCATCTTTCCGTGGCTGGTTTTGCCACTTTGCTTGACAAGCTGAATCTTTTTCTCAGTCCACATACGCGACAATGCGTCCTTAATCTTTGCGATTACAAAGGAATCTGCTGGTTGGCACAAGTCCGCGGCATTGGCTGGGAGGTATCGTAGCGTGGCATTAAGGTGCTCGAGCTCGGTGGTACAAAGAGACTCGTCCAAATGACCAGAGCAGTTGTCCGAGAACACAGTTTTTGCGCCTGCGCGTGTCAGCGGCATCGCCCTGCTTTCTCCAAGATCCTCACGGAATACTCGCCGATCCATCCACCCCTTTGGTCCTGTTCGATAGCACGCACCCGGGACATCGCTAATCCACGAATAGGATAGTTTCCCTGTGCATTTGTGAATATAATCATGGGTGGGTGAATGTAGCCACTGAGTCCACTAGATATGCGCACGACCATCTTTATCCGATACAACATCCACGTACTTGATCTGCTTTTCTCCTGAAAACCCAAGCGTCTTTCCATTATCGAAATCGGTAGCAAAGTGGGTTTAGTCGATGTTTTCAATGACATTCTTGTCCAGGGTACCGTTCTCGAACTCACGCGTGAGTCGGCCCAGGTGGGAGGCAACCTCACGCTCAATTTGGGCTTGTTTCTCCTCACTGATCTGTCTTTTACCGGTGTGCGAGCGTAGAACTAACATGTGCTTCTCCATAAACACTTGGACCCAGCGAGATGTAACCTTCGGCACTAGAGGATCTCCAGCGGCATCCATTGCGCTGGCGTCGTATTGTGCGTCTTTCGCGTCGAGCTGCATGAGTGCAATATGTCGGAGAAGCGGGGCATCAAACTTCTGGCCTGCCTTTCTCAACCGATCAAACTCGTCGAGTATTCGTGGGTACAGCCATGTCACCCATGCACTTGTAGGACGACCTATTCCGATGAGGCACTTGCGATTGACACGGACTCACCCGTCTCAGCGATAGCCAGATAGAACTGTTGCTCTGCGTTCTGCTTCCAGGTACCGAGCGCATTTCTTCCACCAATCGGTAGCTTTCGCTACGTTTGCATGGCGAGTCCGTGACTTGAAGATAGACGGGATCCTATCGACGGCCTTCGAGGATAGGTAATTATCTCCTTTGCTCTCTTCATCTTGTAGAACCTTACATCGCTGGGCAAGGGAGGTCACAACCGGAGCTCTTGGGGGTGGAAAGATGCGCACTGCGCATGTCTTGGACTCTGGTGAGTCAGCATCGGGCATCGTGGATGTTGGGGAGTCAGCATCGTCAACGGCTGGCACCTCGTCACTCTCGTTGCTCTGCGTAGAGAGGTCCGTTGGTCGTACAGGCGCACTTGACGTTGGAAAAATGGCTTGCTGAATGCTCTTTGTACGTTGATTTGCTGCGACCACCTCAGCCCGGCCAAAAGCAGCCACGATCGGAGAAGCTGAACTACACCGACGCTTGCGTCGCGCTTGAATACCTTCCGATGTCTTTGATTTGGCAGTTGTAGACGCCTTGTCACAAGAGGGGATTGGACCTCCTGACCGAATCCTTCAGGTCCGACAGGGTGTCACAGAAAGGATGCATCGAGCAACCTCGATCTGGGCATTGGTGGACATCACCCCCCTTTCTACCAACACATCCTCAATAAGATGAAACTCAGCGTTTTTGGTGCTCATTATATGCGTTCTGGAGTGAATGAGAAACTGCTCTCGTCATGAACTATCTACCAATTTAATAGAAAAAGGCCTGGAGGTGGTTCAAAATTTGAAATATGTATCTTCGAAGCCGCCAAAATGAAATTTGGGGACAAAGGAAATAAGTTGGCACCTAAAAGAAAGACAATAGGTCCAAAACCGCATGCCTATTTACCGCTAGCACCTTCCACCCACATTTACACTTAAAGAAAGAAATTCAATCATAGGCGATTTGCCTCTGATTGGTGCCAATTGATCACAGCACAGCGGGGACTCGAACTCGGGTCATGGGAGTGGACAGGCAGAAACCAAACCGCTTCCCCAAGCCGAGCCCGGGTAAAGCAGACTAGTTATGAATACTTGTGCGCAGACTGGTTATGAACTTGCTGAAATCAACTGCACAGGAATTAGTCTGAAATCAACTGCATTGGTCACAGTAATTTGTCTGCGTTCAAAATTAGTCTGAGTCAGACTAATTCAGAATGCAGACTAATTTTGAACGCAGACAAATTACTGTGACCAATGTAGTTATTGGATCACAGGGCTCATTACTCTGTTGTCCAACTGTTTGTTGCTTATAAGTGTAGGTTCATTACCGCCGTAGTACAGTGGAAGGTCAGACTGCTACAAGTTAACAGATGACATTTCGTTGAACACTTTCGTGCGTAGCTGAAGCCACGACATGTCTGGTGGAGCTCGCCCTCCTATCCACTTGCTCGCTGAGCCGTATAATCTCTAGTGTGGATCGAAGAGCCGGCCTCAAACCACCAGAGCACCGCCGTACCGCGAAATGTTTAAACCATAGCAAACCAAAAATACTTACTCAATCGCTTGCTTGTGTCTGCACAATCCTTGTTGTTCACACTCATTCTTGATCTTGATGTCGTTCGCAATGTGAGCGCGAGCACACACGCGCTCTCAGCTCGTATGCAGTACAACCGCACCATCATCAAGTTCATACCGTAGCGCTCATTTCTCCCTAAGCACAATGTCTCCGGAACACCCACTCGCTTGCCATAGCCACCGTAGTCGTTGTCGTAGACGCTGTGTACACCATGTGTGGTGCAACCACTTCCACGTGTGCACAATACCTCAGTCATCGTTGGCGTCAAAGTGGAACACAGTTCCGGCGATTCGCAGCATATCCAGCAGCAGTAGTCGGCTCTGCAGCAACAGATTCCGTCTTCACTATGTTTGCATTGTCCTTGTCAACCACGATCGGCAAAAACTTCATTGCCTTGCGGAAGTATGTGAACTTCACCGCCGCAAGCGCTATCGACATGACGTCAGCCATCATATTTTTCAGAACCAATGTGTTGATTGTGTGCCTCTTCAGCTCATCTTTGCGCCTCGTGTGATGTTTGTTGTCGATGTGGCTGTACTTCAGATGTTTGCCAGGCTTGGCAGTCAATGCAATTGCTGTCGCCGAGAAATATCGGCACTGGATGTTGCCAGCTCAGCTATTTGTAAAAGTCCGCAACACAAAGTCGGTCTTTGGTAGCCTCCGACATATCCACGTTCTCGGCCTCGCACATACTCAAACCATTGATTTCTGGTTCCCGAGACGTGTACGATATAACGTTGTTATCCAGCATAGTCACGTAGCCACTGATACTCCTTCGATCCGCAGGTTGGTTGCAGACACCACCATGCTGTCGCCTCTGGCGTCGAACATCCATTGCAATCGGTCATGTGAAAGCATGTCAACACTTCCACAAGATACTGTCGCTAACAGTACACAATGTTCCGCTCCGGCCTAGTAATCCGAATGTCCACATCCAACATATACTTGACTGTGCCCATCGTGGACAGCTCGAATGTCTCTCCCAATCTCGCTGCAATTCTGGTGCACAGGTCCCGCGATCCCATCAGCAGAAGGCCGTCCAGGTAGACATTCAGCAGCAGTGTAACTCCATATTTTTCCTTCAGAATGTATAGACCGTGGTTTGATTCGGATCGCTCAAATCCCATTGTCGTCAACTTCGCATGAAGTGTCTTATTCCAGATGTTCGGCGCTTGGTTCAGTTTGTACAAAATATTCAAAAGTCTGCGGATGAACTCAGGTCCATCTGACTGGAACTCAGGAGTTTGCTGCTCTATGAAAATCACTTCTTCAAGGCCCCCAGGAATGTCACCCACACATCGTATTGTAGTACTTCCCAACCTCGCTGCACAGCGAAGTAAATAGCGGCCCGAATCATCCCGAATCTAATCACCGGCGCGTAGGTCTCAGATTAATTAATCACAAGTTGTTGTTTGAACCCGCGAATCACGAGTAGGGTTTTAAAACGCATGACGCGTCCACGCTCATCTCGTTTTACTGCAACCACCGGATCAGCTTGACGTTCTTCGCCACCTTCCTTGATACCAGTTTCCAGGTTTTGTGAACCTTCAACGATTGAAGTTCCGCTAACATAGCCGCTCTCCATGTGAATCCGTACATGCTGGAGCTTGCCTGCTTGAAGTCGTCGGAATGTCAATATCCATGCTGCACATGGCCCATCACATAGTCCAAAGACACACATTATGTTTTAGGGTCTGTTGGAGCATGGTTCGACATGCGGCAACTCAATCGCGAATCCAGTTGTCTGATTCCCCAATCCCTTCACTGTTTTTCTTGCGCGCTCTGCACTTCCGCCTCTTATCCACCTTCTTCGTCTTCGGTGCCGGCGGTTTCTCAGGCTCTGTCTGCGTCGCATGTCTCCACGCTGCATGTCGTCGAGAGACGTGTCAGTGTTTTCCGCCATTGTCTTTCCACGAGACGATTGCTTCGTCTTAGACACAGTGCTGCAGTCTGGTCTGTAATCGTCTCTGCAATCTGCGCTACAGCTTATACGTCTGCGCTGCATTCTGCACCTCCGTTTGCGGTTCAGGTACCCACTCTCGCTTGTGGAGCTCCACGTCCACACGCTCTGGCTGCGAGCTATAAATGGCCACCGCATATGCGTCCATAGTCGTCTTGATGCGCACATCTGGAGGCGACGTAGGAATTATAAGGTCGCCGTGAAAAACGTTGTTCTTCAACACCATGAACAGTTCATGAAAGCGGACATTGCCGTTTTGCGCGGTCACCATCTGGCACGTTTCTCCATCCATGAACTTGTAGCCTTTGGTAGACGCATTGTAACCGAGTAATATACATATTCTTGTTTTCGATGTCAGCTTGTCCTTCCGTTGTTTTGACTCCGATGGTATCAGCATGTGAGCAATGCAGCCCCAAGTTGGTAGACTTCTCATGCTTGGCAAAGTTCCGAAGAGTACCTCGACACGATTTCAAGCACCTTCGTCGGCTACATGTTAAGGGTGGGCACCATGTGCAATAGGGCCCCCCAAAGAACTTTTCGGTAGGTGCGTGGCAGCCAACAGAGCTCCTACACGCGGCAACGCCATCTCTCTGCGATGCCGTTTCTTGCGGCGAGTTTGTGTTGGTGGAACACTGCTCAATTTCGTTGTGCACGCAGTAGCACTGTAACGGGGCCAAATGCTACCGATACATGTTACAGATCCGTAGAAGCTCGAAGTATTCACGTTAACTCCAAGGTCAATCTTGGCCGCAAACGCGCTCAACAGATGTTTGTTCATGTGGCCGAGTTGCTGATGCAACAACACGACCGAACAGGTAAGCGTGTAGTTGCCGGTCGTCTGGAGGTAGCCCATGCTAATCAAGTTGACTTTGGCAGTAGGAGGGTACACCACGTCGTCCAGTATACGGTTTTCAGGTTACGATTTTCAAGTTCTCCCGTCACCTTTGTTGCGTCCAACAGCGTTCACCATCCTTGGTCTGCACCATCACCTAGGCGATCATCAAATCGTCGCGGCAAAATGCGACGTCGTTGGTTGTCTAGTTGTCACCACGCTGCCAGTTATCATGTCCACACGGTGGTTCGTTGTTTTTTGCCGCAGGCTTGGCAGCCAAATCGGCGGTGGTGGTCCATAGTAACTACAGACAACGACAGAAATATCCGATAAAAAAATCCGACTGCTGATCTCATCAGTAATCATCCTCCATAAGATTTATTTTATTTTATTTTGCCTTTGAAGCAAGTTTGCACCAATGGCCTACGATAAACAAAATGTTTGGCGAGGATGTAAAACTTCACCGTTTTGAGAGTAACTCCTCATGTCATTGTGTACTATGACGTGAGTTGAGAGGAGCTACACGATACAGAAAAAGCGCGAGGCGCTGGCAGTTGTGTAGCCAGCCGGAGTAGGGGCTTCTTCAAATACTCTGCGGCACGCTCTATGACTGGAAGAAGCAGGGAGCAGCCATTCAAGCGTTCAAGGGCCACACTACCTCGCGCCTTCTTAAAGACCAGGGGCGCAAGGAAATATTTCCTCCTTTTAACGTTCATGAAGGACGAAACGCGTGATGAAGCTGTAAGTTAACCTATATAAGTGTTTTTGCTAACTGTCCCTGTACATTCTTTCAACAGCAGGCATGAGTTTATGTGGACTATCCAGCCAGTCTAGATGACCTCTTATCTAAACCACGAGAAATATGATGGCGACAGCACGATGGAGCGGATGGTACAGCGTTTTCTAACCGGTAGTTTATTTTCTGTTGTTTGAAATGTATTTTTATTGGAATTTAAATTATATGTTATTCGTCCTACAGCCAGGGTTCTCTTTCCAAAAGCCGCAAGCGACCAAAACGCCTACACGGACCTAGAAGAAACGCGAGCGACGAACTTAATTTTAATGATTTGGTGGAAATTTTAACAAAAATGTTGTATTTCTAAGGAATGAAGATGCCGATTCTTTTTGTTATCCAGGGTGTTCCAGGCGGACGGATCGAGCAGAGTGAACTGGAAGAGTACCCCAGCGAACACTTCTACACTGGGCAGGGAAGCGCATGGATGGACTTCAAGGTATGGATATTTTACGTAGCAACTGCTAAAATATGAAATAGAAGCACCCGCTGCCCTTCGTCTTGACAATTTTGAGTGTCACGTATCGGAAGAAGGACTGCGCCTGGTAGCCGAAGAGGCTAATGCTACGGTAGTCCCACTACCGCCCAACACCACTGCTATTTGCCAGCGATTTGACGTGCGGGTAATGGGACAGCTAAATACATAGATAATAAATAGCCCTAGTAGAAGTACAGGCGGGACCGCTAAAGCAAAAGGGTCGTGCTATTCGCTCTACGATTGTGGCTTGGAATGCTATACAAAAAGAAGACGGTGATTCGTTGCTTCGAGAAGGCTACTCCGAAGTGCCCTGATGTTACAGTCGGACATACATTCCCTTTTCTTGTCAAACACATCGATGTTTTGATTTTTATTCATTTTCATTGCAGATTTTATCCAATCAAATCTAATGTCGATTTTTTTGTCGGGACCGGTGGGCGATTTTATTCAATGGGGATGACATTCAGTGGTGCCGGATATTTCTGTCGTTGTTTGTATGTGGTCCACGCGGGAGCCCACGCGGCGGCGAGTTGAGACGACCTGGCGGACGGTGGAGCTCCAAAGTTACCACGCTCTCTTGGTGGCGATGGTCAACGTCCGTATCCCGGCCCGAAGTCGCGAAGTGACGAGTAAGGTCGCTCCTCCCACGTGGCAACGGTAAGTTCCGGTCCACCCCGTAGGGTTCCATACGCATCGCAGGTCCATCCTGGTTGTACGGTTAAGGTCTAAAGTTGTGATAGTCATCTCCTGGCGGCAGTGAACCCACACATATTTCACTACGGTTGACCCTGGCTTCAACATCAGCCCTTTTCCAAGATAGTACACATTCATCTCCATTGACTGGGCGCTCTAAGCACCCGAGCCCCCCACCAGGCCTCCGAAAATACCATAGTCAATAAACGCAGGCAACACACTAACCAGTAATACATAGTGCAATATCAAGACGATCAATAATCCGCAATACCGCAATTTTCAATGTATTGTTGCGACCAGCCTTAACTACAAGATCACGGCAGAAGCGTTGACGCGTTCCAGAGATCCCGGTTAGCCTTTAGAAACATTAGTCTCTCGAAGGTTGCTGAGCGCATGGAAGCGCGGTGCGACTCTAGCACGTACTTACACTCCGAGAATAACCGCTCGCATCGGTTACTGGTTGGGGGATGACACCAAGTAGTGGAACGTAGTCGACGGCGCGCCTCGCCGACGTGCGGGGCTTCTTAGCACGGCGAAGAATCTCGCTCGCGAAGTCAGCAGCTGGTTCATCGTCACTCTGTTCAGAGCCTTCTGGACGGCGAAACGGCGAAACCTTCTTGGCCTCGGCACTGGAAACAGGACGAGAGCTCGTGACCTTGATAGCAGCAGCTTTGAAAGTCGGCGAGTGAACAATCTTGGCAGTAGGCTTGAGATACTCTTCCATGACAGGGTACTTAGCCATACAAGCGTCACAGAGAGCACGTACGTCACCGAGTGTTCGCTTGTGCTGCTGCAGCTTCTCGCTCACACTCTGCAGCTCCTTCATCTTGTCGTGCAGCACCAGAATCCGACGGTGGTCACTCAGGCGGGGAGCAGCTCCTCGACCGCAGGAACATGCTTCACAGCATCGCGAATTCTACGTACTTGTGCACCATCTTCCACACGGAAGACCAGCGCGTCACATTCGATGTCTCGGGGAGGAGGTGCGTGTGTAGCGCTAGCTGGGCGGCGTTGTTTGGCTGACGAAGGCTCATCATCAGACGCTGAATCATATTTATCAGATCCTCAGAATCCGACCAAAATCGGACCATTACCAAATTGAATCGGTGACTGGCACAGCCAATCAGCGGGATATCCAACTTTGTTGCCACGCTCCGATTGGTGGAGCAGTTGTCAGCGACAAGAAACTTGATCATTGACAAGTCATTTTCGTAGCCAGCCAGGATAGACTCGATGAACTCGACATGAGCATCCGCGGTTTGCCCTTCCACCATAGGAGATAGACCTATCAGTCTTTCGCACAGACCAGCAGCACCGTGGTATATCACGATCACCGCAACGAAGTGACGTGTGCCCGAGCTCCACCCGTCGAATATGATACCAAAGAACTCGCCCATCTCTTTGGCGATGGTGTTGCCCACACGATCAGCTACGCGTTGCATGTAGATCTTCAGTGTCTCTGCCGACGTCGGTTTCATGCGCACTAACTGCCGCGTTAGCTGGTTTTCCACTTCGCAGAGAGGAAGGTTTCGCTCGACGATCAGGCGCAACCAGTCGTACATGTTGGTCGTCACCTCGTCCACGAAGCCGAACACCTCAAGGGAGGTCAGGTTTCGGCGCTGGAACTCGGCGTACTCATCGCCGTGAGTGGGATGCTTGGAGTTCAGGTGCGACATCAGGTTTGTGTAGCCTGTACGCTGGGTTTGCTTGCGTGGCTGCTCGCAGATGTTCCATCGATAGAGCCCAGGCTCCACAACAGTGTAGAAGGAAGCGGCGAGTTGCTGGGACGACATGGGGGAATTGAAGAATGAGCTTCTCTTTCATGGTTGCGGAGATACTCGAGCTCCGAGTGAATGAATGGCAGCGGGGAATGAATGGCTGGCAACATTTGCAGGATATATTTGTATTATTCCGTCAGTATCACACTATATTATTTCTCGAAAAACAATAATCCGTAGTATAATATAAAAAGGTAGTCATTACGGTAGTGATATTATTTTCTCGGAGGCCTACCCCCCACTGGTGCTGTATAGCTCTCATTATGATGTTCTGCATTGTAGGAAACACTGGTGCAGCAGGTAGCCCAGGACCAGTAGGTACCACAGCTTGTCCAACCTGAACAGGAACTTGGGGTTGCAGGTTGCGCAGGTACTTGATGTTGCAGTAACAACATGGGAGTCATAGGCATTTTGTAGCTAGTAACATGCACAACACGACGACCACTCTCTTATCCATGTCCTCGTTGTTCTCGCTCTTGTTCTACTTCACTGCTTGGAGGTGTTGTCGGTGAGTTCGGTAACAAAGCAGTCGCATAAGAAGTTGCCTCGATCCTCTCGTTCGCCACAGCCGCCGTTGAGCACAATGACAGCCCTCCGAACAAACCTGTCTGCGATCGGTCCGTCGGCGTCGCCGACAAGCGGCAGACTAAGTTGACCAGAGACACTGGAGTTCGATAGCCGTGCTGCTTGTTCCGCAGTCTTTCCGCAAGCTCAGGCTTCAGTTCGCGTCCAGTAGTAGAAGTATACTCGGCATACCAGTGGCCGTTGTCGACACAATTGCCACAATTGAACCTATGCTTCTTCTTGTTCGTTTTCACGGATACCGTCATCTTCTTGGCCCGCTAGCCATGCTTCCGACCATAAGGTCCTTGTCCTTGAGCCATGTTGTTCACTTACGCGACGCCAGGTTGTCCTTGGCGCGGCGAAGACAACGAAGATCAGACTGGTACAAGTTATCAGATGAAGTAACGTTGAACACCGGACAGAAATCCCGACAGGACGTGTGATGTCTGGTGGGGCTCGATCCCCCGATCCACTTGCTTGGTTAGAAGTAGAATCACTAGTGTGGGTCGGAGGTCTAGGCGCAATCAACCAGAGCACCATCGTACCGCAAAATGTATAAACCAAAATAAACCAAATATATTTATTCCATCGCTTGCTTGCGTCTGCACAATTCTTGTTCCTCCCAACCAGCGAGTCCTTCCACGTAAAGTCCTTTGTGTGCTGCGTAGGTACACGGCTGGGCAGCAGTGAAACCGTGTGCCTAGCAGGATCCGGCGTAGGATAGCATACGGGATCTGCAAGAGACACATTGGCTGGACTCTGGCTTTGGTCGGCGTCTGGACACTGACAGCCTGGACAACAGCCTTCGTAGTCGGTACTGCAGGGTACTTCTTCGCATTATGCGTTGCGAATCTTCGCTTCGCCCCGGCTTTTATTCGACTATAAACTTCTGATATATTATCAATCGTTACCCTAATGACTACTCCGTGTTGAATACGAAATTGTGGGTGTAGACTCCATCCTCCTCTTTCAAATATGGGTACTCCATCAGTGCCTTGAACCTCGATCAAAATGAGCCTTCAAGACATTTGTCCCGAGAACACGACGCGAGAGCAATCAACTCGGTCACCGTTTTCAAGAGATTTATTGCGTCGGAGAGCACCAATCTCCAGTTCGTCCACTGGACTCTCCTGGCCGACAGCAATGGTTCGGCCATTGTGAAGTTGCTTGTTCGCTTTGGGGTGCATCTTGTTTATGCACGAGTTCGAGGCAACATACTGCGCAAACAAAACGCTACTACCGCGACCGAAATAATGGGCTGTTGAAAGATCTTCGTCAACATAGTCATACCATCGACCAGCGTCTACTCAAGATGGGGCGTATTCTAGAACGCTGCTGCCAAAACAACAGTAATGTGGAATGGTGACGATGGCGCGAGTGTGCACCAATGACGACTTGCGCTCTCTGATTAATGAATGTACTAGGATGCATGCACGGACAAGGAATGCCAAGATGCAGCACTGTTATGCATCATGTGATATGCGTTTGGGCGTGGGTCTGACCTTGTATTTCTTCAGAAGTGCAACCTATCTGTGTCTTCCGGAACTGTCCTCTTTATCCGCCGCGAAAACGTCAGAGGTGCAAGACCTCTCTGTCTTCTCGGACAAGCAATCATTTATCACGTGCCCTATTCGAGCGATGGCGATGGCATGAATGATGCAAACATTCCCAGCGGCATCAGTCCTCGACTTCGATTGACGATGCAGACATTCCCAGCGGGATACGTACTCGACCTCGAGCACCTCTCGTCAACCAGCGAGGATGACGATTCGCCGATGGATGATTCGACAACATTAACTAGGGAACTTCTCCACTGCGAAGGAGTTTTTGAACCTGCATGTACGACATAAGATCCAACACCATAGTGTCGGACAGCAGCTACTACCAAAATGCAACGCTACGTCAACAGCGTTCTCAAGGAAGCAAGTGATCCTCACGCCAAAGTTGGCGTCTCCAAGAGCTCGGAAAATAAAATATAAAATTGAATTGGTTTTCCATGAAAAAAATAATACGTTACTGCAATACAGGCGAACCAAATAATAAGTATTGCCATTATTAGTTTGTATTGTTAGGCTCCAAACGGAGCAGTGATTGGGAAACGTGAAGAAAAAACTTGAAGTGGCACCATGGTACACGCTAATTTTCGCGTTGGTAGCCTAAAAACAACTAAAGTACAGGTTGGTGTGGCTGAAATAAGGGGTTGGCGATCCATTTTAGCTCGATCCCAGCTTTGCAGAGCACTAGCTTTGCTCTTACACTGGTAAAGTGCCTATACACTTATTACGGGACCAATTATATATTTTATGGGAACCTTGCTCTGCCAATAATAAGTTATTTCGTCAATATAATACTGTAGTTATTGTATTATAATTATTTTTCCGACGCCGTGTCTCGACTGGCATATCATCGCATTCGTTCCGACGCGTTACTGCCCTGTATGCGAATGCGGATTCATCGCTAAGCCCTCAGTGGATATTTGATCGTGGAAGTTGGAATTTGACGGAGACGAACAAGGCGTTTCCCTACGTGTTCAAAACGAAAAGTGAGGACATAACAATTTCCAAGGTGCAATTCTGACGAAAATCTGGTTATACCAAATTTGGCTAGCTTCGAGACAGCAACGGTGGCACGAATGTGAAAGCTAGACCACTTGGGTTTGCTTCGAGCGTGGTGTTGGAGACGATTCGTTGACCCTGGATGAAGCAATCGCTGACCTACTAAAGGTAGCTTTAATTCAACATTTTCCTGAAGTCAGCGAAAGGTACCCATTCAGTCCATACACATCACGTATGTGAACTTGCTTGTTGCCTATTGAAGTACCTATGCCATGACTTCTAGCATGGAATGTGCAACTGAACCACGAAGCAAGTAAGAGCTGCGTGGAAGAAAAAGACCACACTTAGTAGCCATTCGCAAATTAGTGACGCATCGCTTTATGATACGGTAGATGTAGCAGTGAGTAGGCGGAAAAGTCGGTTAGGACGTAGGTTGGTAGGACATTGGGTCAGTAGTCATGCGAGGCAAGTACAACTTTGAATCTGTAGTCAGTCGGTAAGTATACAAAGCCAGCGGTCATTTAACAAAAGTTGAGAGAGGAGACCACGAGTGAAAATAAAAGTGCAGACGTGAGACTTTCGAACCGTGATATCATTTCAGGCAAATGATTTCGGGTAGAACGTATGAGTGCAATCAGCTGACAGTGCAAGCGCATACGAAGTTATAAAGCTCTCAGGTTAGCGAAATTAAAGATGGCTGACACGTCCTTAACCATGGGTACAGCAGAGCTTGTAGTCAGGTACTTGAACCCGGGTAAATTTGGTACCCGTCCGGGTACGTGTAACCTAATGCCTTCCAGGAGAGCGATCGGGTAGGTGAGGGTACCCCGTTTATTCAATTTGCGCGCTCTGGTGCACCACATGATCGACACGACCTACAGCAGCCGACACACGAAATTATTGGTTAGAAATACACTGGAGCTTATTTGTCGAAATTTAATTTAATTTTTTGGCTTGTTTGGAGGACGAGGTTCCATGGTTGCCGACGTACGCAAACATCATAACAGAAAAATCGGCCACCGAGAGCGATGTCAGGTTGCAAAGGGCGATCCGTAGGGGGGCTCGCACTCAGCAGCATTACAGCAGCACCACATGAGTAAATATCAGCAGCATGGCACTTGAAGAGCAGCCGTCGTGCGGGAGTGACGCCAGCGTGCATGGGGGTGTTCGTGTGGGGGAACTGGGGGTCCTCGCGTTCAGCAGCTGATGTTCAGATGAAGCGTATGCGTGCGAATTTGTGCTGCGAATTGCTCGAGAAGGTAAGAATGATGGCATTTGTATTGACCTATGTGTTGATGCTAACTGATACTTTTGTTGCAGTCTAGGAACAGAGTCGCGAGACAGTAGCAGTGTGTGGGGAAAGCTATGTGGGCTGCTTGCGGCGAAAACGTGCTGTTCTGCGCATAGATGAAGACCGCGTATACTTGGTATGATGTGTCTACAGCGTTAACCTTGTTGTGTGAGTCCTACTGTCACACCTTTTGAAACGGTAAGACATAACATGAATGTGTGAAACTAGGTGATTTTGTTGTTGTTGCAGTTCCGTGTTGTTAGTTCTTCGAAGACGGCGGAGCATGCAATCCTTCTGTGTGTGGATCCAATCGGCGACTATGGCTAGTTTCAGATTCGATGAAGGTGCGACGGACCAGTGCTCGACAGCGGCGATTAAAGGCAGCATCCATTCTCACACGCGAAATCCAGCTGATCAACCACCAGATGCGGTGGTAGCTCGGCTTACAGCGGAAAAACCAAGCCCAGACGTCACATATCTCTGAGCTGGAAAACAGGATGGTCGTCAGCGGTACGGTTATCGCTGTCGACAGCGCGGGTGACGTTGATACAACTTACGAAGCTACAACGCCTGCAGACGATCAATTGACATCGGGCAAGAAGAAAATGCGTTCAGCTTCGAAACCTACTTCAGCGACTTGGTTTGAGTGGTACACTAAAACGCCTCGACTTTAGGTGGACTGTGATGATCGGCAGTACAAGTCTCAGTCAAAGAAGATCGCTGCATTCATGACGATGTTCTTCCCTGGAGGGTTTATACTCGACCCGTCTGCAATATGATTAAGGGACCGTGTATTACAAGCTGAGAAAGCTACCCAGATTAATCTCAGCGGAATTCTTTAGGGTGCGGCCTGAAGCGCAAATTTGGGTGAGGTCTACTTAAAGAGCCTCGTGTTCTACACCGCGGTGGAGCTCTAAAACAGCGTGGTGCCGACTATCGAACCCGCACAGAACTTGTGCTGATCAGCGATCCTGCAACGGAATCAACGGGAGTTATTTGAGCGCAATTGGGATACACACGTTGTCGTTGGAAGTACCCAAATTGGCGTCCTTTCCCATACAAGGGTAAACATAATACCAACAACAACGAAAACGTTGCCCGTTACGAATATATGTGAGTACTGCACCGCTTACCCATTTAGCTTTTGCACCCAGTTGGAAATTATACTCTTCAGTCGAAATGAGTTTTACGAATCTGTGAATGCATTTAGTATGCAGAACTTTCATCGTGTTAAAATATCAAACGAGGCATTACGATACCCTGTATGGCGAGCTTCAACTTCAATTCGCCAGAACATAGGACATGACCGGAGCGTTGCCGCAAGCCGTCACTGGTTTGCTAGTACGCAGCGAAAGCCGCATCAACGGGAAGCACGTAAAGGACTGTGCACCAGGCATCAGAGTCGCACGATGTCACGGAGGAGATATCGACGGCCGTCGCAGCTGAAGGGAAGCATTCGCGCGTACACGTACCACTGGAACTCGCAGCTGAAGCAAATACGTCCGACAGCGCAGCCGAAGTGAAGCCAACCACCAGTGTCCTCGACGTCGCAGAGGAGAAGGAGCGGGGTAGCTCCCGTCACGGAGGAGAAGACGTCTTCGACCCCCAGCGGAAGAAAGGTCTGGACCTACACGGTTTACGTAGTCGACGACTCCGATGACGATGCCGCCTGAATACCCGCGCCGACTTCAAGTGGATCGATGCTGCCCCAAGTGCAGTGCCGGAAGGCCTTGGCGACAGCGAGGCAGAGTGGTCCCCGACTGCGAACTTGGGGATCACCGATGTACGACGTTCGCGCCATAACCAACTCCTACGTCCGAGGAGGTCGGCGCGTGTAAATCAACGAGTGGGAAGCCAACGACGAGCATTCGTCCACATATCATAACTACATAATTCGCCCGGCCTTAATACAAAAGCATGCTTTCGTCTACAACATTTATTAGTCTATTGTTCTGTATGGTGTTCATTAGTCGCTACGTACATCAAATCTGTGAAAAGCACTCTGCGTTTCCACAGCGTCCTCGCACACACCAAAACAAAATTGGCGTGGCCAGCTCTCCATTTCTGTTTGTGATTTTCGAATTAATTGTTTTTTAGCCAATATGCTGCCGCGATCCAACTCACTATACCGTCGTTGTTTGTATTAGTATAAGCTTACCCACAACTGTCGGACTGCAGTGGTGCCATATATACATACACGCAAGCGTACTTCGTTGTGGCGTCCCAAGCGCATCGTAATTCAACAGGGCAAAATATGATTGTTACTTAGTTAATATGGACCACACAATTGTGTTACCGTCCAATCAAATCCTTCGAATTTCAGACAATTGGAGCCGCCTCGCTCCGCGAGGCAGCTAAGACAGCAATTGGTCCAATGAGGACCCCCCTCGCTTTGCACGGCGGCATTTTTTAAACCTAAAATTCACCGAAGGTACGGAAAATATGGCTCCTATTTCTGTGTTAGGAGCACACTCCATTGAAGTGGGCGTACTGTAAATAACTACGCTTGGTGGGGTTATTCACATCACATGTTCACAATCTGCCAAATCCAAAACCAATTTAAAAGGACGACCTTCCCGCCCTGGTTTCTCAGTTTTTTTTTTAATTATCAGAGATCTGATTCTCCATGTATTATTCAGGTTCCCCCAGGTTTGTTCCGGGTTTCCCTATAAAGATCGGAATCAGACGACGGTTATTTATTTGAGCGGATAAAATACGCAGCCAGGTTTTGATCAGTGAGTTTACCTGGACAAAGCATGTGTGTAATACTTGAGCAAAATTGGAAGTGATGACAAGGAGTCCGCATCGGAGCGCTCGTAGCCACTCATTTCGCTGTGGACACGTCCAGGTATTATGCAGGTAGTATATACCTGGACAAAGCATGTGTGCGCCACTTCGCAAGAATACGAAGTGATGAACGCTCTGCTCTGTCGGCCTGCTCCCTCCGCCAAATGGTTACATGATTCATCAATGACACTATCCAGGTTTTATCCAGGTACATCCATGTAAAGTCAATGTATTGCAAATTGTTAGCACTTGTCAAGCAAACACTAACGCTTCATCTTCAAAACCGAGTGCAGGAGTGACCAGCGCAGCTTCAGTAGCCCAGTGGGTGAGAGATCACTTGGGGCTTCGTCGCCCACACTGCTCCAGCAGAAGTGGCACACGAAAACGCCGCAGTTGTCGCTGTCTTCCTGGGTGGGCTCCGTGATCTCCAATGTCGTGTAAGTCTTGTCTTTCAGTGCACCAACTATGATCTCTCGAGACATCTTTTGAAGCGGTCGGTGTTCTTCTTGCCGTGCATGCTATCGTAGATCTTGACTTCCTTTGCCGAGCGATCAACCACAATCCCAGCCCAATGGGTGCCACCAAAATTAACCGGCACCAATACGAACGCTTGCTTCTCCACCCCACCAGCAACTTCTTGGAGGAACTTGGTCGTCAGCAGTTGTTTTTGCTTCTTTTTCGAGCTGTCAATTCTTGGTGGGGGATAGCAACACTTGCGTTGTTCTTGTAGGTAGCCAGGAAAGCTGTAACAGCTCGCATTGCGTTGTCATTTAGCCATGCAGAGTCTCTGAAGCAAAAGAGATCTGCGTAGGTCAGGTCAAAACCAACCCCATGCAGTCGGTCGTACGGCCAGCACTCTAACAAATCAATGAACGTGACATGCGGTTTCACTGCGTCATCAACCACTGCCTTGACCTTGCTCGTAATCCACGTGCAACACAACACAGCATTACAACACGTCTCCTGCAAGTTCCACATCCACTTCATTGCTTCGAGTTGCTCTCGAGTGAAGCGTCCCAGTTTTTCATACGCTACAACGAAGCAATGGACTTCTCCAGACCTTTCTCCACCGCTATCAAGTTCATATTTTCATCAGTTGAGAGGCCGGCGTTCAATGCTTCTAAAGCGCGATCAATACACGACTCCGGCAGTCGAAATCGTGGTCTGCTTGGCACGTAATCATCTTGTATAACCCACGTGGCTTGTTTTCCTGTGTCGGTTCGTTTGACCTGAAAGGTCGCCAAGAACGAACCCACTTCGCGGACACAAGGCTTTATCTCTCTGAGTACCCACAACATCGCCGACGTCGCTTTCACGAAGAAGTGCCCTCAGTTTCATACCCTGGTTGTATTCTTTGTGCGCAACTCGCGCTTTCTCTTTCACGACAGCTCTGTTTAGAGTGGGCCGCCCCACACGCCTGATCTTCCCCAAAAGTTTCACTGTTGGCACAGTCGTACGGGACGCTGCCTCAGTTTTAGCGACTTGGGTGGAAGGTTTGTCGTCAGAAGAGTCCTTTCCTCCTCCCGTCAACTGACCTGCACCACCGGAAAGATATTGCCCTGTTTCACCGGGATCATCAGGTCCTTCTGGACCGGCTGACGCATTCTCCACTGTTCTTTCGCGCTGTCGAAAATTATACCACCACTGATCCAACTCTGACATCGCAGATTGGAAGCGGTCGTCAGAAAATTATACCACCACTGATCCAACTCTGACATCGCAGATTGGAAGCGGTCGTCAGAAAATTGTGCCAGCTCACCACCAATGCGCACCAATTGTTGTTGAGCACGTCGGAATTTCTCTGCTTCGCTCAGACCTTGCGATAATGACAGTGTCCCTTTCTTCACTTTGAACACTTTGGCAACAAAAGGATTCGGGACCTCAGTGACTCCATCTGGAACCAAAGGACTTTGTCCAAACCATCTATAGACACACAACAATGAACAACAAGAGTCAAACACTTGTCAGAGAGCGTATAAGAACAATACATGCCCAATACCCGGCCAAAACCTGGACATACCTGGGATCGATTGTTGAGTACGTGATCATGAACGGGTTTCCGCACGCCTTCCGGTACACCATTGCATGGCGACATGGTAACTTCATCGTCTTGGAGAACTCGCAGTCGCACTGCCAGCCTTCCTTCTCAAGTAGATATTCTTTCTCTCCACGTTCCACAGTAACTGTAGCTCTGTTGTCCTTGAACGCGTAGCTCTCAGAGATACTGCTGTCCACTGCGACGTCGTATTGGGTTTTGATTGCAGCGGCCACCCACCGCGTTGTCATTCCCAGTACAATGTTCATCTCTTCAGAGTACGCCGCATCACGGGCATCTGCACCTTGGACCTATACTTCTCATCCTTCTGGCGTTGGAACGCCAGCAAAACCTTCAGACTTGCTCGCATGGTGAAGTGGCCCTTGAGTCGGAGCTTCAGCTTTCCGAAGAAGCTCTCCACACGATTGTTTGTGTGGTTGCCAAAGTGCGGCAGGTCAACACGATGTGCCATCACCCACATGCCTAAGCAGTCATCCCAGTTCTTCTCAAAATAGTCCCAAGGCTCCGTACGATCATCTTGGCACGCCAGACTTTTGAACTCGTCACGATGCATTTCGTACTCAGCCACCGTTCGCGAGTAAACCATGTTCGTAATTGTATGCTTCATCTGTGCCAATAATGAGTCGTCGTAGGGCCTGTACTTCTTGGAGTTTCGAATTGTGTTGTGCAGCCACTTGATCACATGGAAGTGACACAGCAGCACACGAGCCTCCGGCAGCTTCTTCCGGATAATCTCCACCTCTCGCATGTCCTTGTCAACGATCACGATACGAACGAGTCCCCAATGTTCGTTTGCGCGCTTGAAGTGATCTAAAGCCATGGACATGTGCCAATCGGAGCTGGACTCCACCAGAGAGTACTGAACAGGCTGTCCTTGTCCGAACTGGTCCATCGCCACGATGCTGAGTAGCTGGTAGTTGTATCTAAATACAAAACATGGTTAATAACTGGAAAATACTGGTCATCAACCTGGGACGTAGTGATCTAAAGAGCACACCTGTTTGTCTTGTGCGTGCAGTCCATTTGGAGCACCTCCCGGAAGCTGTCTTGCATCGCACGCATATGTCCACTCGAGAACAAAATCACACCAGTATCACCACGAGCACTTTCATGCACCGTCGACACATTCTTGGGCGATTCGCGATTGAAGTCTACGCTCATCTCAGCTACAGCGTCGTTGCCCGGTAGTTCTACACCTGCATGTACACAAAATAATGGGTTAGTGAGTTATTCCACGCATATTCCACACCATTTGCTTACCCTTGCTCTTCGTTCGCCTGATCAAGTTGCGGACATCGTCCATTGTGACGTGGTGGTTCGAGTTGTTTCGTGTGTAGTCGTAAATACTTGTAGTTCCAGCCTGGGCGTCACGCAGCAACTCAATTCCTGGCATCAGCGGCGAATCTTCCGGGACCTAGCGAATACTCGGATAAGACCTGTAGATCTCCTCGGAGACGAAGTGGTTGTGGTAGTACACTTCCCGTTTCATCTTGATGCACCATGTGTCATCCGTGTTTTGTGTGAGCTGTCCCAGCATCTAAAAGGGCATTCAGTGCGGCGTAGGGTGTGAGACGTCCGCTTCCCCGTCGACCGTTCACGCTCCTCCCACCCGTGGGTGCAGATAGACTTGCGCTGGTACTGCCCCAGTACTTGAGGGACGAGAGGGATCTCCGAATCCGGACAGCCTTGGTAGCGCACTTGAGCGCACAGGCTAGCATTGCGACGCGCAACACGAATCACCTCCTTGATTACAATCTTCTGACGCGTAGCTTCCATGTACTCCTTGAGGCTCAGCTCCAGGTCCGCACACGAGTCATGCACCGCCTTGACCGACGGAACGCGCACTAAGTCGTCGTCGTCCACCTGCAATGCCGAGCGCTTGTTCCCGTGCGTGCGCTTTGGTTTCCCTGCACGCGAACAGTGTTTGTCCACGTTTTCTTCGTCTGCATCTTCAGCGTCTTCACCCTCCTCGTCTTCTCCAACACCCTCCTATCCACCCTCCAAATCATCGTCTTCTGCGTCCTCCTGCGCATCGCCATCCACGTCCTCCTCGGCGGCGTCATCCGCTGCGTCGTCCTTTTCGGCGTCACCTTCCCCGTCATCGTTCTCCTCGCCCTCGGCCTTCTCCTCCTCTGCATTGTCTTCTTCTTCGGCACCCCCTCTCACCAGCTTCTTTGTTACCCGCCTCTTCCTCTTCGGCAGTCTCCTCTGTGCCAGCATTGTCGTCCCCCTTCCCCTGCCCCTGGCATCAGGTGCACGGGCTTCGCGATCTTCGCGGGCTCTCGCAAGTGCTTGGGCCTTTTCCGAGCGTGTTCGCTCAGCAGTCACGTCGGCCAGGTGAACCTCTCGCTGCAGGCGCGCCTCCTCCTCTTGGCGGGCCTCCTCCGCCATCTGCGCCTTGATATGGGCCGTCTTGGGCGTGCGCGCCATGGTGGCGGGTGGTCGGGTCGCTCCAGCCACGTCACAAGCCGTTGCCGTTTGTCTGCTGCCGCGTGGCACGTCCCCGAATTGGTGGCTGCGAGCAAAAACCAAAATGACGGTAATAAAAATTTGTTACCTTACAACTGGAAAATACCTGGCGTAATAAATGGATAATACCTGTTTGAGAAACCCTGGTCGGGAGCGATGCCCATTTAAAAAATGAAATCATCGCAGGTAAACAACTACTTCCCTGTACACGATGTTTGGTGTAAATATCGGGTCCACCAAAACGGTTAGACACTCGTTTCTGTGACCAGCTAAACAACATGTGACGTGGTACGAGCACCCACCTGCGCGCATCCTGCCCCCACCACAGTCTAAACCCACGAATCCGGCACCCAGACGCTGCCCAAACGTTTTACAACTGAAAACGCCAGTTCGAGGTGGTATACATAAAATTAGAAACAATCACGTCCATAGTGACTTCATAGGCTGTCTCTTTGTCTCTCGAGTACTCTGGCTTTCTATGTAACGGAAGCGATAAAGTACGGATATGAAGGTCACCCAATTTGGTGTGACCACAATCTCCCTAAAACGTACTCAGTAGGTGAAAACATAACATCAGTAGATGGCTTCACAGCCAACTAAAATGCATTAGACTAGGATCTACTGAAGTAGATTTTGAGACATATAGATTTACACCAGGGCGGCTGTGCTGCCGATTGCAATAGTGCATTCACATCACCTTTACCTTAAGAGTTCCAGTGTCTAGAAAAGACCGTTATCTCTTGGAGCCTGTAAGCTTCTGTCTTACGCTCGTCCCTGTTCGTGAATAAGAACACCTAGGTAACCTACCTGCTTAAGAGACTCACTGAATCTGACTAAGTCTTCCTCTACTCTACAGTCTACGGCAGCTCCGCTGCACAGGACACCAACAAGCACACACAACACGCGCGCTACTTGCACCTATTGCCGACGCTAGCCAGATCACCAGTTCAAAGCCAAGCCAAACACAGCTACGGTTCACCAAAGTCGCGTTGGGCTTGGTATTTCCACTATGCTTGAGTAGGGTGAAGCCAGGGGAAACTGTGGCGGAAGCTCGTAGCAATGCACATCGATCGTCAAACTTGGGTATTTGGGCGAAAGACTAATCGAAGATTGATCCCGCGCTCTCTGGGCAGTAAGGCTTTAGCAGTGTCTCGTAAGAACAATTTGTTTTATGTGAAATCAACGAAAATCGTCTTGCTTTAGGTATTGTCCGAGGCTTCCGTGGTTAAAAACTCAAATGGAGCCATGTCGACAATTGCTGGTCATTCTCCCGGAATAGCATTCCCGGTCGATGAAAAGGTGTTTCTTGTCTCATGCGTTCCGAAACAGGTGTGGTCGGTAAAAAAACGTTACCTCCAGACATTTTGCTGCCGCCATCTTCGACTTGATGGTAGGCGGCAGTCTCAAATGATCACCGGCATGTACACATCGCTTGGGCTTTGAGAAAAGGTATGCAGCATGACACACACATTTCGTAAAGAAAACTTATTTTCGTTTTCGGATGCCGTACGAGTTCGAGTGCGAACTTACCCGCCAAACCGAAACAATATGTCAAAATTCGCTAAAATCGACGTACTTTAGCCCCCAGACCTCGTACCACAGTACACATCAGACATAGCTCAACAACCGACACATCACCGCTCGTGCTCACGTTAGCCGTCTGCAGTGGCGTAAACCACCCAGCGTCAGGAATGCCAAGCCAACAGCAGCCCATCCAGCAAAAACAATGGAATCGCCCGAGCGGAACAACAGCTGTTTGAACGTTTAAATGACTAGCTTTTTCTTCGCAAACATTCTTCACACAAAATACATAAACATAATCAAAACCGGCTTTGCTGGAACAACGAGCCGTGTTGGAGGGGCGTGCAGGGTGTGTGTTTAGGATGTGAAGTCGAGCACCGTTACAAAGTCCAACATCAACGTTCAAGTTCCCCATCAGCATGATCGGTACTAAACACGTAAATACCATGAATAGCATATAAAGACCGTTGCTGCATGCTATGCCGCATGGGCCTTCGCATACAAGTACGATCCACACCGATACCCGCAGCAGTTCCCCACTCCCGCACGCCCTCGGATATCTCGATAATTTGAAAAGCTGCTTGACTGCTGTTGTTCTTGGATGGGCGTTGGAATTGGTACGAACGTTCACTTACCGAGGCAAACCCAAGGGGAGAAGCTAAGAAAATGACATTGAGTACTAAAGAATTATCGTTATGGCTTGACGAGAAGGTATTTTCCACCACGACGACTCGTCCTCCAAGATCTAACAGGTTTTTCCGCTGCTCGTGTTGCTACTGCATTTCGCTTTGTCTGCACTGTCCTCGTTCTTTTAGTCCCAGGGAGTATCTGCTCTGCTGGGGCCTGGGCTTTCGTGTCCCCCAAGGTTCGAGTAGTAGCCCCCTTTTAAACCCATGCTTAATTACTGAACATACGGTGGGGACGAAAGTCCTCACTTCGTGATAAAATGTAGGCGAGTCCGTGCAATCCGATCGAGGTCGGCAAAGATCCCCTTCCTACGCTGAGCTCGTCTCTTCAGATCGTCGTCTACAAAGTAGATTTTCGCGAACTTGGCCGCTCGACGTTCACGTTCCCGATCCTGGCTTGCACGAACGTCCTTAAGCGGGGCCTTGCCGTTTCTTGATTGACAGTATCATTATTCTAGTAGGCAGGCAGTCGTGAAAATGAAAACAGTGAAACAGTCTAAAAACCCGCAACACAAACAAAATACACCTGAAGTTTTAAACAACACGGTACACTGGTATTAAAAATTTGTTTGCTACTGTGAATGATTTAGCCAGCACAGGAGTAACGATTCATATTTCTTTGGGGGTTATCCTCGTAACTACTTTGCGGTCATCGCCGGTGGGGTCTCCCTCCGAAAGAACTAGTGCATATATTAATACCACCCGAGAATTGGTAGGCTTCTTGTCTGTTTTACTACCCACCATCGTACTGTACGAGGTTCTAACTCTCTGGGTTTCCAGTAGCTAACACGTTCCCCGATCCAAACAACAGATTCGTAGGGGAACACAAGGTCCCTGGGCTTTCTCACTCTATAGAAGGAAACCCCGAGGAAACTCACGGCTCCGGATACCCCCCGTCTGGACGAGCCGTTTACCCACTGGAGATTATTTCTGGTCCAAGTGTGTACGTGCATCTATTTTTCGGGGACTGAAGTGTCGAAGGTCGAAAGCGCCAAGCGCTACGTCACACTAAACGTACGTTTGTCAGCCTGCGGACGCTGCGTGAAACCAGCCCTTCAAGTCAGCAATGGGTGGCATTTCTGGTGATACAAGTGTGAGCTGATGGTGCAGCTGTACTTTCAAGATGAAATCACCGACACGTGCAACGCTAGTGGCCTGGATCAGGGGTTCCTGGGCTCGTATTTCGTCATTGTGCACATCTGATGTACAAATTAATATTATAAAACCCAATCATTGGTTAGGGCAGAGCTGGTTGTGTGTCCACGTTGAAGTGTTTTTATAAATTAAGCAGATACTCGACCCAAAACGAATCCACCAGACTCATGACTTGTGTCAAGCATTTTCATGACGAAACACAACAATAGTATTGTCCTAAAACCTGTCATACAGAAACCGACACTATCCATTTCACCATGGCCAGCGAAGATCAAATCCTCAGAGACATCGAAAAAGCAGCGCATTCGCTTTATCCAAGTGAATCAGCCCGTGGACGGACACCGATAAACCGCAGCTATTTTTGCAAATTCCGGCCTCTACAACCTCCGGAGTGGTGACGTTACTCGACGGATTCAGCGCGTAGGCAGCGATGGCGTGTAAGCCGCGGTCGCTGTGCTGACAGCAATTGGCGTGTGGCTCCGTCTTCGGCCAGAAGACGACCGTTTATGGGATGGTATCGTGCTTACCAAATGAGGCTTCACAAGTAGGTCTTTCGGAGAGAGACTCTTGGAAGTGATTCACGTCGACCTCGCACAGAGATTTTCCTTTCCAAGGTTTGGTGATGGAGCTCTCGTTGCTATCATCGGTCTGCCGAGCGACCAAGTCGTGTATAACCCTTTCGCGGTAGAAGGATACAATTATCGCCCTTTAAGGCTGTTTGGAATACACGGTACAAAATCAAGCTCTCCAGGGGCACATCCAGTATCCTTTTAGCCTTTCAGCCTATCGGCGCTAGTGGTTTTTGTTTCATCCAATCAGATCTGAGGTTACAAGCGT
Organism: Phytophthora syringae; assembly: GCA_012656105.1. Taxonomy (NCBI): domain Eukaryota; phylum Oomycota; class Peronosporomycetes; order Peronosporales; family Peronosporaceae; genus Phytophthora; species Phytophthora syringae. The sequence goes on from JAAKBD010000229.1 coordinate 95,069, forward strand.
GGGGTGTGAACTGTCTCGTAAGGTATCGAGCCACGTCGCCAAAATCGTGCCATAAGCCAGCAACCCCATCTCTTTTTTAATATATTACCGAAGTAGCCAGCCACTCAGCGCCAACCAACGCATGCCATACAAACACAGATATATGCACCAGTGTGTGGTGAAGTGAACCATAAGTATATAAAGTAATACGCACTACTAGCTTCCTTGACAGAGAAGACAAAGAGTTAGTCCAGATAGCTCTGGAGTTCGAGCAGGAAGGGATACCGGTGACATGGGCGTTCATTGCGAGGCGTATGACGAAGTCAAGCGGACAGCCAGTGACGTCAGACTGCGCCTCGCATCTCTGAAGCGAACTTACGGTAACGGAATTGCCTCATTCCCACAATGCTTCTTTGGTAGCCCGCCGCCAGGACGGCACCTGCTATGGATACCCATGTCGCGCTGGGGCTGCGTCGACACCAGCGTCATCACGGACACCACGTACAACACCTCCGCCACTGACGACGGCTTCGGCGAAGAGGTCACAAGCGCGAACGGCGCCTGCGGAGACACTACCAGCGCTTACGGTGCCAACGCAGACGGAAACAGCACTGAAGACGCTGTCAGGGAAGGCACAGTGACGACGACTTCTGCGATGAAGGCACGAGTGCTCGCAGCAACACTATAAGCACTTACGGTCTCAGAAAGGACGGCATCATCGAACCTGATTGGCTCATCGTAAACTCTGGAGGAGGAGATGATTGCTGGCGGGCTGGCACCGCTGGCTGAGGGTGATGCTTTCAGTGCACTGGCGACATATTTCAGTGATATCACAGCGAGTGACATTAGACGAGAGTCGGGCAGGACTCAGAACAATGCGGGTGAGCTGCTGCCTCCAGACGTATCTGCAATGCTCGCCGCGATGGGAACGCTGAGAAATGGTGACGTATTCCTGGATGTTGGGACCGGGATCGGCAACATCGTAGCCCAAGTGGCGCTTACTACGAAGGCGAGCATGTGTATTGGCGTCGAGGTATTTGCTCCCTCGCTCGACGGCATATGGAACGCCATGCTGCCGCCTACCCGTTACTGAGAAAGGTGGTCATGGTGGCGGCTGATGTACGGGACGCGATGCTATCTACTCAAGTACGTGCGTCAGGAGCCACAATTATCTTGGCTAACTACTTTCTTTTCGAAGAATCTGCGAAACTTTTTCTAGCTAGGGAGCTGCGTGCAATGCCGAGAGCACGCTTTGTGGCTTCAACTGCTCGAGGGTGGGCCGGCTGGATCAATTTCGGGGTAGATTTTCGATTGCCGATGGCCACTCTTTCATGCAATGGCACCAAAACTTGCCTTAGCTATGATTGGCATTGCGCGATCAAACGCCTATCTGACGCGCAGGCTGGCGAAACCGGACCCCACTGCCCGATACCCGTACCACCAGTTTGTAATGAACTTGGCGGGCGAGCTCATGAATGGAAAATGAACTGAAGCGCCTAGTGATGGGCGTATGCTGTATGGATCACAAGCTTTCGATGTCGGTACAGCGGAGGGAGTCACCCTTTGAGGGTGTTCCATCAGCGCAGAGGCTCGGTCGCAATGACGGAAGCCCGGTTCGACAGTGTCGCGCTGTAGCCTCAAATCATATTCATGTCAAAAGGAGCAGAAAACGCCGTCAATGTATCATGCCGTTGGGAGGAACGGTATCCAACCGAGGTGACGACCTACTGCCTCGCGCATGATGTATCATTATCTCGAGAAGTCCACAATGAGCCCCCAGCATCATGTATATGCCCTAGTATTTCATGGACTTGTTGGGACAAATGCCATTGCCCAACAAGCTATTTACGGCAAAAGGAGTGATTCGAAGGAGTTCTGCTCTTGCTCAGGAAAAGGACATTGCCATCACCACCTCGTCGGCTACCGTCACCGCAGCGCCAGCTTCCGTAACCACAGCTCCAGCTCCCGGCGTTACAGTTCAAGCTCTCGATACCAGAGAGTCGACCACTGTGAACGGATCATTTGCGATCAACGCCTCAACGTAGGCCTCCTCTCCACAGCGCTGGTCACCGTTTCCTGCATATTCTTGTTGGACTCTCCAAGACACGTAGGCGCAGGATATTCGCGCGACTCACTCGCGTTATCGTGGAGGTTGTCGATGGTTCAGCGTTAGTGAGCATGTTGACAACGTCGCCGTCGCACCAAGACGGTTCAAGCATGCTATAATCGATGGATATGGCCTGGAGGCAGTCACCGCGAGAGCACTTGTTTTTGTCAAGAATTGCATGGCGGGGAAAATGCTTGGTATTCGCTCTGATCGTCCGCGGCCATACAGACGCTTGAGTTCAAGTTCTTGCAAGATTTGAACAGACGTCCATGTTGACAACTCTATTGTTGCGTAGAATGGCCGAACAACTTCCACCACGTGCTGTCGAATCTTTGAAACTTGATCAAACTCCTCGCGCAAAGTCCGAGCCTCTTCGAGCCCGACAACACCGTCCAAACGGTCAGCAACATCACAGCGGTTGCAGTGCAGCTCGAAGTTCAGTGCAATCAATGTAGACGAACAGCACACCACGTAAAAAAATTGAAAGTGGTACTTTCCAGTGGGTTTCATTGGGTTGAATACGATCATGTGGCGTCCTTGGCGTGATCGGCAGGCTGCACTTGCCTCGTCTAGCGCAACATCCCTCCCCACATCAATGTAAAGACCTCCAGTCACTTTCAGCAAATTTAACAACGGTCTGATGCGGGCGGCAGCGTCTCGATCTAGTGTCGTCGGAACGGCATTGAAGCTGAAGCACCGTCGCAATAGCTTATATCGGCTGAAGGTCATGATGCCGTCCAAAGATGTAGAGCACCCACCACATACATGTTCTTCCAGTTGACGTCCCCAGTAATTCGCATATTCCCCCTTCTTGTTCGGAGCCATGTAGAACATGATGCCGAGGAAAGTCATCAACTCCATCAGCACGAATGGCCATGAAATTCAGATATTGTACGTTACGGCGTACTGGTTGGTTTCGAACAGCACTTGAAGCCAGAAGTACATGGGCAAATACGCGAAAAAGCTTGAAGTAGCAGAGTACTCAAACAAATGTTTGTACTCGGGTATCAGCCTTGTCTTCGTCGATCCATCCGGGTGTTCGAAAAGATCTCCTGGTGCATCTACCCCCCACCCCCGACCGGCTCAAAGCGCATGTTCCAAATAGCTTCGCCTTCTTCAAACTGGTTGGGAGTAGCGTACCCGGGTCGAACTCCTCGTATTCTTCCAAGACGTGACGATCAGCGTCACCATCAACTTCGAGCTCATCGTCGATCTCGCTCTTCACCAGCACTTGCTAGTCTGGGTTGTTCTTCTGTCTGGTAAGTAGCTCGTAGTTTTGAACGCCTCGTTGCATCACACCAATACTAACGTGTTCAACAGTCAACTGGAATTGGCTATCAAGCCATCGAATCTCGAAAAGCGAGGCGTGTTTTCCTCGCCGTGGTCGGCGACACACCCGGCCAACAATGTAGGCGGGCCCGAATGGACGATAGTGTTTGGACTTCATCCAAGGTTCTTTTTCAGGGGAAAACGCGACTAGCTTGTCCAGGTAAACTTCTTGGAGCAATGCCGGCGGCGTTCGTTGTGGGAGCTGAGGCGACCTTGTGGTGGTAGTTGTCACACCTGACACGAAGCGGTTGTGGATTTTTTCCCGACGCGCTCGACTGTCCTACAGTTCTACTGGATGAGTGTGACAGGATGATGTGCAGATGGATTCAGTGTGACGTCAGTGGATTATGCGTGCGCTCGGTTGGAGTTTTCGTGGAAGGATGCAAGGCATAGGAGGGTCCCACATGTACACTGGATGCGGCCGCAATCTAGTGAGTATATATAACGGGCCAGGTGTGTCGGTTATTAGCGTACCCTCTAGATGCGAGGAAGCGCGGAGACTCAGAAGACACTGAGACTAAGTAGGGGCTTTAAGGCAAATTTTACTCTGATTTATGTTAGTGGCCTTGGGGACCACTCAAATACAAACTGTCGTCTGATTGGTTGAATTGGCTATCCACTTTCAACCAATGACAGGACTACGCGAAGCACACGCTAGCCGTGTGCTTTTGTACCTACTAATGTATCTATCTTTTTGTGACTCTAGCTTAACTGATATGTAACTGTAACAGCCCGTTACATTCCCCCTCAAACTGCACTCACGCGCCATGAGTGCAAGTCAAGAACAACGGAGCTCGCTGGAGCCCACGAAAGGCAACCCAGTGGTGAACACTGGCGAGGGAAGTGACAGTCGAGGCCCAGCAGAAATATGACGACCGCGTGGCGACGCTGGTTAGTTGCGCACCTTCCACGCAGCACACGTGAATTCGATCCTCACGTGGTCCGTCGATCCATCTTCACTCCATCAGCTTCGCTCACGTCGCCGAAGTTTTGCGTGGACGCCGACAGTGCCCGAAGACGCTCCAGAGCTGCAGGATATCAGCGATGAGCGCTGGTCGAAGCATCAACCGGTGCATAACTTCGTCGTCCATGTTGAAAGCCGACGTACAACTAGCGCAGTCGTACAAACCCATGTTGTCGTGCAGGAGGTCGCCGGTTCGATTCCGACCGACGTCGTCACTTCTTCATCATCTTCTTGCTGCGGCGGTGAGCGCCGCGACTCTCGTGGAGACCTTCATCGTCGCCTCTGCGAGCTCGCAGAGGCGGCGCTTTGTGGCGAAGGGCGCCGCGGAACACGCGAAGCGCATCGTCGACAAGGTCGTTCCAGAGGTCGGTCTCGTGGACGTGCTTGGCGTCGTGGGCGCTCGCGTTCTACTGAGCGAGCGAGGCTTCGTAATCGTTCACCACGTCGCGGACGTCTTCAAGGAGACGAGTACGTGGCTCCCACGTATCATCGCCCGGCGGAAGCCCAGCCAGAGCACCCGGTAGTGCTTCTCGGCTGCCCGGCGACGCGTACGGCTGGAACCAGCAGGGGCCGCGCGATCCATGCGCATGTCGTGATCCACCAAGCGCTCAACAACCCAGCGCTGCGCGCCCGTCGCATCAAAAGCGGCGGGGGCCCTTCGCGGCGGTACGGAGGCTGCTGCTGCTGTGGATCAACAGGGCCCCGGGACGAACGGCGACCCGGAGCGGCTGACGATGGCGCAGTATCGGCTGCTGATGGCTGAAGCTCAGAAAGCGCAGGACGATGCTCGGGACGCTCAGAACCGCGCTGAGCGTGCGTTTGTGTCTGCATTCGCCGCGGAGGAGACTGCACGTCAAGTGAAGGCGCAGGGACCCGAAGTGCCGGAGCGACTTCGGTGTCCGGAGACGCACTCGTTTGGGGCGCCTCGTTCGGGGATCCAGATGCGTGCGGAGCGGGGACTCGGGCCGTCTCAGCGTCAGCGTCGTCAACACGGTCGCTCGGGCTACGAGACCGCCCGCGACGCGGATCGTCCGGCGCAGGAATAGTCGCGGGCACGTAGGACTTGAGGCGCCCGACGTAAAACGTCGGGTGCAGGCGCATCGACGTAGGAATGTCTAGTGTGTAGGCATCCCCAATAACTTTCACAATTTTGAACGGTCCAATGAAACGTGGTGCCAATTTGTTTGCGCCCATGTTCGTCACAGCAGTGCCTTGGATGCCGTCCGTAGATAGAAGTACTCGCTCGCCTCGCCGGAAGGACGACATGTTCTTCCGGCCCCGCCGATCTGCGTTCGCCTTCTGCTTGTCAACAGCGGCTTGGAGCGCGTCACGGACAAAGCGCGTGACGGCTGGGCGGTGCAGCAGGAAGTCAGACACTGCTGCTGAGTCGATCGGGGTCTGAGGTTCTTTCGGAGCGAAGTTCGCAATGTCGGATCCGGACGCGGCAGGAACAGCCGCGTCGTTCGCTGGTGAATCGTCGTATGCCACGCCATAAAGTGCGTGGCTCGCTGCGGGAGCGTCCAGAATACGCTTCTGGATCGCGGACGGAGGCAGCGGAGATTACTCGACGTCTGCGCAGACTCGGTTGTCGGTGCCATTTCTCCCCACCAACAGTGGAGCCCGCTACCGTGTCAGCACTTCGAACAGCGAGAAGAGCTGGAACGCGCGGGTGCCGCCTGTTGTTCACGAAGAACGGCGTCAGACCAGTCGACGCGTGAGTCGCGTTGTTCAACGCGAACTCGACCATCGGCATAAAGGAGCTCCAAGAGTCGAAGGACGTCGCATAGCTGCGAAGGACGTCTTCGAGAACGCGGTTCACACGCTCCGTCTGCCCATCCGTCTCTGGATGGGCCGCCGTCGACATGAGCAAGCGGGTGCCAGCAGCGTGAACAGCCACGTCCAGAACGCGGATGTGAAGCGGGGATCGCGGTCCGAGACAATGGACTCCGGAAGGCCGTGGTGTCTGAACACCAGGTCGAGAAAAAGCTCCGCCGAGTCGTCGGCGGTCACTTCAGCCGCGACAGGAGCATGATGCACCATCTTGCTGAAGCGATCGACAAAGACGAGGACGCCAGTGCGTCCCTCGTTGTCTCGTGGGAGGCCGAAGATGAAGTCCATGCTGACGGATCGCCACGCACCCGTGGCGATGGGGAGCAGACGCAAAGGAGCCTGCTTCGATGCTGCATGCATCACACGCTGACAGATCGCGCAGGATCGGACCCATTTCCGTATCCACTTGTAAATGCGCGGCCAGAAGAAGTCGCGGGACAGGGCCGCGAACCTCTCCTCGCGCCCGAGATGACCGCCAGCCGGTGCGTCGTGGTACTCGTGAACCGGATGAGCACGATGGTCGTCATCGGCTGGGATGACGACACGCGGCGTGTCGAACGTGTCCATGGCGTATGTCAGCAGGTCACCGTCGAAATCGTAACGCATGATCGCATCACGCGTTGGAAGTGTGAGCTTCGCGAGCGTCTTCGCCGTCGGATCGCGGAGATGGAGGATGATCCCAGCGTAGAAGTCATTTTTCTCGTACGTGTCAGCGATCCGCTGACGCAGTGACAGCACGGGATTCGACACTGTGGCGTTGATGCCCAGCGTCACGCAGACTGCGCAATCATTTTCGTCGTCTTCGTCTTCTGGGAGATCCTGGTGACGCGTCAACCACCGAGGGTCGTAGTCCGGACGAGCGCGTCGGCAAGAATATTATTCTTGCCCGGTTTGTAGTGCACGACGAAGTTGTACTCGGCGAAGAACGAGAGCCACCGCGCCATGCGCCGAGGGAGATGTGGGCTCTTCATCGCCGTCCGCAGCGACGCGTGGTCTGTATAGACTGCAAACGTCTGCTCGCAGAGGAGATACACTCTGAATTTGATCAGAGCGTAGCTCATCGCGAGGAGCTCCTTGTCGTGCACAGGGTAGTTCTTCTCCGCCGGCTTAATCTGTCATGACTGATAGCTCACGACGCGTTCGCGGCTCTCATCATCAACCTGCATGAGAGCACAGCCGATGGCAAAGTCACTCGCGTCACACACGACGTGGAACGGTCTTGATGTATCAGGCAGCATCAAGACAGGCGCGGAAGCGAGGCTCTTCTTCACAGCTTCGAACGCGTCCTGATGCTCAGGACGCCAATCCCACGTGACGTCCTTCTTCAACAAGGATGACATCGGCTGGATCAGGCCTGCGTAATCCTTCGTGTACTTGTGAAGGTAGTTCGCGAGGCCCAGCCACTGACGCAACTCCGTTTGGTTCTTGGTAGTTGGCCAAGAACAGATCGAGGAGATCTTCTCAGGGTCGGCGCGAACGCCGCTCTTGCTGACGTAGCAGCCCAGCACCGGAATCTCCGGTGCACAGAACATGCACTTCTTCAGGTTGGCGTTGAGCTTGTTCTCACGCATCTTCTCGAAAACCTGCCGCAGGTGCCGAAGATGCACCTCGACAGCACTGAGACCGTCCTTAGCGCAGCTGTGCACGAAGATGTCATCGAAGTAGCTCGGCGCGGAGCAGTCGCAGCACGTGAGAGACCATCCGGTTGAACATGGCGGGCGCATTCTTCAGACCCTGTGGCATGACGAGCCACTCCCAGAGCATCCGCTGGAAGTACTCACCGCAGTGAGGGGATATCCTTCGCTCTCATCAGGATCTGATAGAAGCCGTCTGTCAGATCGATTGCGTTGCAGATGACGCTGCCGGACATGGTATCGAGGACCATGTCTTTCCGAGGAATGGGGGTCTGAGCGGGGATGGTGGCGTCGTTCACCTTGTTGAACGCGTGAACGATGCGCCATCCGCCAGTCGCCTTCTTCACGCAGAACGTCGGGCTCGAGTGCGGCGAGATACTCTCGCGCACATGTCCAGCCTTGCGGCGGCCTTCGAAGAATTCGTTGATGGCTTGGACTTGGTCTCGCGGCAGCGGCCACTGCCGCGTCACGCAGTACTTCGACCCGGGCACGAGGTCGATCTCGTGCCGAACACCTCGCTCGGCAGGGAGTTCCGCTAGAATCTTGTCGGGGACCACGCCCTCGTACTCGCGAGCGAGCGAGTACACCGGGTTGCCAGACTCTTGGAGTGCTTTCCAAGACTGCGTGTCGAAGCGTTCCTCGCGCGCTGACTTGGGCTCAGCCGACTTCGGGCGCAACGACGACGCGTCGTCGCTGACTGCGTTGATGGTCGTTTCCGCCGGGTCGGGGCTGGTGATGAGGCACGCTTGCTCAATTTCGCCAGCCTTCAAGTCGCGGAGGAAATGCTTCCAGGAGCAACCTGGAAGCCGCGTGATGGTACCCGCGTCGGAGGGAGGATTCGCCACTGTGATGGAACGTAATCGGTTCGGAGAACCCTCCGAGTACTCGACGACATTGAGTATCTCGGTGGACGGGGTGTCGTCATCCACGGGAGGCGATCGCCGAATGGGGGCGACGTCCTGATCGGTTGCGCTTGGACATCTTCAGTCGCCTCGAGCCGCGGCTCGAGGCCGAGGTCTCGTTGGATGACGATTCGCTCGATGACACGTAACCCGCCTCTAAGCGTGGGAGCTCACTCTCGACCACGCCGGTGTCGCGCAGGCATCGGTTCTGCTCGACCGTCGCATTCGCGTGCGGGAGCCTCTGCTCGACCGCGTAATTTCTCGTGTCTTCGCGCGCTCGCGAAGACTGGCGTCCGATGACGACGGATGCACAAACCGCGCAGCGAGGGCCATCGCTCGCTTGCTGCGGGGGTTGTGTCGTGGATATCTGATCCACGATGGCGACGTTGGGCGTCGGGGAGACGAGCAGGTGAGTGAACATCTCGCTGACGTCGTATCCGACGCGACGGCGCACCGAACGGGCTAACCAGTCGATCTCAGGCTGGTAGCAAGCTAGTCACGGCATCCCCAAGATGCAATCGAAGGCGTAGTTCATCGCGATCACCAAGAACTCGTCATTGGTGCTGAAGCCGTCGAGCTCGTAGGGCAACGACACAGCTCGGAGCGGTGTGCGCCGAGGCTTGCCGTCCGCCAACTTCACGAGGATGTCGCCCAAGCCGTCACGTAAACGTATATGTGACGGGAGGAGAGCGAGGAGTCGTCTCGAATGAAGTTGTGCGAGGCTCCCGAGTCCAGCAACGCGCGGAATGGACGTTCCGCGCCGACGACGTGCAGGCTGATGATGATCAGTCTCGAGTCGCCGGCTGCAGTGGTGGCATTGAAGTGTGCGTGAAGCACGGGGGGCTAGGAGGACCGGTAGCCACCGGTGGACCGGGACCTCCATTCCAGCCAGTAGGGCGCCCTGCACCTACTGGCCCCGTCCGTTTTTGGATAAGCGGACGAGAACTTGTCGTCGGACTCACCGACGACCTCGACGTTTGCCAAGACCGGAGCCGGAGCGCGGCAGGCTGCCGCGATGACCGGGCTTAAGGCAGCGGAAGCAGGTCACATGCCTACTGCTATTATCGAACCGAGCTCTGCGGTTAGTCGAGGCGCCTTGCGACCTCGACTTGGCTTCGATGGCGTCGATCTCCATGGGCTCGGGTTCGGAGGCCCGAGCGTCCGGCGTCAGCAGTCGCGCGTAAGAAGAGGCCACCGTGTAGTCCTCGCGTAGCGCGAGGGCAAACGCAGCGTCGAGTGTCTTCGGCTCGCGTGAGGCAGTACCTTGTCATGCCCTCACGCATGCCGAAGATGAAGATGTGGACTTGCGACGCGACGTCGATCGGGTTCGTGACGATGCACGAAACCAGATGGCGTGCTTTCGGGACGTAATCACGCATAGGTAGCTTGCCCTGCCGAAGGGCGAAGAAGGTCGCGCGCGAGCGCGACTCATCTTGTGGGGCTCGAACGCGAGTCGGAGGTCACTCTGGATGGCATCCAGAGTCGGAAAAGCGTCAGCGTAGGACACGAGCTTGCCGAGCGCCCACCCCTTAGCTTTCCCGGTCAATCGGGAAAGCAGAAATTTTCACCTTCGCCGACTCAGCCTCGAGGGGTCTCGAGGCGATCGCGATGTCGATCTCGCGGAACCACCGATTCAGCGGCAGTCGGTCACGGCCGGCGCCGGAGTAAGCGGAGGTCTGCATCTTGACGACATCGGATCTCGTGGAACGCCAAGGAGTCGCTAGTCGCTGATTGGCTTCAGCGAGCTCTCGTTCCATGAACTCTTGTGCAGCTTGGCGCTGAGCCTCCGGCGCTGCAGAACTCAGCAGCGTCGCGACGACGGCCTCGCCGGTCACCTTGGCGAGCCGATGGAGCGCGTCCCACTCGATCCGCGTGATATGAGAGAAGCTCGCGTGCTCCAATGTCCCGCCGGAGCCGTCAGTACTTGACTCATCGTGCTCTTGGTCTTGATATTGGTCGTTGGAAGGACTACTAAGTGCTACCAGGTATAACGGGCCAGGTGTGTCCGTTATTAGCGTACACTGTAGATTCGAGGAAGCGCGGAGACTCAGAAGACACTGAGTCTAAGTAGGGGTTTTAAGGCAAATTTTACTCTGATCTATGTTAGTGGCCTTGGGGACCACTCAAATATAAACTGTCGTCTGATTGGTTGAATTGGCTATCCACTTTCAACCAATGACAGGACTACGCGAAGCACACGCTAGCCGTGTGCTTTTGTACCTACTAATGTATCTATCTTTTTGTGACTCTAGCTTAACTGATATGTAACTGTAACAGCCCGTTACAGTATATACGCACTCAGTCCTGACCGCCGAGGCTCTGACAGCAGGTCAACCCAAGGTATACAAGCGCTCTCGATGAACGTATCTCGATACAGCCACGCCTTGACTTTGTCGGGGCACCGACACAAGATTACCACGATCTCCAACCCTAGCTGCATGCAACATGCACTGGGCCACCCAAGATCCAACCCAACTACCAACTGTACAAGTTCCGGTGAAGATGACACCCATCATGAGGGTCATACTGGATGAGATCACTCTAAATGAGTTGCTCATTCAGTACCATCACACTAAATGGAGGTGTACTACATCCCAGTATCAGACTCTGTGAGAATGATTGCGATTACTACTGAAGAACACCAAGGAACGCTGAAGCACACTGAAGTGAGACCAAGTGCCATCATCATGATCGGGTCGGCACCAAAGGTCGCTTCGATTTGCAATAAGATTGAGTGTACCTAGACGTGACCGTCATCACGATCGGTTCAGCACTGATGATTGCGCCCATATCCGCACTTAGCGGTGGGTGCAACCAGAAACGCGCTGTCATCCATGATGAGTGTACGAAGTCGAAGATCGCGCTGGGACATCAATAATGAAAGTAAGTCAATCCAGATCGTGCAAAGGCACGCAAGCAAAAGACAGACAGAAGCGCGCAATGCGCAAAATAGATAAGCATAAACAGAAACCAACTTTCCGAGCACAAGACAAGTGACTTCAGCTTCGGCCGGAGTCAACTGCGTCCCAGTGCCTGCGTGAGGACAAGCTGCCCGGAGGAAAAACCTACACTGGGGCCCGACCAACGGACGTTCAAGGACCGATTGCGAGTTCGGTGTGTGGTCTCTCTACTGAAGAGCCAAGACAAGATCAGAGCGAGGATCGACATACTCGTTGTCGAAGTGAACCGCCTGCTCCATTTCCAAGTTGTCGTGTACGTTCATTGAGTGTGCACACATTTCATATTCCCTGCTGAAATAGGTGGTTGGTGTAGTCACCCCTAGCACTTGATTGATTGACTGCGTGTGTCAGAGAGAGAGAGAGATGGAGTTTAGTCCCCCATTCAGTGAGGGTGGTGTGCCAAGAACGTTTCGATCATCCAGGACTGACCAGTGTCCGTGGGTGACAGTTCCATTGTTGACTGGCGAAGAGACCCCCTATAAGCATAAGTAGTGGTTGTATATTTCATGTAGTAGTGTGTATTCTCGGTTTTTGTTGGGGATTCTGAAGGTGATCTGTCTGTGATCTACTCATTCAGTCTAACCAGTGTCTCATTCATTGAAGGTTTGGACGACACCCAAGTACTCAGCATTCGACTGTGTGTACAACTCGGTTCTACGGTGGACGCTCTGACTTTCGGATTAAACGGACCAAAAGGGATTACCACAAGGACATACGTCACACTGGGTGAGATTTACTCATATCTCATTCAGTGGTTCAGACATCCTCATTCAGTGTGTCTGGTGCACTATACGAACCTCCTGGACGAGAAAAGTGTTCACACACTTCGTCACACACCCGTCTGCGGAGTACTCACGTCAGATACCACCGACCGATTTGGGACACTTGGGCTTTCTATCACCGCATACACATAAAACATCGATATCATTAGATTAGCAACTGTAATACCAGCACGAATGTGAACGTCATTCCTCCCTGGGACAGCTGTTGAGCCTCCACCGCGATCTGTACTAACTCCTCGCCCACGATCACCTGATCTTCCTCGCCTACATCCACGACAACGGTTGGAACTAGATCCAGGACTAGAGGCCACTTCACGTAATGCTGTCACAGCACTCGCCCTCGCACTGGTCGCCATCGATGCCGAAACCGCACTTGTTGCTTCGGCTATCACATCACACGCGAATATCATTAGCTGAAACCACTCCAGGAACATGAACATAATTGATTTATGCACCTGATGACCAACCACCTCTGTCGCTACCAGCGCTCGTTCCGCGTCCTCGACCTCATTGAGATCGGACTGGTCCCGGAGGTACGTCACTGCCTCTAGTGTCGCCGGCCGTACTGGTCACTGCGGCTGTCAGTTCATCCACACATACAATTAGCAAGACTCCAGGAATATAAACAAACGTACTTTCAACACCTGTTGACACGCCACCGCTACTGCTGCCACCCCTCGTGTCGCGTCCTAGCGCTCGATCTCGCTGGGCTCCGGCTGCCGCACGTAGTCCGTCGCTGACTCGGATGCCGCCGTCCGTACTGGTTGCTGCGGCTGTTAGATATACCTAGCATCGGGACCACTCCAGAAACAAGAACAGAAATAATGTATGCACCTGTTGAACCACCATCTCTGCCGCTGCCACGACCGTGACTGCGTCCTCGACCTCGACCGTGGGGATCGCTGGGTGCTGCTGGTCGATCGTCACTGACGTTGATGTCGCCTGGCGAACTAGTTGCTGCAGCAGTCAGATTATACACAGATATTGTTAGCAATACTCATGTAACATGAACACAAAATACTTCCTGAACCATTTGTTCCTCCACCTCTGCCTCGTTCACCACTGGTGCCGCGACCACGACCGCGTCCTCGACCTCCACCTCCACCTTGCGGAGCTCTGGGTGGTACTGGCGGTTCGTCGCTGCTTCTGATGTTGCTGTCCGTACTGGGCGCTACGACTGTCAGATCACACACGCAAAGTATCAGGACTTCTCAAGAAACACATACATGAACACGCCCTGTACCTGCAGCGTATCGAAGCACCACACCCTCTTCTAGAAGATAATCAACGCGTCTGGGTCGCCTTCATGGCGAACGTACTTGTATCGATCGTCGAGACTTCGCCTGGGGGCGGTTTATGGTACCAGCCAGCGCGTCTCAGCCACGCCCACGCATCATTAAAAGCTACGCCCCCCAGATTGTGCGCCGCAGGCGCTGAGCGCGATTCCCGTCGTCGTTTCGGGGGATTCCGCCGCCCGCTTCGACATGCTTCCTCAAAAGCACATTCTATTGTGTGGCCTGTGAGAGAAGGCGAATCATGTATCACCAACATTTATATTCAGGGGTGTGATTTAATATTATTTTGGTTATCTTTGACTATGATACAATCGTTTTAGACGGGTAACCAATTTACGGATCAGCAACCCAGTAAGAACCATAGTGACAACAAGGTTTTTGCACCTTTCCGTACTTATCACGATAGCGGGAAACGGCCGGCATACGATTGGTCAATAAAATGCATACGTCAAGAGGAGCATACGATTGGTCAATTGTACGCAAGTGTGAGCTCAGCACACAGTAGAAAGCTGACTCATTGCTACCGTATGATTGCTGTAATATGTCTATAGTCCACACCACACCTTCGGCTAGCATGCTGCGCTAGCTCAGCGCTATAAGCTCGTCGGCTAGCTCGTCTCGTGACTCGTGCGAGGACGATGCGTCGACAAGGCGCGTCATCCGTGCGGAGACGTGGCCGCCGTGGTAAACTACGAGATCGCAAATTTCTTTCCGAGAAAAATACGTTGTAATTCAACCAATGAGCGTCGATTTCGTCCAGTCGATGCAGGGAAACATTGTTTTAGCCAATCCGATCCTCGAAAACTACCGTTAATTTGTAAAAGGGCGCCTGCTGCGTCCTTTTAGCTCGCTCGCCTGTCTCTATTCTGCATCCAGGAGGATAGCGACTAGCACACCAGCCGCTGGATAGTACCGTGAATTCCTCGAAGGACGAATATTGTATACTTTTAGGGTAGTTTTTATTGACCTTGTATAGTATACTTTATGCAAGGGGCTCGCGAAAGGGTTAACCAACTTGAGAACGGATTACGAAACGACGTCAACGATGCTGATCTTCGCGTCGGTTGGTATGCTGTAGACTCGGAGCCCTTCTTGCTAATGGAACAGTTTTCCCGGATATGGATGATAGCGCTCAAATTAACCCTGGCGACGCTACAATCCCGACCATCTACGAGCCGTCTAGAAACCGGACGTCTCTGCTGGGTTGCTGTAGCGCGTGTACGGGGCTACGAAGATGACCTGGCGTTGTTGGAGTCGCGAACGCGCTTGACGATGGTTGGCCATACGGCGGGACCTCAGCCGCGAATCCTCGGATGCAGAAGGGGTTACGTACTTGGCTTCGCGAACGGTCTATTGTGCTTGATTGTTCGATGTCATCTTCGTCGTTTGATGCAAATTGCAGAAGCATCTAGAGGCCACCGCAGTTAGTAGACCGATGCTGCAATGCATCACCCCTTGCCAACACAGAGCGTGACGTAGCTGTGTCATGTAAGCTAATTGAATATGGGGGCATATTGACAGCGTAGAATTTCCATGCACAACATATGTAAGTAAGTATACGATAATATTCCAAATGTAAAGAAAGCGAGAACAAAAAATAAATAGGTAGCGTGAGCTAAGTCAGCATAACAGCTACCTTTATTCGCTAGTGTAAGTCAAATCAACGACTTCCTCGCCCTCAATTTTGCTCGATTGACTGTAGCGGTCGATAAATCACGGCTTATATGCATTGTTTTCGACATCGTAGTCGTCTTCATCACTTGAGTCGAATGTCTCGCGGTCGTCTAAACGGCGGCATAACATCTCGATAGTCGGATAAGCGTCGTCCAGGCCTCCAAAAGATCGTTGATGTCGTCCTCGATGGATCGGTTTATAGCGCGATCGTAGCTTGCCGAGGAGAATCGAACGACCGGTACCTCTCCTCGTAGTCGTCTTCGTCGTCGCGTCTGCAGATGGTCATTGTCCAAATGAAAAGTGAGAGGCTAAGGTATTGGCAGTCTTAGAAAGTACTAAACATCAGCTGATATACTCCCTCTGTTTCATATTACTTGATAAAATTTAATAAATCCTTGTTTCGTATTTCTTGACAAAGCCTTGGATGGGATAAATATCATATCATAACCTGTGATTGGTTTAATACACCGAACGTTATAATCAGTGGCATAATCGGTACTCCTTTTACTTGCCACGTTGGATAATTCTGGCTTCTGTAGATTTACGAGGCCAGTTTTAAAGCGATATATGTTCTTTTGCACGCATTGCCCAACGCCCGATATTTTCATGTGTGCTTCGCTGAGGGTTGCGATGATTAAGTTAATTTCTCTCTCATTTACAATTCTGTCAAGTAATATGAAACGGAGGGAGTATGTAAGAATATATCATAATTAAGAATATAAAGGCAATCGTAGATGTGCATTATTTAGCACGCCTTTCCCTCGATCCCATGTTAAAATCAGGGGAAACTGGACGCTTCAGCTATGGGCGCCACGAAGTCTCTGTTGAAACTGCTTAAACAGTGGTCTGAGTATACACGATGCTGGACAGCTCCAAAATACAGTTCAGGAACTGCAACCGCTTCACATTCACTGTCATTTGACACAAACGCCAAGCTCCGTAATCATTCCACACACACGTATGTAAACACACCACTTAGACGTACCCACCCCAATTATACATGTAGCACAAAATTCTATATTTTATCTAATAGAAGTGCTCCACGAACGTGACATGTGGCCTCGATAGTTAAGGGTGGAAAAAGATAACCTGTAAATAAATATTGGTTGTGTATTATTGTCCCCAGGTCTTACCCATTCCAGCCATTAAAACGGAATTACCCGCCCCAACATTCGTAAAAATAAAAAAATCGCATTCCTGGTGGCTCGTGCTATGTTGTGCCAAATTAGCTACAAATTTTTATGTAGGACATCTAAGCAAATTGATAGACTGAAAGGACAGTAGACTGGCCTGATTGGCTAATTATAACTCGTAGTGAGAGTCATCCAAAAGAAAGAGACCAGCGTGCACTGCGGAAAATAAACCGAGGGGTGTAACGGGGAGACGGACATGTGATTATATCTCACTTCCGAAACTGATGGGAACAACTCAACTAACTACAGCTGCACACGGCGCAACATTTTCAAGTACAAGCGATGATAAGACTGGGGGCTGTGATGAAATATTCAACGGGGAGTCCTACAATATCGGGAAATAAACTCCTAACACATGTCAACCAGGTTGACCATGTGTACCAAACTAAGCTCCTCCAAGAGCGACAACCAGAAGCAAAGGTTCTAATAACTGACTTCTTGCCAAGTAGCCCCGAACGGCCCCCAAGTTAAACCACGGAAACGGCCGAGAATGAGGTATCGACATCAGGTGGGAACTGGTGCATTGGACAAGGGGAAGGGGGATCTTCAAAACCTGTTAAATCAGGTTCTACCGGATATCTTCCTTTCGACGCTGCCGGATGCGGTGTCCTCAACGGATCCATGTGAGGTAATCCAGCTCCTCGAAAAGAACTTCGGACAAGGAGATGCGGCATGCCTCATTGAGTTGATGAGGGCCTGAACTAAGCTGACCCCCAGCTCTTGGCGTGACCTACGAACGTTCTTTGCGCAACTTAAAGAAGTCGAAGAACAAACCTAACCGAACAACTCGGAAACTGTCGGGCCAAGACTTGATAACTGAGTATCGGCTCAGTGTTAACGTTCTCTCACCATTCCCTAGCGAGTCTTTGGGCGTCTCAATTTTTATGAAATAAGAGGTGTCACCGTTGACAAAGTGGAGGGCGCTTCACAGATTGCACAGTCGAGCATATTTCCACGTTTCCGTGACAATATCTCAAACACAGATAGGGGTTGTAAGGCACCACCAATCGATTGTCGATGACCACCGCTTATTTTCGTGTTTTCGGACCTTGACGCCGCGGAATATGAAGTGACTTGGTTACGTATCTCAAAGACGTAGGACCGGCTCGACTTGATGAATCAGCCAAATCGACTAGCCCTGGGTACCAGAGCTAGGAAAATAAAATATAAAATTGTGTTTTGAGAAAAATAATACGTTACAGCAATACAGGTGAAACCAATAATATGTATTGCAATTATTTCGTACAATTGTTAGCGTCCACGCGGTGTAGTGGGTTGGGAACTACCCTACCAATCCACTACGCAGGGGTTCGAGTCCCACACCTGTCGATATGTTTGTGGCTTTCACTAGGACATGCGGGCCTGGCTAGGGTCCTCAACCAGGGCTCCTGAAAAATAAATTGACGCTGAAGTAATTGCCATAAATATTATCCCATAACTAATGAGAGACTACTACAACCATATCATTACTTTTGGCGGCAGATTACTAATTTGTAGTTATAATTTATGCTGCAATTTTAGCTTCTTACAAACTATAGTATGCGATAAAAACTAGAGCTTGTGTTCATACAACATTTCATATGCAGGTTCAGTCAGTACTCTGCCAGCCAGCCGTCTACCTGGAAAGCGTTAAACAGCTCAGCTCTGAGCCCTTTCGAAGTGGGCCCACTTCGAAACCTTCAACTACCAAGCAAACCTAAGGGACCCCACTCACCCCAATCACCATGCTGTGTGCACTCTGCCCTCGTCTTCTCCAACACGCAGGTCTCCGCGTACTTCTTCACACCTTGCAGTGATGAGTATGAAGAAGACATTCGAGACTACTACCGCTGCCAGCGTGGTACTGTTCGGAAGCGGACGGCGCACAATGGGTTCACCAATCTAATACAACACGTCCGCCGAGAGGACCCCAGCTTCGAAGAGGAGATGCGCGCAGCAACGACAGCAGAAACCGGCTCGCTGATTCACTACGCTCGCCGCACCTCAGTGAACCGTTTCGGCTGGCTTGAGTGGATTGTCAAGTCCAACCTACCCTGATTTTTGCGATAACCCTCATGCTCGAAGGTATTACTAATGTATTGTATTGTCAAGTACTAATGATATACTCCCGCTCCCCCTGTGCTCCCCGTAGGTTTGCTCAGAGTATCGGCGTCCGATCACATGGAAGTCGCCGCCATCTCCGATGTGCTCCTGTTGTCTCCGGCTCGTGCTACGTGGGCGAAATCAGAATGCTGTGGCCCCTGTTCAGCGTCAACCCCTCCCGGAGTGGGAGCTTGTTCTTCGTACTGCATCTCTTCGTCCTCATTGCCACCCAGGTCCGCAGCCGACTCTTGTGCCACCGCTTGCCCCCACTCGCCTGGGATAGTATGTTTGTCGCCATACTTGCCCCCTCCCCTTCCGCGTTAGGGACTTAGTGCGTTGCTTGCTCGGTGCCGTCACACCCGTCTTGCTCCGAAGTCTCTCTTCTGTTTCAGCTTTGTCCTTCTTCAGCCAAGCTTGCAACGCCACCCACGTTTTGGGTCGTTACACCTCGGTGAAACTTTCCACTCTGCTCTTCTCTCTCGAGGAGGGAGCACGACCAGCCATCGCCACCGTGTGACTTTGCTTTTCGACGTCCAGAGCTGCTGCGGAAATACTCAAGCTTTGGTTGGGTGGTTCGGCGACCAGCGCGCACGGCACGGCCAATTGCCGAAGGTCGTATGGTGGAATACCACCACCTCCACATTGTCGACCTTGATATATCCAATATTCTTCAGCACCTTTGGGCATCCGGCGGACTTCACCCTGATGACCCACTGCTGATCATTTACGCCGTTGACACTGTTCCGTGGGTGGTACATCGCATGGACCTCCAAGGCTAGGAACTCGTCCATGAGCCAGAACGTGTCTCGCGATGCAGGCTCTCCTTTGCGTGATTCTACCATAAAATGGTAGTAGCCCAGCAATACCAACTCATGAGATGACTTTGCTCGTTCATGACATTTTCGTAGTCGGTTAGAGGCAGTTGTCGAGTTGCCAACGGCATCATCCAGCCCGCCCACTTGGTAGCAGTTTGCCTGTCTTTGAAAGTCACCGTCAGGAAACTAGCTTCCATATCCAAGCTGATGCGAGACATCGCCTTCTTGATTTCCTCCACTTCTTTTTCTGCGTAGGAACTGCCTCCGCTCCAACGTAGATCTGCGCTAGCACCATTGGTCATGTCGTCGAAGCACCGCTTCCCAGGCGCAAGGTGAGCATAGATAGGGTACTCCAGATCCAAATAAATGTCCGTAAAACATGCCAATTACGTGCAGTCGTGCACAGCCGGAGGAAATTGGGGACGTGCGGGACTTCCAACTCCTTGGACAGTATGAGTTCAATTGCCTTTGTTCCATCACTGGTGCTCTCTCGCAGTTGAGTGCCTGGCTGGATCGGTGCCATGCACATCTCCCATTCGTCTCGTCGTTCTTCCTCCTCGCTAGTGGGTGCTGACTCCTCATCCTGATGTCCAATCGTGACTGCATCCTTGTACGACATTTCTTGTCTTTTCGTTTCCGGGTATAACGGTTGAGGTGGCAGCTGTTCTTCGATGAAGAAAAATTGCACTCTATCCTCAATCTCTCGCATCAGTAGCTCCTCTTCAGGAACTCACTGATGCATCAGCTGAACCAGTCTGCGTAGATGCTCAGCGTTCTTCAAGTTCCACTTACTGTCCAGCCACGCATACTGCTCTTGCTTCCATGTCGGCGCCTCGTCGTTCCAGTTAGCTCTGTTTCCTGTTCCGTCGCTGCCTCTTTAACGCCCTTGGGTAGGTTCGCTTGAAACAGTTTAAATCGTTTTTCCTTGGCCACCTCTTTCATACGTTGTACCATGTAGGCCACGTACTCCGCACCAGCCTCGTTCCACAGGTAGCTCTTGAGTTGGTCAAATACCACCTTGTCCTCCGTTTTGTCGTTTCCACCTTGCTTCCCCCTCCTGGTCCAGTCTTGGTCGTGACTCGGCACTTGATCGGGGACTGCTGCCGTTGCCGTTGAGACGCTCCACGCTGCTGCAATCGTTGTCGGGTTGGCTGCTTGACTTCTGACTTCGCAGCTTGTCCTCCTCCTTTCTTTGCCTTGGCTCCGACTGTAGTCCAGTCGTCGTCCATCACCTGCTTTTTCTTGGCGTCTCCAACTCCACTTGCCTTCGCAGAGGCTTGGTCGCCCTTCTTCTCCGCTCGTGCCTCCATCCTCGCTTCTCCTTCTTTCTTCCGAGGCAGTGGTTTCGCCGACCTTTCACACTTTTCACTTGAAGATAGTATGCTCCGGGGTTACGGCGCATTCCAAACGCCCCCCGGAATGAAGTTGTCTGTCGCCTGCTGTCCCGGCCAGAAGAGTCGTGAGCAGTTGGCTGCAAATTGGGAAGTAATTTTTGCTTGAATTGTAACATCTTTTAAAGGTTTTACCTTAAATACGACGAAAGGCGTACAACGATTACCATCACTGTCTCCGAGGAGCATGACGCTACCCCGCTCTTTTGAAGCCCCACTACACTTCACCCAAACAGTCTTCTGACCCCGTCGCGCCAACGTCTTCTTGGCTGCATACTTAAAGAAAATAGCTGCAACAAATGGTTTTAGCCCTCGTCATATATTATGAATACAAACAATAACATAGTACTTTACCAGTTTGGTCCGCGTTGTACACGCGCGTAATACCAAGATTACGCACGGTTTCCTCCACCTCAGTAGCAAAAGCTGCTGCTATTTCACTGAGGTTGGCGGGGCTGATTTGGCGGGAACTGAACAAATGGCGGCGTTTAAAGCAAGCCATCCACTTGTCGGAGGCCTTATAGTCCTCAATGTGTGCCTCTTCCGCAACGTATAATACCTCGTCGGTCGGCAGTAGCGTGGAGACAGGGATCCCATCACCACGTTGCTCATTGACGAGCTGAACTATCCCAACCTCGTTCCCGTAGGAAAATATTGTTGCTACCCCTTTATTGCGCACCTTCTTGTGCTCTCTTTTCCCATTGGCCACAGCGTCGTCCAAGCTTTTACGATTGCGAGCCCATCGAAGAATAGTTGTGCGTTTGGAGTTGTATGAACCAGCGGAGAGAGAGGGGTAGAAGTGCTGGCTACTGCCGTGCCTTCCGATGCCGCCACGGCGTGCTCTTCATTTTGGAGGCGCGCGCGCCATTCCAAATCAAAACCCGCGGTAACGGCGCGTTCGAATTAGGCGGCATATTTCGGTAAGTCATCTTTTGGGATGCATCTGTCTATATGCGATTATCTGTGATTTTCATTCGAGCATATGATTGGCTCACTGGGGGTCTCTTAAACCGCTGCAGTTCTCTACATGCGAAATGCGGTACGTAGCGCGCGGGAGGCTAAACGGCTGGTCGTGTTTTATTTTTGCGGGGGGCGAACTAGCGCTGTGAGTGTGTGAAGTAAATATAGGAAGAAGAGGAAAGCACTTGTGCGTTGCAGAGTAAACTCAATGTGATTCATTACATACGTGCTGTGAACGGGGAGGCAAGCCCAAGCCAAAACCATCCTTACACCTCACAACGACAAAGAGTAGGTTTTGTGGACGGAAGGTGCTATTGGCACCTAGGGGCAGCACTTCAAGCAGGCGCAGGACTACATGGCGGTTTCGAGCGACTTGACCGGGGACTAAGATGATGACAGGTTGGTGCTGGCGCGCGGAAGCGGCAGCTGTGGAAGCGGCGAAGAGAACGCAAACTGCTCAGATCACGCCCGTCATGACCGGAGGGGATGGGAATATTTTGTCACGTCGGCGTACATGTGCGTAGCGACTGGATTGTGACCTCGGACGGGTGGCGACGGTGGAATGTGAACATGACGATGAACTCGCAACCACCCGCACCTCCACCCGCAACGCCAGCGGCAGAACCAGCAGCAGTGTACCGGATGGACTTGACCAAGAAGCGGCTTCGGCTGCCGAAGTTCATGGGGCTTGACGAGCCGAAGATGACGGTAAAGGCGTGGCTCCGGGAAGTTACGAACGAGATACGTAGGCAGCTGACGATCATGAGGGTCGAGTGGTTCGAGAGAGAGCTCTTCTTGGAAATGGTCGCGAGTTTCGAGGGCGAGGCCTTGCTCTGGTTCGACACCGTGGTCGACAACGGTCTTTTAATCCATTTCAAATAGAACAATATTAGATCATCAGCTTCCAGTGATGTCTGGGTGCTCTAAGTTGTATTAATACTACCGAAGAGATCCTTTCGGATCCAAGGGTTAGTCGATACGTGAAATGTACTAAACTCCTTTCACATGTATATGTTCTCGATTTGGATGCTCACTGGCGACGAAAACCGAAATGGCTATCATAAAAACAGTATACTTAGATCAGTCTCAAACCCATAGATGATTTCCTACCGCGCAGTTAGCTCCGAACACCAGATCCGAGCGGACGAGCACACCACTCCCAACCTCAAAGACTATATAAACCACATACAAAAGAAACGTAGGGTGCAGCCCAAACTGCACGTAGAAGCAGTGAGTTACCGTACGTACCGTTGTGAGAGCAGGAATTTCAAGATACCTCGCTGCTCGTAATGTAGTAGCCGTACATGTAGCAGACGGCGTTGTCGTTCTGGTCATCTCCGTACGGATGTCGCCGATATCGAGTGTCGCGATCGCGTCGGTCGCGTCGACGTTCAGCTGGTTGCCGACCAGGACCAACCCAGGAGCGACAGACCCTCGTCCACATCATCGCGTTTGTCCGCGAACCTCACCACCTGCTCGTGGCTTCAGTTACTGGGCAGCTCGCGGTTCAATACACTCAGTGCGTAGTCCTCGTCCTTCATGAGGTGGTCAAGTACGCACTTGTAGTCGCCAGTCACCTGCAGTGGTGGCCCAAGACAGAGCACTCGACGAAATCGGTCTCCAGGCTAACACGCACCGCCACTTCGATGTCCACGACTCGTTCATTAAGGGAACCGACCAAGTGGAACGTTGCTGACACCAACTGTCGCTTCTCAGAAGGTGTAGCGTCCAACACGCTGACGAGAACTGTTAGAGCGTATGTGCGCTTATGCGCATGCTGAGTCTCAAGCCTGACCATATTAGCTGTATGACGGAGAAGGGGGATCCCACACCTTTGTCTGCCGGTGTTGATCGGTGCCGACCTTTGAGAATTCAACGGTGGCGCGTTCTCCTTCTCTCCAATCCATTGCACAATTATTAGCCTAATTCTAAAATATTTATGACGATTGCGACATTAGATTAAACAGCACCACGTCCGATGAAGAGGGTTAAATCGTGCGCATAACTACAGGAAGGCACAATAACAAGAGTAAAGATTATGCGGCACACAGAGAGGTATTATTGTATTGAGCAGTTTGAATGGAGATATGCTGAAAACGGTGAACCTATCAAAAATAGTGATATTCGCATCGAACGTGTTGAGACAGCATAGATGGCCCGTCCTACACAAGCATCATTTGACAGCATGAGTTTCGCATCTTTTGTTGAGAGATTTGAGTTGGTGAAAAATCTATATACTCTACATTCTAATGACAAGTTCTGGGAGTGAACGGATACAAATGGATTCAGTAAGGCTCGCTCGAAAGCGCGCGTTGTCCGCGCAACGCCCTGTATATCACCAGACTCTTCGAATCCTAATTTCTGCTTTGCCGATATTTTCTTACACACGCCTTGGAAAGTGATCAGCGATCCCCTGAAACGGATGAGGTGTGCGTGGACACATTTGTACACTGAGCAAGAAATCACATTATTGACCAGGCTCAGAGAGGAGGCCAGCAACCTCATTTCGTGCCGGAGAAATATTAATATTTTAAAATCAGTAGGGTTGAATCTGTCTCCAACTACGCTTTTGTAGAAGCAGACGAAGTGAATTATGAGGTTTCTATAGATAAATAGTGATCAACCGACTACTCAATGGGCCCAACCCGCTCATATGGGTCAGATGATGTTGAACGAGAGATGGTTTTCATGAAGCAGTTCGTTCGTCTATATATTAAGATACAGCGTGAGGCCAGGCGCACAAAATCATCAATGATTGGTTTATACGTCTAAAAGTCACTATATCTATCCGATCGCAGAATGTACCAGCGAAGATAGCACTAATGACAGCATGGACGGACAAAAGTGGATCCCGTTCGCAATGGAAATGCAACATGCAAGAAATAGCGTGCGTTCTTCTGTTGAAAGTGCACCTTGTGCGCCCTTACAAATGAATAATCACGGCGAATGTGGATCAAGAAAGAGCTGGCAAATACGCCACATTGTCAAAGATTCGCACAACGTGTTTGGAGAGTATACTGTATCTAAACAAAATTCAAAGCGCGTTTTGCTGCTAACACAGCAAGGAACGGCAGCTTTCAACATCAAATGTCGCACTATATGTTCCGCATTTGAGTTATCTTTTTCTCATGAATATCTGCGTCTTATACTCGTTTGTCTTCTTTGAAAGGTGGGCAAACAAAACTTAAACGATTGCAGGATAGTTCGCTCTTGTTCACTTAGTGATTATCGATGATGAATTTAGCGAAATACTTGTCGTATGCTGCATTGTGACCAGCGAGTGCGCGAGATATGGCCTTTGGCGGACGATATATATATTTTACTGGTGATCTAGCTCAATTGGATCCTGTAATTCCGTACGTAGTGTCAACACCACTTTCGACACTACTGAACCCTATTACGCGAAAAGGCCGTGAGTTATTGGAAGTTATTGCCATTTTTTGTGTTTTAACGAAGTCAGATAAAAGGGAATCAGATCCTGAGATGTCGCTGTATTGAGGCGGCTTTGTGTGCAAGTGCCCTACACAAGGATATTGATTTATTCAATGCGGGGCTTACCAAAGAGAAGGGATGCCGTCCTGAGTGTTAACAGCAACACACATTGCATACACTAACGCCGACGTGAATGAAACTAATGACCGTAGCTTAAACGTGAGTACATCGCCAATGCTCGTATCTGTTTAAAACACTACGTGCAGATCAAGCGCTTAGCCAATAATCGCGAAATCACACCCGCTGCTTGTTTCCCGCTTCTGCGGTATTCTGATTACTGGGGCCACCGTTCTGGTCGGCTACCGGGCTGTCTCCTGCCAGGTCAGATTCCTTGAGCGGGAAGTCCCGCATTAAGTGCCCCAGCTGGCGACAAAAGACACAGATAGCACCGTCGCATCCAGTCCTTCCCATCCTGCGGTTTATCCGGTCTTCGTATGCTGGTGGTTGTGTAGCCGGGCTTCTCGAGTGACCAGCGGCTCCTGCAGGTTCCAGTTGCCTTCTCCGCGCTGCTGTGGCCATTGTCGTTGGCCGTCCACATCTTCCATCTTCATAGTCCTGCCCGTTCGACGCCCTGTCTTGGCGCCTACATCCACGCGCTGGCCGGACGTTACAGCCAGTTACACGATTGTTGGGAGAGGGTGATACACTGGCTTTCCATACCTTTGTACCCTGTGTACCCTTCCGGAATGACGGGCGTGGTCCATTGGCCACTGGTCGGCTGCCCAATACCTTTGGAACCACTAGCCTCCCTTCAGTATCATATCTGGGTTGGGGGCCGGCAGTGATGCTGCAATCTTCATAGCCAGTTACGGCAGAACCCACATTGTTCATTTATCGCCGACTACTTGGACCTGGCCCAGACCTGGGATCGCCGCAGGCACGCCGCTGGAGGCCGCCGTGCGTCTTTCCAGCTGCGCCATCGCAGGCCTCAGTCCAACGCAGTAGCCTTCGCCAAATTCTCCGACTTAGTTCTATGGCCACATTCACAGCAGCGTTCAAGGTGCCTGGTCTGTGCCACCTGACCAGTGCAGCGTTCCAGGAGTGGGTCATGCCAACTAAGAAGCATCCACCAGCCACTCCTCGCCTACGTCGTTGTCCGACACTATACCCCGTAATTTATGTGCGTATTCGACGAGATGCTCGCCGCGCTATTGCCTACGTTGCCGCAGTCGCGCCACCACCTCCGGATTAGAGCGCGTCACCATACCATAAAATATCCGACCTCCGGCTTTGTCCAACTGGTACCCAAAATTGGGTACGTTTGATTGTGATTGGTTTAAAATTAATATAAAATTTCCCCCACAAGTGTTTTGGTGGCTACAAGGCGCAAGTCCGGATGGTGGCATATCGGGACGAGTCGAGGCCACGCCGTGATGTGGGCACAGGAGGCTGGAGTGGGTTAATAGTTGTCAGCACCAAGGCAAGAGTGCAGGACTCTGGCGGCGCCCTCACGTGGTCGTCTGGAAGCTTGACGTCCGTGTCAGTCGATCGCGAGGCCCCCAGCGAGCCGGTGAAGACGTAGGTGTTCCAGTTGGAGGAGGTCATCGGCAGAATCGTGACGAAGACGGTGATGACGACCACGAGAACGTCGAAGTTGCCGGCAGCGAGCTGGTGACGAGGATCGAGACGGCGACGGAGACTTCTTCTGGCGGGACGAGCTCGACGGTAGAGACGGAGACGGAGACGCCCGAGGACAAGGAGACGCCCAAGGACACGGATACTGATGTGAACAAAGCTGGTTGAAGAGGGTGAAGGTGCTCCTTGCGCGTTGGACATTTTTGGCGGGCTGGAGAGCGCTGCTGTGTAGTCGGGTTGGGTGCGACGTGGTTGCCTCAGTGAGCGGCTTGGCGTTCGACAGGAAGTACCGCCTGGCACGAGGTGGTGGTGCACATGATCTCCATCTCGGCGTCCGTCGGGGTCTCGAGCGAGGACAGCGAGTAGCCCGAGTCGCTAGTGCAAGTGGTGACGTCGTCGGACATCAGCAGCGCCGTCACGGACGTCGTGTCACCACAAGTGTCGGTGCACACGAGGGCGGCGACCATGGGGATGGACACTGATGCCGGGGTGATCGCGGAGGACAACGGCATCTAGGTTTGAGGCAGAAGGTGTGGCTGACCTTCAAGGCTCGATCCGTCAAGCAGAGTGGAGGGCGGCGTGAACGACTGCGTGGAGGACATCGCATCGTACTCGCATTTTGAGGACAATGTGTCGGCGTACAACGACGTATATGTAATGTTGAGTTTAACTACAGAACAATACAGTAATATTTTAAAATGCAGTCAATAATTCTTAGTTCACATAGCTCCTATACATGTTGTAACCTGCTCCGCTACTTCCTGCACGCTCACGAGAGAAGGCGGCTTGGTTCGCAATCATTGCATCGAAATGATTGCACCGGTCCGATAAGGTCGGATAAAATGATAATATGCGTGTGATCGCCTATTACTTGATGTTTGTAAAGGCATACACACATTTCTCGTGCCCCTCTGACCCGATATGTCGGAATGGCCTGCGTAGAGGACCTACCTAACCCCATCTGTAATCATATTGATTGGCCAAAACGTTGAATCAGGCATCATCTGATTGGATGTTTATAGTGTAAATTCGGTGATTGGCCATTTATGAGCAACTATGTCCAATACAAAAATTAGATGTGGTCGGACAACTGATCGTATTCATCCATATAACGATCCTTGAGCGGACGGCTCAAGTTGCCGATCATTTGATCCGCTGGTGCACCAAGGTGTCCACGTATACTCGTGCAAGTAAAATGATCGTAGATTTGACTCTGGCTATGCAGGGTCTCGGTGAACCAGACGGCTGCATCCAATAAACTACATTGACGTTGTGATTGGTCACCGTTCAGCCAATAACACGGAGACGTGCGACGTAAAAATGACCTGTCACACCAACTACCACTCAAGATACCGAATAATAGAAATACGAACTAAACTCTAGAAGGAACCAAAGAACAAACTCGACGGCCACGTTTGTCGAAAATTTCAGCTGGGGTGGCGAAGCATGAGCATACAAGAAGAAGCAGATCGACCACGTATAACAAGACGCTGGCTGGCCGGATGGTGCACGACTGCAACGTCGTCGCACACAGGCACATTGATTCGGATTTATTCCGTTTTTGCGAACGAAGGAGTATCCCGTGGTAACCTGCCACGGTGACGTCCGCCATGACCATCAGGTCCTTTGATCGAGGATCGTGAACTTCTTGTTCGTTGAGTGCAGGAGCATCGAGATCGAGCCTGCATTTATCCGAAAGAACGAGGTAAAGTGTCCACGCTCACACTTGTCGCTTAGCTCGTTGTCGTCCAGAGTGTGCGAGTTGCCGAGTCAGTCAAGTCGAGTGTGTTGTTATGTCCTCTTCTTGGAGTTGTCCAACTTGTTGCAGGAGTGGTTTCGAGCGACTCGACGAAGCGGCATGTGAGCGTGAAATTACTAAGAACGTACTGTCCGACACCGAGCAGTCTGATATTAATATGATCTTTACAAAATGGCCGACAATCGGACTTTACTTCGTTTTGGACCCGTCCGCCCCATGTCACGAGGGTCCACTAAATAAAGAAGATGATAACCTACGATACATCGAACTGACCACACATTGGACCGATGAAGTGACAAATACCAAACAAAGAGGATGAACAGACAGTAATCCGACAAATATACTAGGGTACAACACTCAATTCATGGGCTCTTTTTCACTGTCTCCAACTCTTATAATACTACCGGTAGCTTTCACGCGTCGCCCGCAGATCACTCCGCGACTTCGTTCGAGGGAATGTATTCTGACGATGAGCTGCTGTCTTCGCATTCCGTCATCTTCGCGTAACATCTGCGATCTTAATTTTCCACCGAGTTGTCAGTGTATGCAGGGTACGGCGTGTCCGGCGGCTTGGGCACCTCGGCTGCCTCCGCGTCCGAAAAATTCACACAAATATATCGGTATCGACAGGTGTAGATCTGTCGATGCCTCGTGGGTGACGGAGTAAATCAATTCGATAGTTCGGATATTTCCGACGGTGATCTTTGATCGTGAATGTAACTCAATCGATAAGCATCCAAACCAATGTGATGGGGCTGCTGCGATCTAAAATTGGCTTCGTTATGGCCTCCAAATTCATCGCGAAGACTTGCAGAGGCAGCCAGACCCTCGGGCCAGTCTGTGCCATATCTAGCTAGAACTTGGTGCATGTTCTCAAAAGCGGCGATTGCTACATGAACGCTTCGTGCTCAGCCTCAATGGCTAGCTGGGCGCTTACGGGATTGGCTCATGCCATTTGATATTTCAAACTTCCAGCGTTTCCATTTATGTCTCCTCTCCCTCTTAACAGCACTGATTTGAGTACAACTCCTAAGCGCTACTAACAGTTACTTGCGCTTTTATTGTCAATAGCTGTGAACGTCTGTGACCTTAAGTAGAAATGAGGATTTTCATTATAGGGGAGGGGCTTCGCCCCAACTAATAAATTCATTTTGTTTTAAATATATACAATTGAAGAACAATTTGAAGTGTAGAATTCGAAATTTGAATTAAAAAAATCAAAAGTCAGATTCTCCACTTAACTTGTGAAATGACGTGCGCTCTGAAATCGAGGCTCGTAAGGCCGTGAAGGCACGATGAGGCGGGAACTGGATGATGCGCAAGTTGAAGAAGGAACTCGTCTTGTTGCGTCAGAAAAGGTGGAGCTCGGGTTGGCTGCTCGAGAGGATTCCATTTAATAGTTGCGACAGATTAATCTAATTCAAAATAAATAATAGCGGTTGATCTCCATATTCAAAGTAGACTCAAATACATGTAGATCGCGAACGTAGACAACATTGATGCTACTTCTTAAAACGTGCTCCAGTTGTGCTGCAGGTAGTTATATCTTGTGAGCCTGCGTTCGTTGAAAACGCTGTTGATTGGCATGGCATCCAGCAGACTCGCCATCAGTAGAAACCACTATTGCAATCGAGTGACAAAATGTAAGGAATAGCCAAATGAGGGGCACAAATCATTTTGTAAATTGACATATCAAATGTCATATAACGAATTGCAAGCTACTCGCCGTCTCAAACGTCCTTGTGATCACGCGTCACCTTCATCTCCCGCCTTCGGGTCAAAGACGCTAGCAATGGTATGGTCAGTCAAAGCTAGATCTGCAACAATGGCTCTCGCAATCAACGCATCCAATGGTTCGAGGCATGCTAAAAAAGTCGGATAATATATTTCGAGCGTCTGATACTTTCGGGGTTGCCAGCTTCTGGGCCAGTTCTCGTGCAGTTGTTCCTGCAACACCGTCGAGTATGCCCTACATAGTACGTCTGCAATGAATGCGATAGTTTATGGCGGTGTATGTAGTAGCGCAGCTCAAAACGCAAAGTCGGAAATGGTACTTGCCGGTGTGTTTCATGGGGTTGTAGATAATAATGTGACGTCCGTATTGCGATCTGCACACAGCACAGCATTCATCTAGAGCGACATCACGTCCCAATTCGATGAATTTTCCTCCTGTGTTCTTCAACATATTTAGTAGTGGTCGGAATCGTGCTACGGGATTCTGATCAACATTTGCACGAAAACAGAATAATTTGTGTAGCAACTTAACACGCCTCACTGGCATTATATTCGCCAACCTTGATGATAAAACAGGGTGCCAAGGATAGCATCCGTCGGCTGCACTCCTCAGTAGTTAGCGTACCCTCCCTTATCGTTAATATTGACGAAGAACATAATACCAAAAAATCAGTAGCTCAGGGAGCATCACGGGGGTGTCCAATGGTAACTTCTTTTACCTGTGCGTAGGTATTTGATTCATTCATCACTTGTTGCCAGACGTAAACTGGCAGGTATGTAAGAAAGCTAGATGACACAGAATAGATCAAAAGGTGAACATATTGCTGTATGACATGTGATGTTGTGGGTCCGTTCTCGCGGGTGTACAAATATGTCGGTGCATCCGTTTTCAGTCCGGGGTTAAGCCGCATGCTCTTCAGAGCCTCGACTTCTGCAAATATTCAAGCCTGAGTCAAACTCAAAGATTCCTTCCTAATCTTCCTCCAATTCTTCGAGGACAACATCAAGTGGAATATCGTCACCCTGCAGTACTGACGTCAGAGATATACACGAAGGCTTAGAATTTGTTCGCTTGAGCAGTCGATATTTCTCAACAATGGGGGATAAAGTGGTTATGTTTCTAAAACATGCTGTCCAACATCTAACTTCATAGAGAAGCTTTTGCTTTCTTATCACACGATGGTAGACTCGTTCAATAATGTAGACAGTCTAAACAGGTCCTAAGTCTTCTACGGCTGTTCTTGCCGTCGTGCACATTGATTTCAACGGTGTAAACGCAACGAGGATGTTGATATGGGCTTCTAGACTAGCAGGTGGCAAAAATGCAGTCCTGCTAATTGATACCGACGGGGATAAAATGCGACCTTCAACTTCGCTGCGTCTATAGCAAACAAATATGTTATCATTATTTCGTTTCCATTCGGCATCACTTCCGCCAGCGCTCGCCACCTCCACAACTCCAAGAACTGGTATCTTCGACGCAACCACCCATTTATTTAGTCGCTTGAACGCTGGCCACGCGCCCGACCTCCTTCTCGCCCTCGACTATGAGCTGGAGTTGGAGCACAATCGGCATCAGCATTGCCGGCGAGGCCTGAGTCGTCAGAGCTGTCCGAATTGTTTTTGTTGTGCGACGTGCCATGTTCACTCGGGTGCCGACCAGCACTGCGAACGCGGCCGCGGCCTGTGCCTCGCCCTTGACATACAAATGGGGTTTCAGAATGAAGGTGACCAGAAGGATTAGCATTACCATCAAAGAAGTCGTCTGAGCCGTCCCAGCAGTCCGCGTCTTGTCGTGTTGTACGACCTCTAACGTCCATACGGTTTCCGGTCGGCACTGGGAACGCTCCCGCGGTCTCCACCTTGGTTTCGGCTAACAACAGTAGTTGGAGCATGAAAAGCAGTAACATCAGCGGCGACGTCAGAGACGTCCGAGCAATCCGATTCTTCGAGTGTCACACGGCCGACAACGCCACGTCGACCAACACTGGGAACGCTCCCGCGGTCTCCACCTTGACACACTACCAGTTGGATCATTCAACGCACTAGCATCGACGACGTAGTCTGTGAGTTGTTTAGGCTATCCGAGTGTGGTGGTGGTGTGCACGGCGTCCCAGGCGACGTCCATCTGATTTCAGACGCTACTGCTGTCCCCACCTCTTCATCATCAACACCCGCAGTAGGAGCACGACGGACCCCAGCATATTATGCTGGCTATATTATACACCAGAATATGAGTCATTCGATACCTCCACATCTCGACGTGCTACATCCCCCGCAAACCCATTCCACCCGACCGACTACCCGCACTGTCTTCGCGGATACTGCATGGTCTCCACTTCGCTCGCGGATAACCACATCAGTGGGGGGCGACACTAGAACCGACGACAATGGCAGCGATCTTCGAGTTGTCTGCATCTCCACGATTCGCATGACCTGCAACCATTGTTGAACAATCAAATAAAAAACACCGTTCTTTTAAATTTATTGTTAATAAATATCTGCAGCGCCTTGTCCACCGGGCGGATAATCAGCACTGAGGTCCTGCACGCGATCTTCATTATCAGCTCCAGCGAAAAGAGAATGAGCGACTTCAACATGCCCCCTCTGTAACGGGGTAAGAAGCCGTTACTAGCTTACACTGGATATGCGTCGGAAGCAATAAGGAAATTTGACTCTGAGGTTATGAAGTGGCGAGGCGGCCCCCGCACCCGAGACCAATGAGCTACAGAGGGGTTCTGACCGACCACCTGCAGTTGCGCGACGACCTTCGTCTGCCTGTTCCTGCGCGACCATAGCTGAACCAGCTTGTACGCGTGAAGTGCTTAGCCTCACTTCCAAAGCTCGATTCCAGACACGTTGGCTCAGTGCATTGCTCCCGACCTGGCTCCAACATACCGGCAGTCTGTATCTCGCCCCTGGTATTGTAATTCTGCGGGTAGCCTCATATGAGGCCAAATTTTATTTAATTTAAATCACTTGATAAACTTCGTCCTGCATTTGGAGACAAAACCCCAACTTGAAATTGTCATGTTGCTGCACTACTGTGTTAAAAAGTATGACGCCATTTGAGGGTGAGGACGAGAAATGCCGAGCTGGATACCACCTCTACGGTGTATGAGCTTCTGGTCCGACAAACAGTCAAATAAATCTTCAATGAGCTCATCATCAGCCGCGTCTGCACAACGTGCTTAATTGCGAGCAAAAGCCAAAGTTCCGTCACGTAGATGCTCGAGGTTGTATCTGTCACCTCGGCGTTCTCCTCGCCCTTCCAGTTTGGATAAAGCACTAAGCTCTCGAAGTCCGAACTTCAAGCAGCAGCAAGCAACAACAGGCAACTCGCCCGGAGACGAAGGTCGACCATTGTCGTCGAAAGCACAGTGATTGGGGAATGAGGAGGACCGACCCGGCTGGCCGAATATGGGACGACGATAGGTCGTTCTATGGAAGATACATTTTGCGGAGGAAAGGCGAAAGACAAAGCCAGCCCGCAATCCTACTCAAAAGTCGCCGTGGAAATCCTCTGCTAAAAGTTGCTATCTAGTTAAAAGCAGAGACTTTCTGACTGAACCAAGACGGCAAATCGTACCATTTTTCTTCGGCATAACTCACTAACTGCCTGCCAGCATATATATTACCCAGTCCTTTGGAAAACATACAGCCAGTTGTTGTTTCAATAAGCAGTGAAGTGCATTCAGCATGGTTGTTTTAGATTAACCGATTGCGGGCAATAGAACGGTGGCGTGGGACAGGATACAAATAGCTTCCCCCGTATTCATCCTTTCGGCAGTCCCTTACACAGCAGCACTGACATGGGTTGGACGGAATATCCCAATTGTAGTGCCATGGCTTATAATCAGGGGATTGATTGCCTTGATGTTTGTGCATGAAGTAGGAAACAATAGCATGTCCTTCCAGAAATCTTCCTGCTTGACCAGCCATACCACATCCGGGTCGCATATAACAGTTAAGTTCGTTCAAGCCGCGGCTCGGGGACGTTTAGAAGTCCATCCATCACAAAGAGGACACACCAAAGCTCCTTAAAACGAACGCTATCATCTATTTCGCACAAACGTCATATCAATTAACCATTCACTGACGTTGCACTCTTCGATTGGCACTCACATCGTGCTGGTTCGGCGGCTACTGCACCTTGAGTCCTACACGCCGCTTAACAGCACAATCACTCTCTACGAACGCGCTCCGCATTGTTTGCGGCAGCACATCGGCACTTTGGCCTGAAGATCTATGGGATTTGGCAGTTCTGTTGTGTTCAAATAGAAAACTGTTGGAAAGTTGATGCATCCGTAACGAAGGGTATTGAAAATAAAGTGGATGTAAGCGCACCCACCAGGTCTTGGCGCATACGCCACGATGATGCTTCCTAAAGAGATGTGGAGAAGATATCGTGTACCACAGAGAGGGGTGGTCGCTTCCTCAGCCAATCGCGCGAAGGCGGCGCCGCTTTGGCAACGCGTCCTACATAAAAGGGAAGGACATTTTTTTATAATATGTGGACCCATTACATATTTAATGTGAACGTTTGTATATGTCACCTCTACGTTTCATTTTGTTGGTGATAGTGTTATGGTAAAGGCTGTGGCAGTGTGCAAAGGCATGTCACTACCAACTAATTAGCCATTATGCTGGCTGATGTCGGATCAATACCGCGAACAAGAGTTAAAAGCCAACATTTTAAGCGTCCTTTCTAGTACGCGCGTACATGTATTTGTGTACAGACAACGACGGTGAAATCCGCCACACCATAAAAACACGCCCACCCATAGTTGATGATTTGCACGTCAAGTATAATAAATAAAAGTTTTCAGCCAACCATATGGACATGCGGGTTTTAGTGTCGCCGATAGTGGCGCTCAACTAGTATAAATGATGTTGTTCAGTTAGGGGCGTAGATCCGATCAACGAATGGAATATATATGAAACCGAAAATGGCGACACTAGATGTTGTTCATTGCGTATTTTTGAGAATCACGTTGACATGCACATACAGCACAAATAGTGCGCAGGGTTGCTTCCGCATTGCTTGCAGCTATGTCTTTCTCCTAGGTATTCATTATATCACTGCCCCCGCCAAGTCGTGACTAGTAGCTGCGCAGAAGAAACCATCCTCTCACCTTCAACCATGTCGACTTTTTCGGAGCCTGACTAGAGATCTGGATCGTGGGGCCCGTCCAGGTGTCGCTGCGAATGTGCAACACTCTGGTCTGTTCCATATCTGGACTATGTTTTCCTCTGCCCGTGGACCGAATGTGCTTGCTGATCTGTACACCAAAATGCATATGTTAGCACACCAAACGAACAAAGCAACGGTCTCATGTAGATAGTCTATCGACCATCCAGGGCTGACCTCAGTGTCCTGGCGAAGCACAAGTCATCTCTTCTGCTCTTGGTGTCACCGGTACGGCTAAGTATGCGCAGAGCACCCGAAAAATACTAATAAAAATAGAGCCGAATACTTTAATTCAATATTGAATTGTGAATGATACATTTATTTTGAATTGCACACAATTCATATTAAACATGGCATTTCAAATTTTGAATTGCCAGACTTGGGATCACATCATCCACGGATGTTCACAACCAACCGTAAACCAGCCGAGGTCGCAAACCTCAAAGCACAATAAGGAGTCCTGCAGAATGAATCTTCAACTCTCAAGCCCCCAATCCACCTAACCTCTGTCCACCATGGTCCTTGCTAGCAGCCAGATTTGCTCAATAATGTTGTAGGATGTTGGCAACGGCTACTACAAGTGCACTACCTGCGACAAGCAGTACAAGAAGAGCAATGGCTACACGAACCTACTAAAACGCCAACGACGCAACCACAACAACAACGAGGAAGAGGACCAGGAAGCGTCACGTCGCCAGAACCCATTACGGCTACACCTATTTAGCACGCGTACCAGGGACCTGTACCGGTTGATCGAGTGGATCGTCTACGACCGCCTCCTGCCACTTCATGCCCCTGAACGCAGCTCTCCCTGGTATCCGAAAACACGCTCTCAAGGATTTTCGAGATCCTACAGCTTCACGTCGCTCGTGAGCTCACATCTGCATTCAACATAGTCCTCGATTGCTGGTCAAGCGGTAACCGCCATTAAATTGCGATATTTGCGGTGTTTGACAGGGCCAGTACCAGTACTACTACGATGTCCTGGAATATTCGTCACGCCACTTTCTGCTACTATCTTTCACTTGATCGAGGTTGAGGATGATCTGAGCGCGCAGAGTCAATACGATCTGATCGCGGACAAGCTGTCCTGCTACAACACACCATGGAGCTCGGTTAAGTTGATAGCGGGTGGTAACTGCTAGGTGAATCGGTACATTGGCCTGTCATCCGATTCGTCGGATGTGCTAGCCGCAGATTTAATTTGGCGCCGAAAGACTTCCTCAAGGCCGAGGACGAGTTGCTGACTAAGGTGCTGATGATCAAGCTTCCAACGAACAAGGGAAGGGCGCAGCTTGACCGCGCCTCCCATCCATCTCCGCTGATGTGAAGCGAGACTAGGTGGTCCAGTACTTACGCGATGTTAGCGCGCTACATAAAGCTCCAGCCACTCATAAACCAGTTGGGTCACAACCTCTTGTCGAGTACGAGGTTCAGCCTCTCCTGCTGCGGCGTGCCGATCACGAGCGAGTTAATGTGTGGGAGAAAGGACCTCGGGAAGATTGAAGGCGTAACGAAGGAGCTACAAAATGCTACACTAACTATATATGTTGTGATTCGCCTATTCGACCAGTTCATCAAGGAGTGCCCACGTCTCAAGTCGGACTGAGTGCGACGGCTTCGATCATCAACAATACCAATTAACAAGGTCTAGTCAAGCGTTAACGCGGTGAGGCGTTGTCGATCACCGAAAGGTCGGCATGTACCATGTTCAGGTAAACCCACCTCGAAATGGCACCAATGACAGCAGTTCGTTTGTCAAGGAGGCGTTGATGAAGAGGAAGGCGCCGAAGCGCCCGCACTACGTCGGCGTTGCGTATATCCTACCGACATCCAACGAGTGCGAGCGTTTCTTTGCGGCAGAGAAGTTTACACTTTCAGACCTGCGAAAAACCCTCTTGCCGACCAAGCTCGCGATACTGACGTGTCTGCAGTACAACCGCAACGTGTGGGGTGTGAACACTGTCGAGCAGGTATGTGCGCGAATTGGAAACAACTAATGACATTAATGCAATGATTAATGTTTGCCCTCCGATATGTTGCATTAATCTGAGTATTGTATTCCCGGGTGCTCTGCTTGGCCGATACGAATATTTCTATTTTATTTTGTTGGAGACATGCTGGAGATCAGCAGGCGAGCCGAAGCACACCAGAAACAAGTAGTGCACACGTTACTCAGGTAGTACGCTGTCGTTCGGGAGCATGGAGCAATGAACCTCATTCTCCGCTGTATGGCTTCTGTGGGATGTCACCTTCTGCACAAAACACAGATCCGCATCGCCAACGTTTAGCCGCGATCTTCTTTGGACACGAATGCGTTGCTTTCAGTGTCACCAGTATGTTTTCGCTTTCCCGTAATGGCTGCTAAATATCTCCTGAAGTATGCACGTTTAGAGACTAAAAAAGCAATTGAAACACAGTATTAGTAGTGATCGCAATACACACAGTTTATTACATTGTTACTTGTAGTTCACGTCTTCTTCGACTTGGCCAAAATGCTGTGTCGATGCTGGCGTGGAGGCTGTGGCTCGTTCGCCTGCCGAATGCGGCTGTGTTAGTGTTTTTAGTCCGTCATATTTCACTCAATTTCAGCTGTACGGTCTTTCTTCTCCCAGTTGTTTTCATAACTGACTCCCCCTTTATCCCGCCCCCTAAACCTGCACAGTTGATTGTTGTTTACCCCCAAACTGAATTAATTAATGAAAGAGGTATCATTTATACAAATCTCTAGTCTAAGTATCAATACTGTACTGTCGTAGTCTTTATCGACAAGTATACAAGCAAATCTTACGAATGATTTGATCGATGCACATTCTCATTCCTGGAGTGCACGCAATGGCCTGCGCTAACGCATTAATCCGCTCTTCCGTCGCAGCACCGCTAAGCGCTAGCTACCGTCGACAAACAGGCTGTGCGGTCCTTGGCCGAAGGGGTGCCTGATTGTGTGCACCATCACAATGGAGGAAGTCAAGCGGTGTGGCGTAAGATCCACGAACGACAAAGTTATTACGGGGCTGTCGAAGAAGAGACGTTTATTCAGTTGATTGGTCGACAATGATCTCAGCACGACTGGAAGGCTTATTCCAAGAAATATCTGCATGTTGAAGACGTAAGTGTTTGGGGGTGGCATATTTAGCAAGACAACATTTATCGAGACGGCATAATCTACCGCATTCTCTGTCCAGCGCGCGCTAAAATCATTCCATAACAAAGGTAGTCGGTTAGCGAAATGATATTGCGAGAACTTTAAGAGGTGTTAAGCTAGCTAAGTAAATAATGTGCAATTGGAAAAACGTAAGGAGGTCGATCTAACCTACTCAAAGGTGGGTATATATGAGTAAGTTGATTGTATATTATCAAATAACCGATGTCACCAACACGAGTAGCTGAGCCACGGGTGCGCTGCCCTCTCTGTGGCTTCCTGTCTGCCGCCGCAAGAATCCGTGCCCACGCTGACAAGCCGATTTGCCTCGAAATGAGGTTACCTGATCCCCAACGTCAGCGCCTCCAGGAGGCACAAGAGGCGATGCGCGAGTATGACCAGTGCTACGCAAATGCCAATCGAAAGGCATCGCGTTGCTCGCATTGGACCTTCTGGAGCAGACCCATGCCTACTCCACGACGCCATCGCTGCTAACAGCTCACGCGTCCTCTCCAACCAACTCCTGGACAACCTCGGAGCCGCAACAAGCGCTCTTGGCAGTCGTCGCCCCGGCCTCTGGATAGACAGCTTCCGTCCCTGTGGATATTTTCGTCGTGACGGACGGCGAAAACGAAGGCGGGGATATGGAGACCGCCACGTGCCCTATATGCCTGGACTTTGTTCTGAGCCTGGTTCAGGCTCGATCCTGCAGCCACTCATATGTGTTTGCAGTGAGTGTGTCCCCGGTCACGTTCACATGCAGTTGCAGATGAAGAGGACGTCCGTTGCCCACTCTGCTGATTAGTCATGCTTCTGTAATCGTACTAATCAATTACACTTTTTTATTAAGTTCAATAGTTAAATTTGTGCACTAATTAAATGTGATGGCATAGGTAGTGGTTGTAAATTAGAATTTGTAATATGTATAGACTAGGTTTTTGTAATGGTTTATTTGTAATTTGAACTTTATTGTGTTTTTAAGCATCATTAATTGGTAAAGTCAGACGATCTCGCACTTGTGTATATTAGTGAAGTCATAAGATCGTCAGATAGCATAATAAATTGAAAAATGCAACATCAACAAATATAATTTAAGATGTTGTTAGTAGTAGTAGCGTCATTTGTTACTTGCATAAAATCGTTAGCACGCACCTTTAAGCAAAGAGGAACTCGCTTGAGGCATAAATTGGTAGACGTACGTGCTTCTATAAGCCGTACTGATATGGGCTGCAAGTCAAACAGATCGTTCACATGCAAACATCCCACAGGTCTGATAAATATCGCCAATTCGACCTGAAATCGATAACATAGACCGGATAATGGTAGATCTAGGCGAGCCAATTGCTTGGTGTATTTTGTATACACGCTAAGTAGTAATGGCACGGCTAATTAGGTGAACGGTTTAGCCTCCTTCTCGGTCATCGACTCGGCATATTTGAAGCGTTTGGCCGGAACCCGGTGTCCCAGCCTGCCCCGCCAGCTGTGAAACTACCGGTATTATCTCGGTATTGGAAAATGTACTTTGAATTGGTTAACTAGTTGCTAGTGGTCCGCTGCACTGAAGGACTGCAGGATCGAAGGCTGATGTGTTTTCTTTCTTGGGGCGACCAGGTTTTCTCTTTCGTTTTAAGGAGGTCGCATCAGCTACTGTTGGTTCATGCGTAGCTGGAGCGTTGACAGCTGAATCAGGAACCGAGGGATAGTAGCTCAAATACTCCTTCGGAATCGAAAAATATTTTGCAGAGAGCGACTTCATCGTCTTCTCGGACAGGGTCTTGGTAGTGTGTCGTGGTAGTTGTACACGGTGGCGGAGGCTTCCCAAATCTTTGAATTGCTGGCCCAAACAGCTCACCAATAACCGCTTTACGAATCGACTGTGTTGCGAGGGTCGATCATTTCAAACGTGATAGCATCTTTGTCCGGCGTATCTACGTGTTTTCGCGCCGCGCAACTCCTTCGGCTATCTCGAAGAGATAGTTTGACGTGTACCCGGCCGGTGGTGGGACAAAGTACTTGCCGTGAACCGTGCCCCACGTGATGTAAAATGAATGGGCTGGATCATTGTGGTCAAGAAAGATGCCATGTACACTTTGACTCTGTTGAACTCGTCAACAAGCGACGACGGTGTGTAGATATTACTTCCTCTCATAGCGTTGCGGCACCAAGCTATGACGCGATCATCAATGTTATGAGAGTGTCCAGGCAACAAGAAGCACATAACCACTTTCTTGTACGGGAAACGACGGACATCATCGCGAAAAACATCATCACAACTTTCGATTTGTTCTGTCCAACACAGTTGTCGAGTACGATGAAGCTTATCTCGACTGCTGAATGCCATTGGTCGCGTCTTTTGGATGGTCGTCATATGATAAAACAGTCGTAGACTACAAAGTGCGTTAGCATCTTTCCTTGCGCGCGCTCGTCGTACAAATAAACGTTTTTCGATTGTTTGTGATATCCGCCACAGAATATTCTGAATAATCATATTACTGTTGAAATAATCTGCCAATGGTCGTGAATGTCCCTAAACCAGCATCATAATGCCACCACCGAAGTCCTCGGCTTGAATTTGCACGCGGCACGATAATGGAGCAGTCCCAGGTTTGACTTCGTCGTCTTCAGTCATATCATCATCATCGGCTGTTGTTGCAGCGTCGAATGTATGAGGAATGATATCGTGTGGAATCGTTTGTGCTGGTGCGTGCAACGTTGCGTAGTCTTTGATGAATGATGAAACAAACCGACGCTGGGCTATGGCTTCACCGAGATGGGTACGTTTCTCCAGTAACAGCGTCTGTATCTGCTCTTCGGAGAGCTCAGGTTTCTGTAGTTGAATTTCGAGTCGAACAGAGATCCTCTGCCGTTCGGGTTATTCATACCCCGGAAAATGATAGTGCACGTATTGTGTAAATCGGGAGAGTGTCCTCACATTTGAATTTGATTTATTTATTTCATACTCGTACCTGGTATGCACGTCAATCCGGGTTCTGTGAAATACTGGCGTGATCGGCGGTGTGCACACGGGAAGCCGTCTTCCAGGATCCACGTGGATCATTGCAACTTAAACGCTTCTAGGTCTTCCTCACGAAATGCATGCCATGGTTTCGGCCAATCGCGGCGAGTGTGCATCGTTTCATTTCCTGTCGTGAGAACTTTTCTTAGTCGAGCTATACGGCTAGCACCCACAGGAATGACCGCTCAAATTTCACGCTCAGAAAATCCTTGTTGAAGTAGATGCAACACGACACCTTCAGATTGCTGCCACTCTAAACCGCCGTAGCCAGAATCCCAGGAGGCCCAGTCGTCTTGAATTCGTTTGATTGTTTCTTCCCCAAGACGCTCAACAATACGGATACGAGCTGCTTCTTTTCGATGTGGCCCCGTTTTGCTCTTGCGTCGCGGAATGATGGTTTGCGAGCCTCCCCTCGGCGGTACTCCATGGTTGCTTGATCCCGATATGAAAATGTTCTTGTCCGTTGCATTGGCTGCCAGCTTCAAACAAAATAAATTATTCCTCGCCGCTCAGCTTCTTGTCCGTTGCGTTGCCTGCCAGCATCAAACAAAAATACATCATTGCTGAGTTTTATTTGCGCGGGGTCCGGCCAAACGCTTCATTTTAAGAAATGCCGCTGAGCCAATCAGAGCCTATAGTACTTTAGAATACATTGTACTGTACAGTGTGGCCCTAGACTTCTAATTGGTTAAAACTGGTTTAGGGTTAGGTGTTTCTCCCAGTCGGGCTAAATAACGAGTCCCTTATGACAAACGCTCAAAATGCTAAGACGTGCCTAGCATTATGCAGATTTTTATTGAACGGTAACCACGAGCAGATCGCAGTTCGTTAGAACTGTCGTTACATGCACTTTCAAAATGATTGATGTACAAATACCGGTATTCTTACACAACTATAAGTAGAACACACCATCAAGCACCTTGCTGGCAAGATGATCCCGGTAATTCGTGGTGTGGGCCACGCATGTACATAACTCACCATGGCAGCAGCAATGATCCCGGTATTTTCGTCGTGTGGGCCGCACGTAGGTGGGGCCCGCGCTTTTATATCTGACTAGAAAATTGAATGAAAGGATCTTGAGCCCGCCCACAAGGTGAAATTTCGAAATGGGCTCAAAAGCCGAGGGACCGACCAGGGCAGCTGCGGGGCTGCCGACCAGCGGCTTCATCGCCTTCACTACGCGCCCAGAGGCCGAGCTCGCTCCGCACGACATTTCGAATTGGGCTCAAAACCGGAGGGACTGACCAGGCTGCAGAGCTTACCCCGCACGACAGTTCGAATTGGACCCAAAAGTGGAGGGACCGACCAGGCGGCAGCTGCCACTGACTCCGACGCGCCGCTAGCCACTGCCATTTTGGAATTTGCGGCGCAGTGCTCAGATGGCTGGGGCGACCGGAAAGCGTGCGCGTCGGGAATGTACGGGCTCCGGGTGCACAGTACAGCGGGCGGCACGGCCAGCATCAGCATCAGCGGCGGCAGCAAAGCGCCCCAAACTAGGCGGAGAGGACGAAGACGATCTTCTAGCGCATCTAGATGTCGCCAACGCGATGGAAAGGGCTGCTTCTCGCGATGGAGCTGATCGTGCGGGAGGTGGCGACGACAAGATGGACGACGGCAATCAACGCGAGGACGAGGAAGATCTGGATATGGTTGCTATAGCTACTGCTGTACTACGTTCGCTGAAGCGCAGGGTGACACCACTCACCACCAAGCACCTTTGAGCGGTGTGACCTCGGAGTGATCCGACAGCGAGGATGATGACCTACTCAAGCATCTTGATGATGCCTATGAAAGGGAGAACGCTCTGTGGGTCGGTGACAAAGTTCGCGGTTGTGGAGCTCACGGCAGTGGCGTTTGTGCTGGTGGGGATCTCGATGGAGGGTGTTCGCGGCTATGGATCTCACAGCAGTGGCGTTTGTGCAGGTGGGGATCTCGGTGGAGGGTTCGCGGTTGTGGAGATCACGGCAGTGGGGTAAGCGATGGCAGCGATGACAGCGGTGCCGATTCTGGAGCTCACGGTGATGGTGACCACGGTGGAGGGGTTCGCGGTTGTGGGGCTCACGGTAGTGGCGCTGGTGCTGGTATGGATCACGCTTGTGGAGTTCACGGCAGTGGGTTTGGTGCTGTTGGGGATATCGGCGGAGGGGTTCGCGGTTGTGGAGCTCACAGCAGTGGCGTTTGTGCTGGTGGGAATCACGGTGGTACAGTTTGCTGTTGTGGAGTTCATGGCAGTGGGGTAAGCGATGATGGAAATTTCGGTGGTGATGTTTGCGTTGGTGGGGTGAATCCTCGTACCAAGGGGGATCACCTTACCTTATTTGAACGGAATGGTGAGCTGGATGTTGGAGCCGTCGCTTCTTTCGCGTTTGCTGTTGTAAATGCCCAGCACCGTGTTAAGTCGGCTGAAGTGACAGCGCCAGTATTGGCTGAGGTGGATACCTATGGCCTTCTGCCACAATCTCCAACCAGTGCCTTTCGAATGAGGCATCGGCTGAGCCAGCGTAAGTACGTTCAGCGGCGGTCCGCTGCCAAGAAGGCTGCTGCCATGCATTCCGACGCCAAGCTACCCGATCCAGCTCCTAAAAAGGTGCTGGCCCCAATTAGTGATGAGGACCGTGCCAACGCTTTGAGCAGACTCCAGCAAGCGTTGGGCCCGGAAGGATTGGACGAATGCGTTTGTGCCTCTTGTGATCGCTTAGTGCTTCGGGAGGAATCCTTGCGTAAAGAGGCATCTGACTGGAGATACATGACGAAGATGCAACGCAGTTTCGGCGAAGTTGATGCAGCACTTCCTATTAAGCTAAGAGATGAATACACGGCACCCGCGTGCGTGACCTTTTGGCGGATGTATTGGTCTCTCC
Source organism: Phytophthora syringae (assembly GCA_012656105.1). Classification (NCBI taxonomy): domain Eukaryota; phylum Oomycota; class Peronosporomycetes; order Peronosporales; family Peronosporaceae; genus Phytophthora; species Phytophthora syringae. The sequence goes on from JAAKBD010000229.1 coordinate 139,736, forward strand.
TCGAAGTTTTAACTGTTACACAGACCGCAATGGTTATTGGACTGCATGGTTTACTGTATGCAGCGCGTGCAACGCGTCAATCGAAAAGAGCTTACCTAAGTTATCTATTTCGAACGGGTTCTGTATCGGTGCTCTCCCGATCAGTATTCGCAAGGATTGACTTTGCCAGAGCGCTTCATGACACAAATGGTTAGCATTGCTGCCATGACGCGTGTCATGCGTGGTGGAAGGTATCGATGCATTCTCTCACATAGTATTGTGTTCGACTGCACGCCGGGTCCGCTACTCTCTCTCTTGCCGCGGTCAATTTATGAAGTTGCTACGTTTCGTGTGTCTATGGTAGGAGATTTCACGGAGGAGCAAACTAGCAAGGTCAAGAGATTCGCGTCCAGCGAGTCAAAGACGTGTTTGACTTATATAGGCTCAATAATTGTCTATACGCTTCAGTGACACCGAACGACGCTGTATTAAATGAAATGATCGAGTCCGAACGCATTGCACAGCTCCAAATGGATTATATCGAGGACGAAGGAGGTGTGATACAGGGTGAAGTGAGCGTAGAGCAAGAGAATATCCGTGGACATACGGATGACTGGCATGTAACAAATGAAGACGATGAATTGAGCGTTGTTGAAAGGAGAATGGGGTTGTCTGAAGCGTCACGAGTGTTGCTATCGCAAGACCTTGAGTTTAACTCCGAAAATGACGGAGCTGAGAGGACCAATAGAGAGTTTTTGGTGAAGCGATCCAACAAACTGTCAATGGATGTTGCGGGTGGTCTTCTGGCAAAGATGTTCCCACACTTGTTTCCGTACGGGGGCGGTCATCCTGGAGAATCGAGACGTATTTCTGTGTCTTTACAAGAATGTGTAAAGCACTACACACAGCTATCTGGGCGTCAATTTGCGGAAGTCGAGATTTTTGCACTGGTTGCGTTTGATCGCATTTCAATGAAAAACATGTACACACAGAACTCTTTTCGATGTCAGCGGTTCCCATCGATGTACAGTGGCTATAAATCGCTCAGTGCAGACGCGTTGGGGAAAGCCCTTCTAGAGAATGAGCAACGACAACAGGGGTAGCGACCACGTGGTGTTGACCCCAAATGGGATGCCCATAAGTTTTTAAGGACAGTCGAGATCGCGTCAGCTGCTGTGTGGGGCAGCAATGCAGAACGATCAAAGTGTAGACAAAAAGCGTTCGCGTATCAAACGCGTTTCGGCAACCCGGCGCTCTTCCTCACTCTGACTCCAAAGACGGATAACGCGCTCGTAATGAGCCATTACGCGGGTATGACCTCGGTTGATTGATATACTAGAAGCACACATGGCTACTAAAGCTGAACTACGCGAGGCTAGCTTGGGCAATGACTGCACCTCGGCGCGTTGTTCACGCGCAATGTAAATGCTTTTATCAAGCATGTACTAGGAATGGACCCAGTGACAAACAACCAAATGCCATTCAAGGGGCTGATTGGAGAAGTGCAAGCTTACTTCGGTATGGTCGAGACGCAGGGCAAAGGAACACTGCATTCATTTTTGATTTGGTTGAAGGATGCACCATCCAGCATAGCCGAGCGGGAGCGATTGATGAATGGAGAGGGCCAGGGTGTGTTCTGCAGCTCTGTTGAATCGTACGTGGACAGCATCGTATCTAATGAAATTCCACTTGCTGTCGATCAACATGCATGTGCAAAGTATGGTGCTTCTTACTCGCACCTCGTGGGATTGGTCATTCCACCCCGTGCTCGCCAAAATGTTCGCCGTGGCTTGTATAGCACGCGGGCACATAACGCAGTCATGGAGCGTAAACTGGTTCAATGTGGTGTCTGTAAGGAACAGTTCAGCTCTCAGCATGTCTTACGGAACGTGTTGCTGCAAAAGAGGCCGCTCTATTGGCCTCCGTGGGAACATGTGCTCACTAAACGTGAAATTGAGGCAACAGCAAGTCACGAATTCGTCTGCCGCAACACACTGAGCCAGGCAATTAATATTGTGAACGAGCGTGAAAAGATAGAAATGTATTTAAGAAGTGAGTGCACGGATTTTACGGATAAATTTGGGCTAGTTACTACTCCTGATACGCAGCTACTATTCAGCGCTAGTAGTTCTCAAATGACTGCCTGCAAGAGTGATGGCGATCCGCTCCAGAATGATGCTTTGACAAGGCTGCTTGAGATGACACCCCCAATGCTGTCAGACAGCAGGATGACCAGAGAAAGTATGGACTATATGGTTTCGGTTTTAGTTTTCTTGCTCAATCAGCACTGATGGTGTCATACGAACAGCTGCTTGAAGGTTTCAAGAATGACTGTGAACGAATCATTTTGCAGGTTTCTCTTTCCCCGCGAGCGTGTGATGAGGACCACGTTCGATCTCACAGGAATCAATCTGAAGAGGAATGCTGCCCATGAATACGTGAATGGCTACAACTACGAGATCATGGCTGCCTTTAAATGCAACCACGACATCCAATTTCTATTGGGAGGAAAGGATGCTTCTGACCGCATTCACTATTGTACAAAATACGTCACCAAGCAGCAAAAGAGGCTTGATTCGGTGGTTGTGATGGCGTTGGCGGCCTTTCGACGGCGCCAAGAGCGAGAACGTATAGCAGCATGCATCGACGCGTCTGTCGAGTCTGACGATATTGCTACTGCTAGAACGCGTGTGGCGTCTATGGTGTATACCATGACAATTGGCAGGAAGTCGCTGGCCCGTTAGTAGCATTGTACCTGTACCAAAGTTCCTGTTGCTACGAAAGTTCTCGTTGCTCGTATATCCCTCTTCGTGATATTATACATCAGCGCCGCTCAACAGAAGAGCACACCTGCCAACTTATTAGCGAACGCGATGATTCTAGATCCTCTCGCTACCTAGCTGTCTCGTTCTTAGATGATTATATCTTCCGTCCAGACAAGCTGGTCGATGTGAACGTTTACGAATTTGCAATGCACTATTTTCGAAAGGCAGACCCCTTTTCGTGTGACGCTCCGCTACCGTTCCGACCCGGCCACCTATTACATCACTCGCACAGCCTTGGCAAGTGCTACAAAGAAGTTCTGCCTGTAATTCAGGGATTTCGCGTGCCGTATGTTGCAGAGAGCTCACACGATGATATTATCTACAAGCGCGCGATCTTATCACTCGCGCTGTTTATGCCCTTTCGGGCACTCGAAAACTTAATTGGTAGGGAAGTGAGCTCCGGGGACAGTGGTTAGAGGCCTACAAAGCGTGGGAGCCGACTCGCAGCAATTTCGTGACGGACATAATAAATCACATGGATGACTATTACTGTGGGGCAGATCGAGCAAAGGCTCACGCAGAGCAGATGGCTACTGCTGCCGTTCCTCCCGGTTCTAAATTCTCAGCTAACAGTGAGGAAGATGATAGTGATAGCGACTGTGATTCGCTTTTTAGCGCTGGAGACTTTGATGGCGATGAAGATGACTTCATCGATCCCGATGATGGCACCAACTTCATCAATCCGTGGCAAGACCAGATATTGGACAGTGATGTTGTACCGGATAGCATATCACTCCACCCTGGCACCTGTCCTACATCAGCAGAACCTGATAGTCGTACAAGGAATCTCTTGGATATATTTCGTTCCTGCCAAATGCTTGAGCCGAGTGCTAAACACTCCATTAGTTTTTCGGCAAACAGCGTCAACTCAAGAATGTTTTCCGGCCATTAGCCACATGAAAAGTGGGTGAAAGACGCATCAACCGACTGCAAGTTACCTTCGGCTGATTCTCATTCAGTGCCAGCATGCGATACGAACGTTATTGAGCTTCTGAAGGATGCATTAAATGAGGATGCGACGTCATGGAATGTAACGGGGTTACTCGATAAAGTACGGTTGTGTAAGGTCACCCAATCTGGTGTGACCACACTTTCCCTAAAACAGTACTTGGTACGTGAAAGTTGGTACGTGAAAGTTAACAAGATGTCAGTAGGTGGCTTCACAGCCAATAGATATGCATTAGACTAGGCTCTACTATAGTAGATAGTGAGACCTCTAGATTTACACCAGGGCGGCTTTGCCGCCGATAGCAATAATACATTCAGTTTACCTTTAACCTTAAGAGTTTCATTGTCTTGTAAAGACTGTTACCTCTTGGTAACAGTCCTGTACGCTACTGTCGTACGCTCGTCCCTGTTCTTTGTATAAGAACGCCAAGGTAAGCTACCTGCTTAAGAGACTCGCTGAGTCCGACTAAGTCTTCCTCTACGCTACAGTCTACGGCAGCCCCGCTGCACTTGGTAGCACTTGTAGTCAATTCTATACCTGAGTCGTTACGACTGTCCCTCTGTGAGGATGGAGCATATCGCCCACTTACCGGCGAGTCAACAAGACGGGCTTAAAAAGCTGATGTCTTTGATCGGGCCGGAAGGTGTGGCTCATCTTGCTTCACAAGGCCCCGACGCTGTCAACGGGCGTCTGGAGGCGTTCTCTAACTATGAGAATGCTCTGGTAGAGCACATCGAGCAGAAGATGACTGCGGCCGCGGCGTCTACGACGCCCAGGCCCTCATCGGATGGAGCTCCCAGGGCCAAACCGCTCACGGTGAGCATCAAGACCTTCGAGGGCAAGGAAGGAGAGAATCTCCTGCTCTGGGTCAGAGAAATTGAGATGGCTATGACGTCCGCCATGCTCAAGACCGAGCAGCAGCACGTGGCGCTAGCTATCTCAAAGCTCGGGGTCGAGCGCGAGAATGGTCACTGACCTGCGATACGTCCGTGGACGTCGTCTTTCCCTTATGGGACCAGCTTAAGCTGCAACTCTCGCGAGTATTCTCGCCGCCTAACCAGGCATATCGCGTGAGGTCATGCTTCCTTGCTACCCGACAGGGTAAGAAGGAGTTGGTGGACTTCGTCCAAGAGTTGCGAACTCTGAGTGCCGGTATGGCAGCGGATCCTCTCCCCGAGGCGGTCACGGTGACCATCTTCATGGAAGGTCTCCGCACTGGCGTGACCAGGACGGAAGTCTTTTGTGGTCACCCTTCTTCTTTTCAAGAAGCCGTGAACGTGGCGTTGAACGCCGAGTTCAACTTCAAGTCCGCTCGACTTGGTTGGAGTGCTTCGCACAACAGCTCGTCTGAAGCTTCGGGCTCGTCCCACGGACCTGAGCCGATGGATCTCAGCTACGCTGAGGACGAAGAAGCTCAGACTGCCGAGCACGCAACACCTGCGTCCGGGATGCCCGCTTCGCAAGCAACGCCAGGCTCCTATGAGTCGAGGCCGCGCCTCTGACCGGAAGCCGGTCCCTTGGCAGGGAAACGCCAAGACCCAGTAGGCGCGGGGCGGCCTGCTGGGGAAGAACTCTGTTCTGTTGAACCTCTGAGAGGAGGTCAGCAGGGCTTGCCCCGGAGAGCCCGTGCGCTATAACACGGAACGTGTATGCAAGCCGGGCTTGCTGGTCGTTGAGGCGACCTTGAAGGGCTTTAATATGCCGTGGGTAATCCTTATCGATTCTGGTGCGTCGGGCAATTACGCTCGACGCGCCTCGATGGACGGAAGTCAGCAGTATGCAGAGGCGCAAGTGGCGCGAGTGCGTGACACGGTCACTGTTCGTCTTGCGACGGGAGCCCGTGTTACGGTGCCTAACGTTCCTGTGAACCTGGGCGTGAAGTGTTTGGACTTCGATAGCGTGGAACGCTGTCTGGTCCTTGACCTGGATTCGAGATACGATCTAATCCTAGGCATGGCCTGGCTGGAACGCCATGAGCCATGGATCGATTGGAGGTCTAAGACCTTAGGCGCTACGCGCTTGCCTCCTAGCGGAGCTTTGGCGAGTCATGAACCCACCTCTGCTTGGAAGCAAAAGCGCTATTGGTGCGAGCACTGGACCGAGACGGTCAATGTGCTGGATATTGGAGTGTCCGAGTTAATGGACACTGGCGTCACTGACGCGAGCCCTAAGCACTGCTCTTGGGCTGAACGTGGAGTAGCCCGTAAACCGCTGAGCGACCCTCGTTGTGTTAACGAGCTGCCGCTGTCTGCTTCAGAAAGCATGGCCAACCCGGTGTCGAGACACGCGGGGCTGGGCCCTTCCGAAGCGCGTGGGGTGACACGCTATTCACCGAGCGACGCTCGCTCTGATGAGCATCCTTCGCTGCATGCCAATGATGGCGTGGTCGACGGAACGTCGAGGCATCTTGGGCCTGGCCCTAGTGATGCGCGTGGAGTGGCACGTAATCCACTGGGTGGCGACTGCGAGTCATGCAGGCCGCTGCCGGATGTCGGTAATGACATCGAGTCTCCTTTGGAGCAACAAGAGGTGAGGGTAGCCGAAGACGCGTTTGGTCTTAAAACCCTGGTCTCTCCGAGACGTTCGGTCTCCGCGAGGAGACGGCAGCGACGCCGCATGTCGACTGCGAGACGCAAGGCGTCTGTCCTGATACAGGAAGTATCCCGAGTGGAGGATGATAGTAAACAGCTATACACACGCATGATGGAGTGACTGGCGAGGCAAATGGTGAGATCACCTTGGGGAGTATTCCCGCAGTCGATGCTCTGCTAGAGCTGGACGAGATGTCCGTCGCCGAGTTTGGCGAGGCCTTAAAGGCGGCGATTTAGCCGAAGTGGTCATGATACGACCCGAAGAAGAAGAGTTGAACTCTTCGTCGCTTATGGATGAAGCAGTCGTTGAGGACACCAAGAACATCTAAGTGATTGTAGTGGATCCGCGATCCTGAAGAATCCCTCGGATCCATTCTATCCTTTGGTGAAGGACTTCCAGGACATGGTCTCTAATGACCCTCCGTCATCTCTACCTCCTGATCGAGGCGTGCGTCATGAGATTGACCTGGTTCCTGGAACCAAATACTGCGTTACACGACAGTGGCCCTTGCCAAGTGAGCAGTGCGACGTCATTGACGCCTTCTTCAGTGCTAAGCACGCGGCAGGAATGGTGCGAGAGGGCAAGTCTCCACATCCACGCTGACAATCTGTGTCAGAAAGCCAAATGGGAAGTGGTGTATCGTTCACGCTTTTAATAAGCTCAACGCGGCCATTATCCCGGCGCAGACGCCGATTCCTAGAAAGGGTGTTCTGCAAAACAACATGGTTGGCAGTACAATGTACAGTGCGCTCGACTTAGTCGATGGTTATTACCAATTGCTCATGCGTACGAGCGACATTCCGCTGACAGCGGTGAGCACTCCGAGCGGTATGCTCTGGGTGTGTCTCGTGATGCCCCAAGGGCTGTCGAACGCACCTGCGACGTTCAATCGTCTGGTGACGCAACTATTCAGGCCTCTTCGAGCGTTTGCACAAACGTATTTTGATGACATATTTGTCCATAGTCGTGCGGAGCACGGGAAGTCGGACATGGAGAACCACATCGACCATCTAAGAGCGGTGTTCGAGTGCATGCGCACTAACAAACTTTACGCTAACGCGTCTAAGTGTATCTTCGGTGCTGAAGAGATTCCCTTCTTGGGATGCTTTATTGGAAAGCGTGGCCTTCGTGCGGATCCCGCCAAGGTGAAGTCCATTGTGGACTGGTCGGTTCCGAAGAACCAGAAGGACTTACGGAAGTGGCTTGGCATTGCCAATTACTTGCACAAGTACAGCAAGAACTATGCTGAGATGGCTCGGCCATTCTCCAATCTCCTTAAGAAGGATGCGGACTGGTGTTGGAACACCGAGCATCAAGAAGCTTTGAGGCGGTCAAGGAGAGTCTCCTTCATGCACCGATCCTGGCGTTGCCAGACCCGGAACGTCCGTTCAGCGTCGTCTGTGACGCATCCGACTTTGCCATTGGCAGTGCGCTTTTACAAGCTGATGCCGATGGGCACGAACGCGTGATAGCGTTTGCGTCTCGCCAGCTTAAAGCTGCAGAGAAGAACTATCCAGTTCATGACAAGGAGCTACTTGCAATGAAGTATGCCCTTGTCAAGTTCAGGGTACACTTGCTTGGTTCGAAACCATTTGTGGTCTTTACAGATCATGCGTCGCTACGCACTGCGATTCAATCGCCTCATCTCTCGCAAAGGATGGCCAGGTGACTGTCCTTCATCGCGGAGTACAACTTCGAGGTGAAGTATAAGCCTGGCAGGCAGAACGATCTGGCGGACGCGTTATCGCGTCGCCCAGACTATGAGCTTGCTCATGTCACGACGGTAACTTCGTCTGTGACGACGTTAATCCGCGCTGCGTATGCGCGCAATGATACGTGTGTAGCTCTGCTACGTGCTCTTGGGAGCAAGGAGTTTGAAAACTCGGACATTAAGTTGTCGGCGCGCCTACGCGCGAGGTTACATCGATACCCCATCGATGATGGCCTGCTGTACTACAGCACGGATGTTGAGGACACTCCCGTGTCGTGGTCCCTCATGATGAGGATCTCAAGTATCGCATCCTCTATGAGGCGCATGATACGCTTAATGGCCACCTTAGTCGTGAGAAGGCCTACGGCTCGGTGAGCCTGACGTACTGGTGGCCCAAGCTTTACAAGTGGACAAGCGCTTACGTGCGCACGTGCGAGACGTGTCAACGGGTGAAGCCTTCACCGCACGCGGCTGCGCCGCTGGTAAGTTTGCCTGTACCCTCTGGGTGTTGGGAGTCCATGAGTTTGGACTTTGTGTTCGGTCTTCCTAAAGACCAGGATGGGAACACAGGAATCGTGGTCTTTGTAGACCGATTGAGTAAGATGGTACATCTTGCGGCAGTGCCGGACACCATCGATTGCGAAGGTACAGCGAAGCTGTTTATCGATAGGGTGTTTCGCCAACATGGCTTACCCGCATCGATTGTCTCTGACAGAGACCCCGTTTCACGGGCCATTTCTGGTCATCCGTGTTCACCGTGCTGGGCACGAAGCAGGACATGTCCACGGCGGATCATCCGCAGACCGACGGTCAAACCGAACGCGCGAATCGCGTTGTGGAGGATATCCTCCGGAGCACTTGTGCCGAGAAGCCAAAGCTTTGGAGCACCATGCTCCCACTCGTTGAGTTCGCATTGAATAATGCAGTGCATGCCTCTACAGGCTACACACCGTTCTACGTGAACGGCCTCTCTCACCCACGCGTCCCGTTGACGCTTCCACTCCGTGGTTCTGGGCTTGGTGGGGGGAGCTCGATGAGCAACTTGCTGAAGTCAGCCCTACTACTGTTGAGAAACAGGTTGATGATTTCCTATCAACGCGTCTGAATGTCCTTAGACATGTGCGTGACGCAATGTCTGAGAGCCAAGACAAACAAAAGGAATACGCAGATGCCAAGGGCAGACGAAATGAGCAAAGCTTTGAGGTCGGAGACCTGGTTTTATTGAATGCGAAAAACCTACCGACACATGCAGTGACCGTGGTCTTCAAGCCCAAGCTGCGGCCGCGCTTTGTGGGACTTTCAAGGTCGTGGCCAAGAAGGGCCTGGCGTACACGCTCAACCTCCCCAAGAGGATGCGAACGCACCCCGTGTTTTACGTGGGCTTACCGGGACGCGTCGCAGATTAGCTCGGAGGAGCTGGCGCCGGTGGCGGAGCCACAGCGCCGGGCAGAAGACGGAACAGAGCGTCAACCTGCCCCTGCATCCGAGCCACAGTCTCCACGAGCTTATCAAGTTTCTCAACAGCCGCAGACTGAGTGCGCTCAAGAGCAGCCAGGCGTTGGACGCATAACTCGGTGTTCTCAACCCAAGCGAGCCGACATGCAAAGTCATCGATCAGGTTTACCGACTGATCATACGCCCGCTCTGCGTCGTCCAGAGTTCGACAGAAGCGATTCACATCGCCTTGCAGATCCTGCACATGCTCAAGAGTTGCAAGCAACTCCGAGCGCTGCAGCGGAGGATCGTCCTCCATCGGCTCATCAGCCTTCTCGTTCGCTTCGGCCGCCGCCGGCGATGCTCGATGAGCAGGGAGATCTCCATTTCCACGTGGAAGAGATCTTGAAGCGACGAAGTCGCCAGGGTCGTACCCAATATCTTGTGAAGTGGGGGGTTATCCTCACTCCGAGAACTCGTGGGAGTTCGAGGGCCCGCTCCGGCAAGATTGCCCAGACGTCGTGGATGCTTTTGATCAGAGTGATCTAATGCGTGCCGCGCACCAGCGACCGCGTCGTCGGTCGCTCCACGCTTCCCGCCAATAGGCCGGGAAGCGAGAGGATCAGCAGCTGCGGCAGCAAATGCTGCAGAGCTCAACGGAGCATAATGGGAAATCTGAGCTTGGTATTTCTTTCCAAGAGTACCTTTCGCTCGACCCTTCGCGTACTCAAAGAGTAACTTGCGCTCGAGGCGCACATCAATTTCGGAGAAGCTGGCTCGGAGAGCCTCCATTGACGATAACTTTCGGCTCCGGTGAGCCCAAGTAGTCATCAGAGTATCATACTCAGACTCCGTTTCACCAGGCGCCAGCGCCAACACCACAGTGCGTACCATGGGTACCGGCTGCCTGCTCGTTTGAGCTTGAAGACGAATGCGATATTCGGCAATGGTTGAGACCTGTGGGGTCAAGAACCGAGCGCGCAGCGCTTGACGAGTTGCCAACTCCGATGCCGTACGAGCGGCTGGCCCAATGACACGCGATGTCAACGGCCGACTCCCGAGTTGTTTGATATACTTCTCGGGATCGGGGTTGTGAACCGATAATCCGCATGCGGATTGAGAAGAGGCTGTGCCTCAGGGTGGCGGGCCACGGGAGCCTCTTGCTCATTGAGCTGTAGCTCTTGAACCTCGTCGAGGGGATTGGAAATCGGAGGATCTTCCAAACCGCGAGAGGCGCGCAGCGCGTTGAGACCTTCAACGCCGGCTCGTTCAGCGAACGGATTAGGAGCACGAAGCGCTGGACGCTCAGCGGTCGCATTTGGTGCAGGGGTTCATCCTCGTGGAGTTCCCCGGGTTCCCCGGCCTCGGACTCTTCGTAGTCCACTGAGGTCTCCGTGAGTTCCTCAAAGAGGGCTTGGTTCGCGGTACGCGGCCGCTTGGGCTTTGGAGCCTCGGGACTGGACATGTCCGCTGGAGGATGCCGGCGCTTGTGCTTGGCGTAGTACTCGTGTACTGAGAGCTTCTCAAGCGCGAGAGACAGGATGTCTTCGAGGCCACGGGCCGATAGTGCACTCGGTAGGGCAATGTGGAGCGTGAGACTGGGATCAGTCGTTGGTCAAAGGACCTGAAGCAGTTGTGAGCCATACGATGGGCCGTCGGCCAGCTCGAGGGGTACTTGGAAAGTTCCGGAGCGCGGTGCTTGATGGGAGGTGACCCCGTCACACGCGTCGGTTGACGCTACCTCAATGAGGCGAATTGTCGAGTGACGACACGTGGCGTCTTCAGTCTGGAGGGGAGAGTGTAACGGGGTTACTCGATAAAGTACGGTTGTGTAAGGTCACCCAATCTGGTGTGACCACATTCTCCATAAAACAGTACTTGGTACGTGAAAGTTAACAAGATGTCAGTAGGTGGCTTCACAGCCAATAGATATGCATTAGACTAGGCTCTACTATAGTAGATAGTGAGACCTCTAGATTTACACCAGGGCGGCTTTGCCGCCGATAGCAATAATACATTCAGTTTACCTTTAACCTTAAGAGTTTCATTGTCTTGTAAAGACTGTTACTTCTTGGAGGTAACAGTCCTGTACGCTACTGTCGTACGCTCGTCGCTGTTCTTTATATAAGAACGCCAAGGTAAGCTACCTGCTTAAGAGACTCGCTGAGTCCGACTAAGTCTTCCTCTACGCTACAGTCTACAGCAGCCCCGCTGCATGGAATCCGCCGCAGGTGCTGGCCAAGTCGATTGGCACCCAACACGGAAAGTTTGCCACAAAAGCAGCAGTTTCACGAGATTTCACGCTCAACAAAAATCAGCATTGCGCGTTTAAGATCATAGGAAAGGCTCTACTACAGAGATGGCGAAAGATGGAAGACATGACCTACATCAACAGCAACCTTGCAGACTCACTGGGGCAAGATCAATTGCGACTGTTTTTAGGCAGTGAGGGCGGGACTGGAAAGAGTCGAGTGCTGGATGCTGTCCATGCACTCTGTGAAAGTTGGCTACGCCCTGACTGTCTCGTGAAGACCGCTCTGACGGGGAAGGCAGCCACGATGATCGGTGGTAGCACACTAGCGAGCCTGCTGATGCAGTTACGGATGAGAGGGAAGGCAAGCTTAAGAATTTTTTCGATATTCTTGTCATTGATGAGGTGTCAATGATGAGCAAGAGTCAGCTTGGACAGCTTGACCGATCACTCCTCACCGCAAAGCGGGTAGCAGATGTACCCTTTGGAGGAGTGCATGTTGTTCTAGTCGGCGACTTCCTTCAGGTCCCTCCTGTTGGAGCTGAGCCGCTATACAGAGATCCGATTACCAGCAAGCATCCCACCGCTAACGAATTTGCCGGATTTGAATTGTGGTTAAGTTTCCACGATGTTGTTATGCTGGAAGAATAAGTCCGCTTTCGGGCAGATCCAGAATGGGGTAGGGGCTGTCATTTCGCCCGACGGGGAACGTGGCTTCCCGAATTTGTTGACCTGATTAACTCACAGCTCACTACAACGTTGGAGACTCTGGAAGAGTGGGGCTCGTGCAAGACAGTGGCAGCATTCATCACGCCAGACAATACTACTCGTCTATCCATTAATAATTTGTTCATATCGACAGCTGCAAAATTTCTGCCAGAGGGAGAGTTCCCAGTTCGCGTCGTCGCTGATTTTAAAGGAAAACTGACATAGCTTGGCGTTTCTGAAGTGAAGACGATTATGACGCTTCCGGATACGAAGTTTGGTAGAATGGCTCTCTACTTGTGTCTCTCGTGGGAATGCCGATACAGATCACTCAAAACATTCGAGCAGAAAAGATGGTCGCAAACGGCACGATGGGAACGTTGGAAACAATTATTTACCATCCTGATACTACATTTTTACGTTGTCCACGACAGCGTCGCTGATGTGACCGTCCAAATCCCGAGTCGACCCCACCTGCGATTATTGTGAGGATTCGTAGGGGTCCATCTGCAACATCAATGGAAGGGTGCGTGGACTCGGACCTATTCCCACTCTTTTCGGATGCTCGCCCTTACAAGCAAAGTGAGATCAAGCTAGCACCAAGTAGGACAGGAGTGCCTAGGACGCTTTCCGTTAGAGTTGAGCAATTCCCCATGGTTTGTGCGGTATCCTCCACGGTGTACAAGGTACAGGGGCTACACTCGACAACATGGTTGTCACTGAATGGCGATCGGAGAGCCGCGTTGCAAACAAGAGAGAGCAGCCCTACCTACCGGTATCTAGGCTGACGTCAAGGCACGCTTTCAGGACTATGTGCCCACTTACAGAAGAAATCATTAAGTGGGCGCGACCATCACAAGCCACTCTCGATGAGGACGCGCGATTGCAACGACTGAGCGAGCAAACACTGATTAGGCTAATGTAACAAGAAACTCACTTTTGGTACGTTGTTGTCGAGTTTGGTGGGATATTTATGAGGCAGCCGACAGCAGAATGGTGTCACAGCACATGCAGCACGGTGGGCGGTGCGACCGCCTTGAGGATGGTGACGAGAATACGTCAACCTTGTGCGGCAGGTTGTGAAGAAGGTTCCTGGTGTATGGTGGAGTAGATGGCCTGCAATTTAACCTTTTTGCGTGTACTGCTAAGGATCCCCAGCCCACCAGCCAAGGAGATGCAAGATGGCAGGAGAGAGACGCCAGAGCCAGGTGCATTTGATGAATTAGTTTATCTACTTCGAGGTATCTGTTAGCGACAACCGTGATAAACATTCATTTATCATTGTAAACATCCGTCATGAATGATCACCGACAATTGCTTTTAAACGTGACAAGAAATTAGAAGAGTAAGTGAAAAGAAAACTAAAGCTGCAGCATCAGCATCCCTTGGTCGCGAATCGTTGCACACTTTAAGCCCTTGGCCTAGCGAAGAAGAAGGAGTGGAAGCGGTTGAGGTGCTTTCGGAGAGAGTTGTCCCCGTAGCCACGAAAGTGCATTTGTGGACATAGCAGAACAAGTCGTCGACCACTGACATGTCGTCAATGACAGGCACACGCAGACGGTCACTTCCTTCATGTCCTCTTGGGTAAAAGGGCGAGTCCAGGTAGCAGTGGGCGTAGATGTTGTTGATATCGTAGCCCACCGGAGCGTGCATGAAGTCTCCGCGAAACATAATGATGTCTCCTTTATTCAGGCGGATGGCTTCCGTGTTTGATCGTAGTGCCACAAGTCGGTTTTATCCGAACGCGTGAATGACTGTATCATCCTGGGTCGCTACCAGTAGTTCAGCAGGAATCGCCGTCAAATCAACAGCGGCGACACCCGCTTGCGGTGGAGGGAAGTCGCGGCGGACGGGCTGGTTTGGCGCTCCAGAGATGGTCTTCACGACACTCCATTCGTTTGAAGTAGACTGGGGGAAAACGTCAGCTAGTGAGGCCGAAACAAGGTCGACAACACCCGACTCAGTTCACCCGGCAGCACCGCGCGGGTTCGCAGAGTGTCGACAGCTTCGCCATCCCAAATGCCGTTTCTCCAGGATAACTCATCGTAGCGCGCGACCGACCTTATGTTGTTGACGAACTCGTCCGATACAGCCCTGTATAGAACCACGTATCCTCTCTCCATCAGCTGCTGGCGGGCGGTCATCGAGTTCATGGTATGCAGGGCGTAGCAAATTTTAGAGTGAGTGCATATCCGCCATGGACGCGAGTTTCCTAGACATATACAGCTTTGAGTAGGAGCATCGTAAGTGGACATCGCTAGATAACCGGATGAGCAGTCATCTCTGTTCACTTACTCCACGATATCGTCGAAGCAGGACTTCTGAAACCGCCTTCCTATTGGGCTAAGATCGGTAGGTCGAGGACACTTCGAATATAGCACGTAACGATGGAAACTGGAGCTGAGCATCTGCAACCCAAGTGACTGCCCATATTCGACTGACGCGGCCACGCTCACAGCTCATTCTTCTTGGGTGTGTATAGCTGTGCTACAGTCGCGTCAAGACTGTGGCGTCCACCTTGTCGTTCAGGGCGCTGATGCCCGGTCCAGCCCTCTTCAGTGACTTGCCACGGGTCTTTTGCTCGACCTTGTTGACCGTGTGCGTGGGGTTGGCAAATTATGAGGCCTGGGCTATCCCTCGTATGCCGAGGACAATTCGAATAGTGCGCCACATTCGATGCGTACCTATTGGGCTAGATTCGGAAGGGCGAGGACACTTCAACCCGCACAAGATCTGGGTGCGTGATGCTTCCTACTGGGCGAACTTACTGTAAGAGCTAAAAGCTGCATGCTGCGGGGAAAGGCGCCTCCTTGAACAGCGCTCTTCCAAGCCAAGCAAACAGCTATAGTTGCCACTAGATGGCGCGATGTTGTTGGGGTAGTGGAATGACATCTATGTTTTGCCATCATAATTTCATTTGCACAATGGCGGGCAAGGAGCGTCAACGAGCTAAAAGTCAAGTAGCAAAGCCCCCAGACGAATCGCAGAGCATGTCCGCCCCGACCAACCAAGTCAATAGAAACGACCCCGTTGCTATAAGCACTGCTCGCTTGACGCCGTACGAGCGCATGCGCCAGCTTCTTGCAGCTCAGAACGACAATGCGGCCCGTGTTGTGCCTACCGTGGAGGGTAAGGAGGTGTTCTTGTGCACTCTCATATATCTAAATTGGTATTGTGCTAATGCTACGTGCGTGCTCAACCAGACCTCCAAGAAATCCTGAAGAACAACCCACAACAGCGCGACACGATCACTATTCGCATGAAGCTGTTGTGGGCCTCGGACCACCAACACCATCAGTTGAGATTCACTCGACTGCACTTTGTCGACGCTGATTCACCTGAGCCACTTGATGAGTTGCTAAAGGTAAGTTGAGTGGTTTTTGTAATGCTCTGATGCTATTTGTTTTCTTCAAATTTATGTGTGTGCAGATGTTTCGAGACTCGTACCAGGCGAATGCGCAAGCCATTGACGCCCTGCTGTTTACAGCTACCGTGTGGAACGTCGACCCTGGGGAGAAGAGTCTGCCTCCTGCAGGCGCCATCGTCGACATCACTTCCTTCTCCAACCTCGGTCTCTTCCGCGATGTTCAATGTCAAGCTACGGTCAGGCTGGCAAACTTGACCTGGGCATGAGCAGGGGCCCGCAAATGGATGGAAGATCCAATTTTCGCTTCCGAGCCCATAGTCCTTTATCTAAATTTCCATATACTGCTGCTAAAAGTCAAGAGGAATTTGCGTAAGTCAGTGATTTTTACTGAGATTTCGAGAATAGATGTGTAATGAAGAAAATCACTGACTCAGTGATTGTAATGTACTAGTTGCTTTGATTTTTGGGCAATGCATATTAGTGCATGTACTTCCAGCGTACTTGTATGTACAGTGTTTTCGGTGCCTGGCATTTACGGCGTCCATTTCCAGTGTGTCAATTAGATAGCAACTGCACTACGTAACCCACGCAAGAGGCGGCCCAGCAGCCCAAAATCGCTAGACGTCGACTTGTTGGCAATGTAAGCATCATCTTCTGCGCAAGAATAGCTGTTGCCTGAGACCAGTGGCACTGCAGGAAGAGAACGGCAACTTGCAAGTCGCCATACCAGCAAGGTATACTCGGTCAGGAGGGAGTTAGGTAAGGTAGGGTGGTGGGAGACAGAGGAGAAGGTCGCGAGTGAGGACGAGGAAACTAGGGCGGCGAAGACGAGGAGACCAAGGGCGGCGACGACGTGTACATGGAGACGTCTACCGCTAACAGAGTTTGGGTTACCAGCGCCGACCATCTTAGAGCACCATCAGCTGCATTATGATCATCTTGCCGCAGTCTTAACCATACTATTTTGAGAGTATTATTTGTTGGTACTACTGTGTTTATTCTAATATTGCTGCTCACCTAAAATACTATCACCATCTATTCGTCAAAAATCAGTGAAAATCACTGATTTATCTAAAGTCTACAAAACAATGTCACGGTATAGATATTCTAAATTTTCTCACACATTTTATCATACAGTTTAAATAGGCTGTGCCGATTATCCATTTGGCAGCGTCCATCCGTCCATCCATTATGGCCCTGAGCAGTTTGTATAGTTCGTACATTCATGCATCTTTCCGAAAGTTTATTGATGACATTGTTACTCGATAGTTGGGCTAGCTCTATAGTTCCATATTATTTTTGGAGACGAGCCAGAAAGCCAGGGAGATGCGCACGACGCACATTCTGGCCCAGAGGACCTCCTCTAAGGAGTCGTTAGTAAGGACAGGCTCTGGCAGAGGCACTGGGATCCTACCGTAGAGCGCGCCAGTCTGGCTAGTTATTTCATTTCTCAATTGGCACCGATCGCACGCAGGACAATACGGTAAGACTTAAGTGTTTTCTCGACGGTAAATGAGCAGAACTGAAACTAACGATTGTAGGAAAGATGC
The DNA here is from genome assembly GCA_012656105.1 of Phytophthora syringae. Classification (NCBI taxonomy): domain Eukaryota; phylum Oomycota; class Peronosporomycetes; order Peronosporales; family Peronosporaceae; genus Phytophthora; species Phytophthora syringae. The sequence continues at coordinate 157,099 of JAAKBD010000229.1, forward strand.
CAAAAAGCAGGGCTCACGGAACTTCAGTGCAGGCGAGCAGCTACGACTGGTGGCGGAAGTTGACCGAGTCTTACCTACCGGACAGGCTGATTGGGAGGCTGTTGGAATCAGCTTTAATGCGCAGGAGAAGGCGGGTCGTCTCCACCGCAACGTTGGCAGTTTGAAGCGCAAGTTTGCAAGTCTTTGTCGGGCGTACGAGCGTACGGACGAGGCCAAGCTAACCAAGCTGCACAAGTTAGCTCATGCAGCTAAATGTCGTGTCGATGGCCGCATTCACCGCAAGCCGATATCCTGGAGAGCCGAGCGAGCTGGAACTCCGTGATCTACCGGTGGGCAAGATCTGTGATCATCGTACCAGGACGCTATCCCAGCCGCCTCCAAACAGCAGCGTTGCTTATGGCAACTCCACAGATTCAGTGGAAGTCTTGGTGGGAAGCACGCCTTTGGTTTCGAACCCGAACATCGCTCCCCAGCACGAAAGTGATTCAGAATATGCTTCGTCTTGCGGTGAAGACTACGGTACCCCCGTATTAACAGTTGCAACAGTTGCAATTGCGCCGAGGAGCACGGCGTCGTTGAAGAGATGCTGGATGCATTGCGTAGAAAGCTGGTCCGCGAGCTGGATTCAATGTATCCCCATCAAAGAGAGCGTCGCAGGAAGTGTGCGAGCGAACGCAACCTCATGGACAACGCACCAAACAGCTTTGCAACTTGTAAATTAATCAACTCGATGAAAACGTCAGTCATTCTGTTTGTATAGCATGTTGCTGGCAATGAGTCGTTAATGACGTTCTATTATTACTTTCTAGTCGCTTCACAGTGGGTTCACTGGGTCGTTCTGAAAACCCAGGAGCCTATTTGCTGTTGCAGTTATTAGCTTATAGGGGCGAGTTTTTCCTCTCTATGAAAGACAGGTATTTTAAAGTGTGACTAGCGTTAGAAAATCGCTAGCCCATTGATGGTTAAAGGCACAAACAGGTTATTATAGAATCGAGCAGTCAATTAACCAGGACCAACCACTGCCATGCAATGTGCTCGAGATTGAATGAAGCTAGAATATCACTGTTTGGTTACCTTATCGTAGCCTACCGATAAATAGTAGATCTAGGATACCAAACCGTTGGTGTTCACGAGTCGCTAGAATCTCCCGACGGAGTGTATTCCGACGGAGAGGAGCTGTCGCTGGATAGGTCGAGTGTACGCCCCTGTGGCACGCTTCGACTATCGTCTTCACCGTCTTCGTCTTCACCGTCTGCCCCACCTTCTTCACCTTCACCTGCATCTTGACCTTCTTCACCTTCGCCGTCTTCACCTTCGGCGTCTGCATCTTCACCGCTCGCCGACTCCTGCTATGTTGCCGTTGTACGCCCCGGTGTTGAAGCCGTCCTGATTCGCTTGGTTACCGGAGACGGGTCGCCATCCAGCGGCCCCCGCGTTGTCTAACCACGTGGCGCGTTAGCTCCATCCGCTGCGTTACCTCCACCCGCCGCAATAACTCCACCCGCTGCGTTACCTCCATCCGCCGCGTTAACTCCTCCCGCCGCGTTAGCTCCACCCGCCGTGTTAACTCCACCCGCCGCGTTAGCTGCTTGTCGTCGTAGTCGTTGTCGTTGTTGCTGCGAGATGGCGCGAAGCTGATCGAGGCGCGCATCCTGAGCAGCCCAACGATCCCCCTCTCCTCACACCAAACGCTCTATCGTACTCATCTACCCGATAAGTGTCAACCTGCTCGGCGAGTTGTCTAGCTTGCTGGGGAGTCCGCGCTTGGCGCCTATGAACCTCAAGGCTGCATTTGCGGGGCAGAGTTCAAGCCGTGTACCTCACGGGCACGATGGAAGGTATCATACGTTCGCTCGATTCGAGCAAACGCTTCAACCTCATTGGCGATAGTATGCCGGCGCCGCACGTCCAAGGGATCCATGACGCCGCGTTCGCCCTTCGCCACCAGCCACTTAGTGAATACCACATGCCACCACTACATTGAGTGACAGGAGATGACCGCGTCAACACATTGATTGACAGGAGTTGGTAAATTCTAAAGTCGCACTAGTAAATATAAAAACCTTTTTAATCGAAAACATCAATTAAACATTTACACGATTATACACGATAAAACCATACTAAAACTAAACTCAAATCCTAAACGCAACGAACTGCGATCACCCCCGGGACGGTCCCGGGTAGGCAGTCTGTTACAGTCGGAAAATGTGATTGTGTACCGTAGCACCATTGCATGATACCGAGGAACGCTTGATCCACGCATATGCGCACGAGGTATTGCCTACATCATGTAGGCAAATATTCGAATCTACTCCTTACACCTTCGTAAGACGTTCATCCTTGCCACCTCTGGAGCGACGAGCGAAGCATGCCAGTGCCACAATAGCAGCCGCAGCGATCGCCACCAGTAGTCCCGCAATAGCCATAGTCCCGCTCCAATCAATAGCAACATCCAGGAAAATCGTGCGGCACTGGCCGTACGGGGAGCCATCGTACACTTCGCCAGCCGTTCCTGTCGCGAGGAACGAGGCACACCAAGTTCCTGTAATTGACGTTCGGGGACACTTGCTCTCCGCCCACGTCAAAATCTTGTCGTACTTCGAGAAGGTGGTCGAGATGTTGCAGGCGGCGCACACCGTATCGAGTCCCTCCACGGTGCCCTCGTAGTCGTCGCAGAGGAGACAATACCAGTAGTGTTGGGCAGCAAGCTCACCAGATCGGTGGACGTGTTCGGGAAGAAGATCCCGTAGGCCTCCTGCGCCGTGGCATTGTTGCAGTAGTAGTACCCTTCAGCGTAGCAGTACACCTCATTGAACGTCTCTGCCAGTTTCGTCTCCTGGTCGTCGGCAGGGAACGTGGCGTCCTCCCAGTCCGTCATCTTGGTCTTGAACGTGAAGGCTGTGCCGGCAAGCACGCCGAACGCCGACATGGCGGCCACCATGACGACCGAGTACAGCAGCAGCAGCAGGCGGTTCTGCACGATGGCGCCCACCATCCCCACGACCGCCAATGCAATGGCTGAGATGCCCAGCACCTGCAGCATTGTAGTGGCCGTATCAGCGGCGGACTCGTAGTCCGTGTCCTTGAGCGCGTCGGCCCAACCGCTGCTCTCGAGCGTCGAGTTGAAGCGCAGCAACAAGATGCCAGCCACCAGGAAGCCGATGTTCACCAGGACCATGAGGCCGCCAGCGGGGGTGAGTTGAGCCATGGTCAACAGCGGTCAATCGGGAAATGATTTGTACCAAAGTGGATGTTGTACCGGTAGGTGAGACCGACCAGCTTGAGCAAATCCCGGCTGTATCTTTGCGGGCAGAAATATGGCCAATCGAAGTAGAGGATGTAGCATTTCAGCGAATCGCAGCGTGTCAAGCAAACTGCTGTCCCCAAAGAACTGATACCGGGTTTGACCAGGTTGAGCCATATCACCGGCACCAGCAAGGGCAACTCGCCATGAAATCGAGTGCATGACACGAAGTTCGCTCGGCAGTGCAGCTATCACCTTGGTCAATGTAAAGATCTAGGATGCGACAACCAACAGACGACCGGTTGTGTGTCTCCGTAGGGTTTGCTCGCTCTATTGGCAGACTATCCAGCACAGCGAGAATGCGCCTGACAGCCCTCCTCGATCCTGTGGCGTGGGCGGCAGTAAGCACCAGATGCTCGATCGGTCTTTTCTGCATGTACATGTACCAACTCAAAAGTTGAGGTCAAGACTGCACTGTCGTTGATGTTGATGAGGTCGAAGTCGATCACCAGCGGCACTCCAGCAATAGCTCACTTGCAGTCAAGCGTAACATTCATTTTTCAAAACTGATCGCATCGGTTTAGACAGGATGGTCTGACTTGATCGATTAACAAAGAAGACCCGAACCGGAACGGCCATGGGCTGCATGGACTGTTTGGCGAAATGTGTGAGCGCGTTGCTGCTCGTCACCATCAACCTGTTCCTGGCGCTAGGTGGCGGTTTGGTGCTCTACGTGGCGGTGTTTGTGCGTCACACGGGGTGGGTGGACGTCGTCCAGGCCTATTGGTCTCCGATCAATGGTCTCGCCACCGCACTCATCGTCGTGGGCGGTGTCGTTATGGCCATGGCGGCGCTCGGGACGGTGGCTGCGCTGTGTCGCTGGAGAGCGGGGCTCTGCTACTACATGGTCTTCGTGCTGCTGGTGCTGCTGCTGTTCCTCCTCGTGGGCGTCTGCTCCTTCCTGCTCTGGCACATGTTCTCCAACTGGGAGGACGAGTCGTACCCGGCCAGCAGCAGTGAAGCTGACATCAAGGGCGACTTCGACCAGGTCTACTGCTACTCCCAGGGCGTGTACATTTGCAACGAAGGCTCCGTCTCCGACGCATTGACCATGTTCGCTCCCGACCTGAATGTATCCATCGCGGCCTTGTTTGAAAACATGACGGGAGGAGTGAACACACTTTGTGACGACTACTTAAGTGACTATGCACAGCTCTCAGAAGTGTGCGATGGATGCGATAAAGCGCGCGAGTTCGAGCACTTCTCGTCCGTCCTCGAATGGAGCAACAACGAGTGTCCAAGAGTCAGTTCCACGCTCGAGTGGTGCGGCGAGTTCTTCATCGACGGCAGAGCAGCAAATATCACAGCGGGAACAGCTCCGTATACGCACTGCCGTGGCGAATTCCTCGACCTTGTTAGCAACTACTCGCTGTACCTCGCAATTGGAAGCGTCATCGTCGTCGTGGGGTCGGTGGCGGTCATTATCATGTCGTGTTATCTGCGGCGCCACGACATGTACGACGTGTATGAGGCGTACCATTAGTTTTGGGAAATATATTGTGCAGAAGTAAATAATGTGTCGCTTTCTGTGACGGAATTCGACTAACGTATCAGGGTTTCCAGTAGAATGTGCTGAATTGTTGGTCCGTTGGTGGCTGAAGGCGACATGATGGATTGCACCCATGAAAATGGTTACAGCTTGGGTTGCGTGCTGGCACAGAGGCATTCCGCCTTTATCGCTCGAACGCGCAAGTGAACTCGGACGCAAAAGCTCTTCGTGAACTCACAGCATGGGACACTGCAGGTGCCTCGCGCGATGTGTAACCGAGTTGATCCTCATCGGGATCAACTGCATCCTGGCGCTGGGCGGCGCGCTGGTGCTGTACGTGGGCATCTACCTCCGCCACACAGGCTGGGTCGACGTGATCCAAGGCTACTGGTCTCCAATCGACGATATCGTCACGGCAATTATCGTCATCGGCGCCGTCATCATCGGTCTGGCGGTGCTGGGCTCCATTGCTGCTTTGTGTCGCTGGCGCTTGGGCCTGTGCATTTATGCGGTCGTCGTGCTCCTGGTCTTCATCCTGTTAGTCGTGGTGACGGTGGCAGCCTTCATACTGCGACACAGAGCCGAAAGCTGGGAGGACACGACGTATCCCGCCAGCAACGACGAAGAAACCGTGAAAGAAAACTTCGACCAAGCGTATTGCTACGCTCAAGGCGAGTACATCTGCAACCAGGCGTCGGTCTCGGATGCGCTCACGATGTTTGCCCCAACGCTCGAGTCGTCCCTTTCGTCGCTCTTCGGAAACGCGACCGGCGGAGTCAACGCCCTGTGCGACGACTATTTAGGCGACTACGACGCGCTCTCAGACGTGTGCGACGGGTGCGACCAAGCTCGGGAGTTTAAAGACTTCTCGTCGTTGGTCGACTGGGGGCCGACAAGTGTCCACCAACGACCGATATGCTGATTTGGTGTGGTGTCTTCCTATCGACAGGAGACACCAATAGTTCAACAGGCACGGCGCCGTATTCCGAGTGCCGTACAGTGTTCCTGGATCTTGTGGAGAAGTACGCGCTTTGGCTCGCCATTGGCAGCATCATCGTGTGTGCCGGCTCGCTCATGGTCGTCACCTTCGCATGTATCCTGCGACGCCGAAATCGCCGTCCACGGACGGACTCGGCATACGATCGCTTCTAAACCGTTACCAAGTAGTTGGTAACACTTGCAGATGAAGATTTACCGGGCCAGCATGGAACGACCCAAACGATACAATATTGCCCTCTATTGATACCAGAGTTCAATTGCATTCCTGCGCAAAGCTTTCTTTTGCACAAGAGTTCATGTTTTCCATTCTGGTAGCTCTACCGGAATCTCCAGGCACAGCGAACAGATCAAAAATCCTGGTCGAAAACTCGCGATCAATGTGTACTGCCAAAACAAATATCGTATTTAGTCAGATGGTCGCAAAACGGTCATTGACTTGAATATTGTAAATTGTCAACCTGCAGCAACAAATATTAATGACAAAATAATTGTCATTTAATGGTGACATGTGGTCACACACGTCACAGCAGTACTACGCGAGCGGCTCCGATTCATTCTTCAATTTGACAGACAATCGTCAGCTGCCAATGGGGACCTGCACGTGTTTAGGACGATGTATCGCGGAGCTCATTTTGGTCGCCATTAACTGCGTATTGGCGTTGGGAGGAGCTGTGGTGCTGTATGTGGGCATCTACATGCGCCAAGCCGGCTGGGTGGACGTCATTTCAGGCTACTGGTCCAACATCGACGATGCTGTAACTGCGCTCATCGTAATCGGCGGTGTGATCATCGGCCTGGCAGTACTGGGATCCATTGCAGCGCTGTGCCATTGGAGATTCGGACTTTGCACGTACTCCATCGTCGTGCTGCTGTTCTTGATCCTGTTCCTGATTGTGGCCATCGCTGCCTTCGTCCTCATGGTCAAGGCCGACGACTGGGGTGACAAGGACTGCCCTGTCGATAGCATGGAAGAGACGGTGAAGACGGACTTCGATCAGGTTTACTGCTATGCTCAGGGGAGTACGTTTGCAACGAGGCGTCGGTCGCGGAGGCGCTCACCATGTTCGCTCCCGAGCTTAACACTTCGATCGTCGCTCTGTTCGAGAACATGACGGGCGGCGTCAACACCTTGTGCGACGACTATCTCGACGACTACAGCCAGCTCGAAAGTCTCTGTGACGGCTGCGATACTGCGCGCGAGTTTGAAAACTACACGAAGATTTTCGACTGGGCCAACGACAAGTGCCCTCGAACCACTGACACGCTGGAGTTCTGCGGCTCGTTCCTTGCCAGTGGCAATTTATCGAGCGTCACTATTGGAGTAGCCCCCTACACCCAGTGCCGCGCCGAGTTCCTGGGTCTCGTGGAAGACTATTCGCTGTATCTGGCTATTGGCAGCGTACTCGTGTGTGTCGGCGCATTTATGGTTATTATCTTTGCATGCTGTTTACGCCGCCGGGAGCAGCTCAGTCAAAATCAAACCTACCTGGAAGACGACCCGGAAACACCATCGATGGAGCAGACAAGATACCAGTATTCGAAGGCGTAGGTAGGAGCAACATTGCCAGTATTTCAAGGCGTAGGAGCAACAACCAACTATTGTACGATAGTATATTGCCACATTACTCGTGGTAATAATACCGGTTCCTTCTTTTTCTGTCTGAGAGGACCGGCGGTCAACGTCGCCTCTACTCGAGAAGTCGACCCCAGAAGAACTGGGCCACCCGATGGATGGGCTGAGAATTTGTTGGTAGCGTGGTCTTTGCGACGCGTCGGAGCCCGCGTGGGCGTTTGTCAATTCCGGCAAGTTAGTTCTGCAGCACGTTGAGGATATTCTTGGCAGCGTTCACGTCTCGGTCAACCGTTTTCCCGCACCCGCCCTCTTTCGTGAGGCAGTGAAGCACTTTGTGCACGGGGACCTTCCGTCGGACGCCGTCTCGGCACACTCGCTCGACGCGCTGATTCGTGAGGTCTGCACTGGCATGGCGGTCGTTGTGCACTCTACTCGTTCGGAACTCAGCCACCACGACCACCTCACAGTAACGAGCGAGCTTCCGTGCGAACGCCTTGACTGGGCCCGCTGGGCTCTTCTTGATCATGCCTTCTCCGGCGGTGCCACTGTCTCCAAATCCAACAATCGTTCTTGTACCTGTAGAGCCGGCAATTACGAAGCAGGCTCGATCTAGTTGCGCAGTTCGGAGAGTGTATCGGCGGAACTTGAACTTGCGGAAGAAGGGGTCCATGAAGAACGTAAGCAGCTCAGCTAAGTGCTCAAATGTCCACTCGATGGCATTCCCCAACTCGGTCAAAGACGCTGTCTTCTTGGTTGGAGTATTCTGCAAAAGCTGACGAACATGAGGTGATCGGTCAATTCGACGCTTGGACTTGCGGTTGGACCGAGAGTATCCACTCGCGCGACGGAGTCGGATGTCCGAAATCGCACCGACTTGCCCTCGTGGTTCGTAGCCGTGATGAAGTCCGTGCGCCCAGGATCGATTCCCCAAATTACGTCATAGTCTTCCGTTCGTCCTATCGGAGTCTTTGGCAGAGGAAATCCCAGTGCGTCCGAGATGTTCTTGTCTTGCGTTTTCTCGGTCTTTCCCTTCTTGTCCTTCTTCTTCTGGACCTTGCCACGAGTAGGATGATTCATGTGCACACTCACGCCGTACCCTTCCGTCGTGATCTCTCGATGAAAACTCCGCTTGCCTTCGTGTTCCATCTTCTCCACGTAAAAGAGACGACGCCACCACAGATCAGCCATGGCTGTCCATACCCCCTTGTTGGCCCGATGAATACTCTCGCCCAAAGTCCACACCACGTCCTCGTACACAACCGTGAGATTACGGTCAACGTTCGGACTGCGAAGTAGAAGTGCTCGAAGACCAGTCGAGTCCACCTTGCAATAGTTGGCAACAAAACCGCTCTTAGTTGGGAGAAGAGAGAACGTTCTCTTATTGCGATACTTGCGTTTCTTCGGCTCCTCGTATTGTTCATCCGCTTCTTTCTCCTCGTTCTCTTCGTTTTCTTTCTCGATGAACTGCAGAAAAATGTGAAGCGTGGGCATCAGATCGTGCGGAGCCCAGCTGATCTTGCCTTCAGACGATCGCGGGATCATTCCTCAAAGCTCGACAACAATCGGGTCTGCCACGCTAGCGTAAACAGGAGGTCCAAACCTTTCGGCAAACACGCCGTTGGCGACCGCGTGAGCGGTTTTGCCGTCAACGCCGTATAAATCCATGACGTACGCCCGCATACGTTTCGCAAAGTTGTGGACGACAGAGTTTTGGGCATTTGTAGCCATCTGGGTCGCTGCTGCTGAGAACCAGCCTTGGTTGAGGTACTCCGTGTTTGCCATGGGGCGACTTCCGCGGAGCCTGTTGAACTTATGCCCGGCGGACTCAAGATCCACATTTTCGAATCCTTGATCCGCAAACCATTGCTCGTAGGACGTCTCCGAGAACTCAGGAATGACAACAGGAGAGTCGGTCATGTTACCCACTCTGCCACCATCTTTCCAGCGCTTGTTACCGTCATCCACGGCTTGCTTGGTCACGAACTTCTCGTACGATCCTGCTCTAACAGCGTTGGTTACGATGCTCAAACACGTCTGGTAGAATACGTCGTCCAACTTGAAATGGCTAGACTAGCTTCCAGTTGACGCAGGACGTAGAAGTTGGCCAAGAGGTACGCTTCCGCCACGTCGTGGTTGACGGCCGTAATGCACTCATCCCAGGCGAGACCCGAAGCTTCTTTTCTGGAGAAAGACTTGAGACTTTTCTTCATTACGAAGAAGTCGAGCGTCTTGTTTGTTGCCCGGCGCTTGGCGACGTCAGTCCGCCGCCGTTTGGGCGGGGCTCATCTTCGATCTCCGGCGGGGTTTCCGGGACGATTTCGTCGGGTGGACGGCGCTTCGTTCTCCGCATGGTGAATTGGGGAATGTGGCCTAAAGACAACCCCCGCGTGGGCAGTGACGAGAACGAATTTTCTCGCTGAATATACCAGCAGAAGTTCGCCACCGCAAGGATGTGCGCGTCGACACGCCAGCAAGTTTGCGACCACCAGTCATCGTAAATTCGCCGCCACAAGGAGACGATGTTGGTCATTCACCAGCACCAGCGTTTCGCCACCACAACATTTGGGTGATGACAATCGAGCAGAAGAATTTGACACTCGACGTAAATGGCACCTCGACGGCAGGCATCCAGTGCCGCCCACCATTTGCTAGAAATGGCGATTGCAGATCGTCTACGGTCTCGCTCGTCACTGGCGTGTTCGCGGATCTGCATGTTTCAGGATGCGCGGCACTGATTGGCCCGCGAAACCTCCGGGGCGCATCCCCACACGTACACTCGTTTCTCCAACGTCAAGACCACATGCCGCTCAATCGTAGTGCACCACGCAATCTCATGTGCTTGTAGCTTGTATAATTTGTAAAAGGAGCTGGGTTCGCCTACGGCCAACATAAATTAAAAATCTATGTCAACATTGGCCCTTCAAAACCAGAAAATAGATAGCGTCGTACCGCAAAGAGCGCCACGGCGCCTCCATACGCCACGACGACTGAGAGCTCGTCCTGACAGAACGGGTTCAAAAATGCAACATAGATTACACCATCCAACGAAGTCTGCTAGCAGAGCTGGTAGCACCGCGTATCCATCTTGATACAACGCGCCACGGCCCTTTCTAAACAGCGCAACAGCTAGCACATCCCCCATTTCTGATGCTACACACCCCGAGCAACCCAAACACGAAGTAAGTTAACTAGGCGAGTCGTACGGCTGCCGCGCCCAGGCCAGACCGCGGTACGTATCAGCAAAACAGCCAGCAAATGCCTACAGAATCACAGAAAGTAAGAATAAAGCACAATTTATGTTGCTTGTAGAAGAATGCTCACCCCAGCTCCACCCCGCCAAGATCTAACTCCGCCCGAAGATGGTTTCACAGTCCAAACCGAAATCAATCTTCCCAATCCACGTTCAAAGCTTCGCAATGGCACCAACTCCTTTTCCCAGATCAATCTCATCGCATTGCTACAAAGAACTATGTAGTAGTCATGTCAGCCAATCAGCCACATTATCAATGCCTTCCATTCCAATCGCACCTCAAGCTCTTGCTCAATATTGGTAGTGCCCTCTTCCTGCAATTGTTGTCGAAACAAGACACCACATTCAATATACATACCTTCACAGCACTTTAAAACGGTTACCTCGTAGTCGATCATGTTGACAATGGCCTCCATCAGTTGAGTCTTTAAGCCGCTACCTGACGAATGAATATCTGTCAGCAACAAACAGCAAACAGCATTCAACAACCAGCCCACACTCTTCCCTCACAGTATTCGCCACTTACATTGCGCACTTTGACCAGCAGCAGACTGTCCTTCGCTCTCTACTGTCCTCCGCTCTCTTGCTTAATCTGGGACGACGCCGTAGCTCTGCGGGAAACGATTTCCGCTGCAGTCTGGTACCTCGCGGCACTGTCCTTCAGTAAGAACTGGTGTCCCTATCGGATCTGCTGGTCCAGGAACTTCACAGCTGTCTTGTGGTGGTCGATCTACTTCATCACATACAGCACCATGTTCACCGAGTGCGACTTGAGTTCAACGGCAACACGTGGTGCACCTCCGCATCTACATCCTGGTTTTCGTGCAGCTCCTACACACGCGCTTCGTGGTCGTTCTTGCGTCCGTTTGTGGCTACTGCATCTTCGTCTTGGGCAGCCAAAGAATCCAGGAAATTTGGCAGAGCTTCCCTGTACGGCGCCACACCTTGCGCACTTGGCCGTCAACCAAAATCTTCTTTTCATGCCACAACTCCAAGAGCTCCGTGACGTTCTGACGGTCAGTGGGACCCTCCAGGTGCTGCGCGAACAGCTCACGAACGTGGGCGTCTTGGAGGCCTCAGATCCTGTTATAAGCGCCTGCGATTGGCCACGTAGAGGAACGCGACGCGCTCGGACTGGAAGGCGCTGGTTCGCAGCACAGCGCCTGAATCCAACTCTCCCCATCTCCCGCTCCTGGGACGCCTCGCCCAGACGTTGAGCACGCAGGCGCATCAGCTCCACACCCGACGTGTCATGCAGCTCCAGGTCCTCGCTCGTAACCTCCACGGGTTAGTCTGTGAGCGAGTTCACTCGATGCTTCTTCGACAACTTGGTCTCACGTGAAGAATTGCAGGCAGTGTCAATAGCGTGGGCCACACCAACAATATTGACACTTTTTAGTGTCACGTAATCTCAATATTGTTTATGGCGGCGACGTCTCCTAACATAGGATTCATCGGTATCCTACTTTAACGTAAATGGTGTAACTACGTGCGTTACAATTCCCACACCTCACAAACCAAAAGCTCTGTAGGGAGATCGACTGGCGAAGGCGCTCCTTTCATCCACCTGGACGGGCACACGCAGCTACAATGAGGTAAACTAGCAATGATCATAGCAACCGCCGCATCTTCTTCTATTCCCTGTCCACTTCTGCTCCCAATCCGACCTGAAATAAGGAGGTCTGTACGATAGTATATCCCAACATAAGCATCCGAAAAAGGTACCTACAAGTGTGCTTCGATTTTCCTGACTGCAGTTGCACTAAGTGTGACGTACATCCCACTCATGAGTGACGTCTCGAGTATTAATTGTCCGGAATACACTGGATGAAACCAGGTTATTTACAAGCAACGTCAGGATGGCGCATCCTGAAAATTCTGATAAACGACTTTTCGTGCTTCATACAATCTTCCATATAAATCAGCTTTGGTTGAGGGTAGCTGCAGAATTGTCAGGACGTCATTCCTGAACACGATGGAGGCAGAGCTCGACTATTTGCTGACACTGGAAGAGGAAGTGACTAATGCGCGTGCCAGCACAATTTCGTCAAACTCGCGGGCTTCCTACCTTAGCTCGTCGACTCGTTTTCTGCAGTGGATGATTAAGAACAAACGCGCGCTGGTGCTTGACGACTTTGCTAACTCTATCATGTACGATGCTCGAGGGTCAGCAACCAAGAACTCAATCAAACGTGCATTGTCTTCAGCTCCTAACAACCCACCAATTGACTTCGAGCAAATCACAGCCCGCGACTTCATGACGTGGGTTGTCTCAATGAAGAAGCGCAATAGTGATTACCATAGCTTTTCAAACTACGCTGGCCATCGTTCGGCCTTCTACAACCTGTTCCAAGACTACCACCGCGTGATGTCGGTGGAATTAGCTCGCGAGCTCAGCTGCCACTTCAAAGGCTTGCAGCGAAACATCGCAACAGCTATCAGCCATGGTCACGGCCAAATTAAAGTCGGGAAAGATCCAATGCCGCTCGGTTTGTATAAGCAAGTCGCAATGGCAATGCTACAGAGCCCTAAGCGGGACATGGTATTTGCTAGAACGTTCATGATCATGTCATGGAACCTGATGTCTCGTGCTGCCAATACGGTAGCTATCTGTTACGGCCACCTGGAATGGCGCGATGATGCCTTGTGTGACTACTTTGCTCACATGAAGAACGACCAACGCGGCGCACGACCACGAGACCCACGCCACGTGTATGCAAATCCAATTTCACCCGAAATATGCCCCATTCTCGCTCTCGATGAGGACACTATTACTGTTTTTCAATTACTCTATACTGAATTTGTGGTGTGCAGGGGTTTATTGGGCGACGTACGGTGTTGACCCCACCGACACCCATTTATTTGCTGGAAATGACCAATACGAACGTTTTCGGAAAGTATTAGGGCGGGTTTTAAAGGAACGGAAGTCGCTGCGAAGCTCGAGCGACGTGGCACGGTTGCTGATGATATCGGTACGCATTCAATGCGCAAAGGTGCATCTACATTCTGTTCATCAGGCTCGACGGCTTGCTCACCATCAGTAGCAGTTCATCTTCGTGCTGGATGGTCGATGGGTGGTGTACAAGACCGATATTTACGACACGATGCAGCCGGTGATATGTTTGTGGGACGCACAGTCAGTGGCCTCCCATCCTACAGCCCGAATTTGCCACGCTTCCGGCCCATTTTGTCGCCAGCGACGATACTGTCCAGAAAGCGAAGCGTCTTTGCTTTCCTAGTTTGCCTGCGTCGGTCGAATTTGTTGGTGAATTTGCGTTGGCATCGCTGATTTATCACTTGGATTTCCTCCGTCAGCATTTGCCAAACAACCACCCGCTATTCCAGTCAGCACTATTTGCTGATGCAGAGCTCATAGTATTGTTGAAGTCACGTGTCCGGACGAACGCTCCTGATTCTGAAATGCAACCAACGGGGGTCCCACCGCACTTCACAATTTTGAGCGAGATTCGAGCAGCGCGCGATGAGCTGAAGTTAGATATGGCATTGCGTAAGGTTGACATGCAGAAAATTACCGACTCACAGAACGCAATGTGTGAGCGTTTAATGTCTGGTGCTACGACAATTTTGGAGGAACGTGCTGTGGAGACTGGTATTCCAACATGTGATAGCATGGCGACTTCTATCATGAAGCGTTTGGAAGATGAAGGGGTCCTCCAACTCTTGCGTTCTCGAAATGACACAGCGACTAACAGGGAAAGCGATGTATTGGATACTACAGCCGACATTGATGATGATACCGATGAAGCTGATGCTTTCTCCTATCCTGTTCATGTTTGGGGCGGTGGTATGCACCTGTTCCCGCTTGGTATGAAGCTGCCAACTGGAACAGCAGAGCAAGCGTGGGTGTACTGGTGCTGCGGTGATGCCTAAAAAGGTTGCCTCCTTTCGTCAAATAAGCCCGTCCGACCTAAGCGATCCAAATCAACGGAAGCGTTTGTGTGAGCTAAAGTTTCTGATGAAGAAAATCGAGACAAAAGCAAACGACCTTGGATTTCCGACGACGAGAATCACATTTTCGGAGGCTGCAGATGTATTCCAGCAGTGCAAAAGTGCTATAGACCTACACAAAACAGCAGAAAGCGGCGTCGAGGACAACTCGTATGGGTTTCTGTAGCAACTATCCTGCGGAAGAAAGCGAAACAGCTATCAGTAGTAAACGCACCGTAACACTTGATCTCTTTTCGATGCGGCAAGTTGGACAAGGTCCGTCTGAATGATTTGACTCCAATTAATGTGCTGGCCCTAGAGATGGTGTGGTCGCGCAGTGGTAGCACACTGTTTCATCGCTACACGACCTTGGACTTGATCGACGCACGGCCAAACGAGAGGACTTCACGTTCATCAGCACGGGGGCACCGCTGAGACATATGTCGTCAACACCTATGTACTGCGCAGTCTGGGTGAGCGACCTCTCTGTGTTGGTCAACGATCCGAGCGTGTACGTGCTGCAGCGTCTGGTTTGCGGCTGAATCGCGTGGTAGTGCTGTAACTTGGTGCTGTAGTCGATGTGGGGTATCAGGATAGGTTGAACAGGTTGGTGATCAATCACTGGGGGCTCGAGGTCCAGCACGTTCACCATGATGCTGAGCGGCAAGATGTGCTCGGTCTGGGGGCTGTACAACTTTGTGCTTGACATCATGCGTTGACACTCCATAAACTTATATAAATCTCTCAAACATTATCATCCTGAGAAGTCCATTATTCATCCTGTAAATTCCGCCCACGAGTAAATTGTAGTGAAGCGGCATACATGTATTAAACTTAAGGTTTGACAACGTGAAAGGAAGATTTTCGCATTGTGTTCAAATACAACGGATCGATTCCTACCATTACAGCTGCTCTGTCAAGGCAACAAGGAGCTCTGACATTGCTACATTGCCTGGATCAAAGAACAACGTCAACATGTTAGAAGTCTGCCGATAATGGAGACAAAGGGTGCACGGTGTACTTACCAGTACATTGCTTGTCGTGCATTCCAAACAATGCAGTGATCTACAGATAAAAAGCAGGGGTCAGCCTTGACCAAACTCGATGATGTTTTGCCGTTTTCAAACCTGGTCATCCGTGAACACGCATCCAAGGTCTCGCAGAGTCTCCTTCAGCTGCACTTTTGTCATGAATCCATGATCTAATCAAGCGAACAAACACCAGGAATTGTTAACTTTTGGCCAACAGTAATCCGCAACGCCCTTGATATTGACGTACTGGTACGCTCGTGCTTCTCAAAATTGCGCTTTATAGTCTGAAGGAGCTCAGTTCGCATCGAGTGGCGTTGCCATACTGTTTGTGCTGCCGTAACCCACATACGTAGTGCTGCCTGCTCACCGCCGACGCGATTAGTAGCCTGATGATACTTTGCACGAAGAGGAGAAGCTCGCGAATCGATCGATTGGTTAGTGTTGCGATGCTGTCGCTGCACTTGAGTCTTGTTCCTGGAATGGCTACCATCATTCCCCCAGTTGTCGTCAACGGGTTTATATCTTGCTCCTTTATCAAGCGTCGATTTGTCTTGAGCAGCAGTGTGTCTTGGGGTATGACTGGAACTCGACTTGAGGGCAGCATTTTTCGTTTGTACAGGTGAAGCGAAATTACCATAGCCACTCGCATCGTCAAATTTTCCATACCCTGATCGAGGTGACATCAATCCCGGAGCTGGAGGAGCAGCAAATGCACCATATCCGCTGGCATTGTCAAATTCTCCGTAACCTGAACGCGCTGACATGCCTTGAGGCGGTGCAGCAAATGCTCCATACCCGCTAGCGTTATCAAACGCACCATATCCTGACCGAGGCGACATAGCTGGTGGAGCGGCAAAAGCACCATACCCACTCGCATTATCAAACTCACCGTAGCCCGATCGGGCTGACATGCCACCACCTCCTGTTGGAGCTGCGAGCGCACCATAACCACTTGCATTGTCGAAAGCACCATATCCCGACCGAGGTGACATACCAACATTTCCTGGTGGTGCTGCAAACGCACCATATCCACTGGCGTTTTCGAACTCCCCATAGCCCGACCGAGGTGACATACCTCCACAAGCTGGCGGTGCAGCAAATTCACCATAGCCGCTTGCATTATCAAAAGCGCCGTAACCAGATCGTGGTGACAACCCCTTATTGCCTCCTGCTGCTGGAGGTGCAGCAAAGTTCCCGTACCCGCTCGCATCGTCAAATTTACCATAACCTGAGCGTGGAGACATCTCGACTCGCTTGACTGCTTTGGGCTGCCGAGTTTCTTCAGCAAAACGAACTTGTCGTGGCTGATTGTTCGGGGGCCGGGATTTCGCACTAGAAACTGGCAACACTGCAGCTCGTGATGCAGTTGATAAACCCTGCGTAAATGTCATTCCAATGCGGTCTTCATCGTGACGAAGGTGGCCTCGATACCCGAGAATCGGTGGGTTTTTCTTCTTAGGCAAAACGTCAGACTCGTCGTCTGCAGGAGTGTACGGCACGCAACCAGTGTAAGCGTGCTCCGGTCGAGCCACCTTTTTCATGTCACGTCGCTCATGTACGCTTGCAAATTCCTTGGGCGTGTTGCCTTTCATCGATTTTGATGCTTTGGTGTCGCGGTAGAAGCGCCGGTCGAGAGTCATGCGTGTGTCTCAAACGTGTCAAAGTGGTTGTGATTCACCTCCTGAGCTTCATGGCATATATAGGGAATTGCACGATCTCATGCAACTTTGAGTGCGATGCAACAGGCAAGAAGTGGTTGATCTTTTTTATTTTCGATGCAGAACATGTAAATTGGTATGGTGAATGCAGGTATTTCAAGCTGACACGGCCCCACTTTGCTCCTGGTCTACTCGCAAGCAAGTTTAGAGTCGAAACTGCTCAGTGTGATGGCGAAGGCCTGGAGGGGGCAAAGTGGCCATCGGAAGTCCATAGTGAAGAGGTCCTTTCCGACGCGGCCGAACTGAAGCACGACGGTCTCTTGGTCCTCCGGCGTCACAAGCTGGAAGTTCTTGACGGAGGCCATCGTCACGCGGCCGTTGAAGTTGAGGACATAGGCGCAAACCTGGTCGTTCCAGCGTGGAGGCTTATTGATGAGGTACGTGAGATTCGTGTGGTCTTGCTCTTTGCACTTGTTGACCATCTCATCGTCCTTGGTGAGTGGCCTCCAGACCACGCGCGTGCCATCATCACGCACACGAGGCACACACACCTTCATTTTGCGAGGCCCGCGGTGGCCCAGAACGTTGGCTGCGTACATGGAAATGCCCAGCTCCTGGCGGATACCCGCAGGATTGCTGGTGATAGTCTGCTGGTCGGCATCTTTTGGGCTTATTCCGTTGTCGTAGATAGTGAACTCGGTTCCCAAGAAATTTGCTCGCAACTTGCCCACGTAGTTGTCACTACCACGACGCAGCAAGTCTCCACGCTGCATTGAGACCAGATAATTGCTGGTGCGATTCTTCGGGCGCTTCTTGGCAGTGAGCAAGAAGCGGTCGCCTTCCTTCATGTACAGACAGTACTCCGGGAACATCTTGTTCGCTCCAGACTTGTTGCGCTCGATGTAGCATTCCACCACATCGTAGGCTCTTGGAATCGGCCGCATAATGAACGCGCGCATGTCGGCGATGTCAAGTTTTGGTTTACGCGCATTGGCTACGGCAGAGCGTCCTTTGTCGGCATCTCGTCCAGTGGAAGACGAATCGTACGGAGTGGCTGCGTTGCGATTCCGGTCATCGTCTGAAGAAGCATCCGACGCCGATCTGGACGGCGACCGGGAACGAGATCTCGAGCGCGAGCGTGAACGAGAAGGTGAACGACCTCGCGCGCTTCCCTAATAAACATGAAGACACAAACTGATCAGTACTTGTTCATCCTTTGACAGCGAGTCCAATGCCTTCTTACATTGCGAGCGAATCCTCCTCGAGCACCAGATCCACTACGGCGATCATCGTCGTCATCGTCACGGCCACGACTAGTGTCACAAAAGGCAAATAATGGTCAGAGTCTCCTTCTACGCGAAGGCATCGAACTTGTTGCGTACCTGTTCGTTGATCCGCGCTTTGGGTTTGAAGCCTTGGGTGGTGGCTCATCGTAGTCCTTGCCACGGCGGGATCCGCTACGCGCGCCCTTGGGCGTCCGGGAGCGATCCCGATCGGAGTCATCGCTGTCGTCTCGACCGCGGGCGCGGCCACGGTCACGCTCTTGGTCGCGCGAGAATCCGCGATCCCCGCGCCCTCCACGTTCACGGCTCCGATCACGGCTGCTTCCTCCGCGGTCGCGATCGCGGTCGAAGTCGCGGTCTCGACTCCGGTCGCGGTCCCAATCGCGCGAGCCGCCGGGGCGACCCGAGCGTCGGTCATCGTCGTCATCGTCATCATCGCGACTGCGACGGGAGTACGCTTGACCGCCAGCGCCACCACGGCCGCTTGGACGGGACGATCCAGCGCGACGCCCCGAGGACCGCGAGTCTTCGTCTTCATCGTCTTCTCGACCAAAGCGTCTAGCGAAAACCAACGAAGGGTCAGAACCTTAAAAACGACAGTGTGCAAGTGTGACAAGAGCAAACCGTACGAGGGTCGTTCGTCCACGTCCATCGACCGCGGCGCCGAGTACTGTTTGGGAAGTGACGTGCGTACAACACCTGCAGACAGCGCAAAATGGTTACAAGTCTGTGGGTTTAACACTGTGACCGCCTTTGTCCTCACCGCCTCCCATGCGTTCCTGCAGCTTCTTCTTCTGCAGCTCTCGTTGCTGCTGGATGACGCTCGAACGAGCGCCCGATAGGTAGTCCCCTCCGACGTCTCCTCCAGGTCGTCGTCGTCCTTGAGCGAGTTCGGGTGCGCGGACATCCCCCGCTCCCCGTGCGTCGATCGTCCAGTGTCAGCACTTCCACCGCGTCAGACACGTCGTCGTCCCTTCCTCCCTTGCGTGCTCTGCCCCCGCCACGAGCAGGAGCGTCGTCATCGAATGACGACCCGTTCATAAACATCCTTCACACTCGCCAGCCGCTCTTGCACTCGTTCACCAGAGTGAGAAACCCCAACTACCGGTAAGCGGAGGGGCTCTCAACGGCGCAACCGCCCAGAACCCCGACCTATTCCTAGGATCGTTTCAGCTTCAACTTGCCTATATGTGCACCACCCACCTGTGAAGTAACAAGAGTCCTAACTTATTGTGTGCACCACCTGAGTATGCCATAGCTGAGTTTTCGGCATTTCGAATTTGACCCGGTGGCGCTCATGTACTCGTGCGAGAAGCTCGAGCGGCTGCTGCAGCAGGCGAAGGTGACGACCCAGAGCATCCAGAAGGTGTCGCAGTGGATGCTCACGCACCGCCAGCACCTTCCGGAGATGGTGGGCGTGTGGAGCGACCACATCCGCCACGGAGACGCCGAGCACCAAGTCGTGGATCTCTACGTGGCCAACGACGCCATGCAGGTGGGCGTTCGCAAGTTCGGGCGCCACATCGCAGCTGCTTTCGAGGAGAAACTGGTGGACATCATACAGTTCGTCATGGCGGCGGGGAGGAGAAGGTCAAGCGCTGCGCTATCAAGATCGTGGGCATCTGGAAGGAGCGAGGGGTCGTGACGCCAGCACTGCTCGCGATGCTCGAGAACGTGTGCGCGGGCAAACCGGCAATGTACGAGAGTAGATAGAGAGTGGTGTCATTGGGAAACTGATGTGTTTCTGTGTGGTTTTGGTGCAGTGAGGAGGCCCCTGAGACCCACGGGAAGGCCGGAGAGGAGAGAGCCAAGCTGCTGAGGGAAATGACGAGTGATTCGACGGTGGAACGAGTGCTGGAAGATATGCCAGAGGTGGCGGAGTCTGCGGCGACCATGCAGCTGGCCACGCACCTTCAGGACCTCGTGAACGCCACGATTAGTGCAGATATGCTGAGTGACAGGATGTTCCAGTTGGAGTCGAGCATCAGTGTCTTCCACCATGCGTGTGCTGAGAACGACGAGGATGAAGATGTGATTGAGGTCGACAGCTCGGACGACAGGACGTTCCCCCAGGCGGGCGGCATTGCGTGGAGCAAGATGGACCAGCAGGTCTACGATCTGGACATTGAAAACAGTTGCGGCCATGTCAAGCAGTTTCGACTGAATTTGACTGATCAAGTGGCTAAACGCGAGGCGTTGGTTCAGGAGCTGCACGCACTGGAGAATATGGACTTGTTCACGTTCCCTTCCGGAACAACAACAGAAGAGGAGACGGCCCAACAGGAGCGAGCACTGGAGAAACTTTATGATGTGGCTTGCGAGGCTGAGGCACGAGAGCTGAAGCAACTGGAAGAACAACGCGCTGACTTCCGCGCAAGACAAGCGTCTTTGGCAGCTTCTGCCTCGGACCCGTTGTACTCGAGTTTCAACCAGCCCGTGGAGGATTCTTATCGGCCTGTCACGCCAACTACGTCAAGCCGTCATCGAAGTGACAATGGAAACAGTCACGTGGGCTATCGCAGATCTGGTTTCGAGCATGAACAACCGCAGCGGTCGTCGCCCGCGCTTCGTCGCCACAGCAGTGCATCGTCAGTCACGGATCATGGCTTCATCGACGATCGACACAATGATCACCGGTACGGACAGAACGATCGCTACGGCGTGGAGTCGCCTTCCACCAGCAAGCGACCAAAGTTGCACCACGCGCACAGCATGGAGTCGCAGAACGTGCAATGGCAAGAGACTTCTCGCTTCTCGTCTCCCCGAGGTGGGATTCCACCGAACCCGTACGCGGCAGTGGAAAGGAGCAGACGCAGTACTCGCCGCGAGACAACCGTTATTCACCGAGGGACCACCAGTACCAGGCACCGCCGCCACAGCCGCGCCGCCGCTCTCGCTGGGATTCGATGCCAGAGGAGCACTACAACAACAACAGCAACAACAACTACAACCACTACAATGACCGCCGATGGTGACTCGGTCATTGCACGCACATCGCCCCCTAACAATATTATTATTATCAGTATTGCCGAACAGGTCGGCAAGCGCTGCGTAGCGCTCATGTAGCAAAAGCAACAAAGCACCTTGTTAAGCTACGCTGCTGCTTCGCCCTGATAGTGCAATACTCCTTTTGGTATTAGGTTGGAAAGAGACGATAGCAAGCATCGTGCGTCGAGAGAAACAAGCAAAAGACATCCTTCCTGCATTCCAGGTAAGTGCGTGTCCAAATCAAATCATATATTTTCGTTCTTGCATTTGATGCGCCTCAACTTGAGCGAAGTTCAATCCAAGTTCTTCCTTCTTTGTTTCCTGCGAATCAAACTCTGCAAACACCATCTCAATAGAATAACTTGGCCGTACATCATTGCCCAGCAATATCCGCTACAGCTCCACGATATCTCCCTCCACCTCCACAAGTTCCTGTCGAGGTGGCGGAAGAGCTGTTCGAAGCGGCATTGACCGTGCCAGAATCGGTTGCTCTTTTCCCGAACTCTCCGAGCTAGACGACAAATCGTCCGAACTAAATGAATCCTTCTTTTGGACTGCACGGGCATTTTCTTCTGCGATACAAGCTGATCTCGGCGGTCGAGATATCCACGCGTCCGATTTTCTGCTTCCATCGGCTTTTCAGCTACCAACTGTTCTTCCTGAGCTTTCGGCTTCGTTGCGACTTGAGAGGCATCCGGCTTTTCTTCCGTTTCGTCACCTGACACTTCACTCTCGTGGAAACTCGTGGAGAGCTCGCTGGCTTCGCTAATGGTCGAGGAATGACGAGGCGAGTTCACGACACCTTGACCTGCGGCGATCATACGTCCAACGGGTGCTTCTCGAGCTTCCTCCTGGCGGCGTGAGGCCTCACTCTCCTCTACCCCACGCTTCCCTCCAAAGAATCCCATGAACGAGCTCGAGATGGACGACGCTACCCGCGTCATGTGGAAATTCGTCACTTCCCCAACCGAAGGAGACGCGAAATACGTGTGGCAAGCGCCACAGCGCAGACACGCAGTGGCCGGGGGCACGTAGCACACCACGAAGCATCCAGGACACTTGACGTGGATGTTCACGCCCATATCCCGCGCAAGAAAGTTCGTGCTGTCCCGCAGGTCGGTGCTGATCTTGTCCAGCGTCGACCGAATAGTGTAGTCGCACTGCACACACGTGAGATTCCCTCCGTCGTTCAAAAAGCCGCATCGAGAGCAGAAAATCTGAGCTGGAGCTGCTGTAGTCACCAGCGAGTAAAACGGAAGGTGGCACTGCGAACACTCCTTCCCTCCACGTCGGTTTATCGTCTCGCAGCCGCCACATTTCCAGCTGCCGTCGGCCTGCACGTCGTGTGTTGGGGGCTTCATCTCCGCCCTGAAATTAATTAAAAAGTTAGTATTTAGACAGCTTTACAACTACATTTGGCTATGGAGATAGCGTCACGTACCCGCACATGCCGCAGGACGAGGCGTCGGGGGCATTCAGGAACGTGCTGGGGACAAGTACAAACATAATTATTGTCAGGACGTTAACGCAACATTCACGTTAATGTCCTGGGTTTCTTATTTCGTGCACGCACCACGTGCCACAAGCCACCTGAATGTCCTTCCCGCCCGCCACTGTCTTGCCCTCAAACGTCCTGCAGTGGCAGTTAAGAACCAACGAGTCACCACCACAAGTAGTTAGTCCACAGCCCAAATTTGACGGTAGCAGCCTATAAATGCTCTGCAAAGGAGTACATGCGCTGACTGTTCTCCATCGGCGAGTAACTCACGGTCTTCTCTCTGACTTTCACAGTTAGGGTCATTTTTCGCATATTTTAGGGACGGTATTTTACGTCTTTATTTTTTAGTTTACAAAAATCACAAAATATCGTGCGCATGATAAATTGCAGGAGGAAGTAGCACTTCTTTCGAGCTTCTTTCTAAAGAAGTCGATTGCCATCAAGCACAATAAGCAATATAAATCGCCTAATTCATCACATTGGCGCTAAAAGTGAGCAAAATGCTGATGTTACCATCATAACTTCTTCATATAATAGGAAGATTAGAAGTCCATACATGACATCGCGACCTTTTAGGGTACACGACCTTTTAGTTCAGGATACGTCATGCCGCCCAAGAAGCTGCCGTCGAAGCTCACACCGCAGGGTTCGTCACTGAACCCGCCGCTGACTACCCGCAGTTATCGCCAGCCACTACCAGCGCCGACTTTGCCTCCATCGGACACAATTCCACCTCAGTGGACGCCCAATGCAGTTCCGATGGAGGTTTTCCCAGAGTGGACTGACCCCACAACTCTGCGTACGTTGCAACATTAATTTCGGTATCACTTAGTTCGACTCATGGCAACAAAACGTTTTGTAGCGACCGAGCATTGGTGCACTGCAGAAGAACCGTACGAAGATGTTTTGGCCCCGAAAACTTGGTTGTGCCGCGTGAGGTTCGTGCTGCAAGTTTCCATTCTTTCTTTTGAAAATAATGGGTAACTCAACTTTTGTTTTGCTGTATTTCACGCTACCAGGCAGTGGACACTAAAGATGCGATCACATGGAAACGACCGAGTCAATTTCTACCTGTCATCGTAGATACACCGGTAGTTCCTGCTACTCCACCGCCACCAATTCCCGAGCCGAAAGCTGCTGGTGGCAAGAAAGCAGCTCCTGCTGTCAAGAAGGGAGAACCCGAACCACCGAAAAAGCTACCTCCACCGAAGCACGCACACGTACGTACGATATAGATGAAAAGATTTCTAGCTTTCTCACGCATTACTCGTGTGTTGGATGAATTTGGCAGGTTTTTCTCCGAAAGTCACGAGAAAAAGAATTTGGCTTCTCGAAGAGTGAAAAAGCAGGTGCTACCACGTCTAGCACCACTGCACTACCGTCGGCAACAACTGCTGCGGATCACCATGATCAGGCATTTCATATTCCTCGAGATTTCCACCGACGATGGAGCGCCGAACAAACAGATGCGCTCCAGGCTTGGGCAAAAGAAGAAGAACGAATTGAGCGCGAACAGCAAAATCGTGAGCGGGTGTACATGGGGTTTGAAGATGCTATCGCGTACATTGTCAATGAGCGTCCTCGCGATCTCCTCGCAGAAGTGGATTTTGATGCAGACGACTTAGTGGACGATGGACAAGATGAGGACGAAGGGCTGACAGCAGAGATGGATGTTAGCAATGCTACGTCTCCATGGGGTGTTGTTCCCCCTCCAAGAATTGAGGTTGCTCCGAACTCAGTGTACAAACCGGAAATTCCTCATGGAGAGATTATCCATGCTGATATGGCATCGTATTTACGCATTGTGGAGAATCTTTACAACTCGAGCGATGATGTTGGCAATGATACTACCCTCTAACTCCCTTTTTGTGGCAAGCCATTTACCCCCAAGACAACACAGGAAACCCGGTGTACAATCCCGGTGGTAAGTACAGCGTAAAGCTATTTGTCTTCGGACGGTGGCGCCGAATCGATGTTGATGACAAGCTACCGATTGGCGCCGACGGAAATGTCGTCTATCTTTCAAGTTCCATCAGAGCTGAGATTTGGCCGTCTTTGTTAGTGAAGGCACTCTATAAAGTGATGCATTGGCTTCATCCGAACTCATCTCAAGGCGAAATGGCTCCTGGAAACGACACCGACAACATGTGTCAAAATGTGGTTCAAACTATGTTGGCACTTACCAGTCGGAAGGTGTCACGGTGGGAGTCACGGAGCAGCGAAAGCTTCAGTGACAATATTTTTCAGCAACTGCAACAGGTAAGCAACCATCCTATATAGTCTGTGATATTAAGAAGGCACTAAGGTTTTGTACGCATTGTTAGTATTTGCCAAGTGTGCAAGACCCGGAACAAGCCGAAGAAACCAACGACACATCACTAGAAAGTGAGGTTGTTGCTTACGATATGGCTGGGAATCCTCTTGTCGTAGCTGCAATTACAGACAAACAAGCTACAGCACCCAAGGTATGCCTGTACGGTGATTGAACAATTTACTACTAGCACACGCTAATCTTTTCGTAGCCCCGGGTGATTATTTGCAATGCAGGAAGCGATCGAATCGCCGACATGATTTTCGGTGAAGCTGTCATAGTTACCAGTGTTGTAGGTGACACTGGAAATACGACGATCAAGGTCGTTCGGCAAGGCACCCAAACGACAATTTCTGAAGAAGCCGCCGGCGTTAACGACCTGGTGCTCCTGTTAGTTCACCCAGTACTGCAATATTCCGATACTTTGTTTCGCGCCTGGGTCCCAAATCCTGATCCGCCTCTAGAGACTGAAGAACATTCGCGTGATGCATTCGTGCCGTTTGAAACACCGCGTGTGCAATTTGTGGTGGTGGCGATGCCTGAGCCAGTACAGGGACAACCTCCTGGAGACAGTTCTAGCGACAGTCCTCGAAGTGCTCAAGCACTTGTTAATCTTGTTGCGACGCTAACTCCGGTTCAACCACCGAACAAACCTCATCAAAATGTTGACAGTTTGGGTAAATCGTCGGTGCTGATGTCTACCCACCTCGGCGTTGATCCCAACGGCAGTGTAATTATGATTGAGGAACTGAACAAGAAGAAACATTCGACATCTTCTTTGCCCTCAGTTGTGGATCTGAATTCGACATTCTCCGGCCACATCGGTATTCCGCCAATGGATAAAGGCAACATCGTGTATCGAGTTTATCCGCAAACGACATTGCGATACGGGTATAGTTTGCAAATTGAGTCGGATCACAAGGTCGCATTCCAGGATGCTCCTTCATACTGGCGCAGTATGAATAATCTTCATGTCATCGAATGTGACGGCACATATCCAGTCATGTTATCCGGTACTTGGAATACCCTGTTCAAGCAGAGCTTTGAGCTCAACCCACCGACCGGGGAAGACCCACTCTCGTCACCTGAACTGAGAATTGATCTTCATCTCTCCGAGGAGTTACTTGCAAGTTCTACGCATATTTCAATCGTGAATGATGCTACGAGTGAAGTCAAGAAAATTAGCAGTCTTTGCTCCAAGGTCACGCTACCAGCTGCTACAAACTCGGGGGTACTTATACCTACAGCTTACACGTTGATAGTCGACTGTACCCCAGGTAGTTTTCAAGTTCGTGAAGGAAAATGGAAACTCACACTGGCCAGTGATTGGGATTTTGCCAAGTCGACGACGCAACAGATGAAAATGACCCAATTTGAAGGAACATACGAGCCTAACAAGCCGTTGATGTGTTTCCGAGACGTCATAGCAGCACCAAAAGCTACAGTTTGGACTAGTTTTCAGCTCCAGTTATTGCGCGACGGAAATATTGTGAATAATCTCGCTGCGAAGCTGGAGGTCTTTGATCTTGGCGCAGAACAGCATCCACGGATCGGAGAGATTAGTTCCAAGGGGAAGTTTGCTTGCTTCAACTTCCGATAATCACTGCGACTCAGCGACCTACAGATGATAAACGTGGGTACATTGTTCAAGGCAGTATCGATAAAAGTACCTGCGTTGTCCCAGACGAGTTACAATCACTACGCCCGTTCCACAGCAACTCGAACCGTTCTCCTCCGAAGGACAACATGACTTTGACAGTGGATGAGAACGCACCTTCTGAAGTTCCAGTACCGGGAAACATTTCTTCCCGCGCTCCAAGTGACCTCAATTGGCGACTCAGCTGCTGGAGCACAGAAGAGGTGAAACTGCACGACGACACCACAAAAGAGCTCCAGTACGATGCAATTCGAGCGTCGTGGGCGGAAAAAGCCGTGGATCGTAATACGAATGGAGCTGTATCACGTTTGCTGTATCTGGGTAAACTAGACGAAGCAGAGGCGAGAATGAAGCAAGACAACATGACAGACGAGCAAATTACAACAGTGAAAACCCGCTTCGAGTGGGTTCAAACAGTCAAAACAAAGGTCACGTCGAGTGAATCATATCTGGAGCAAGTTTCATCTGACAGTGAAATTCTCCTGTCAGAGGACCAACTCATCGAAAGCAAGCGGGTTTTGTTCGAACGGATTGGAATCGCCGAAGCGGATAAGGAGCAGCGACGTATAGCTCGAGTACTCGCCAAAGAGAAGCGTGCAAGCGAGTTGAAAAACATGATTCGATCTGTAATGGACAAGCGAGCGCTCGCACTCAAAAGACAACAAGAGCTGAAACGGAACCTTTCAGCAGCGCAGACTCAGTCAGCCTAGGCATGTTGAGAGCAGGAGAAAAAGTGAACAAGCGAGTTGAACATTCATCTGTGAGCTTCATTATTTTTTCAACGTCCTTCCCCAATTTTAATTCCTGAGGAGGAGGTGCTCACTTTACTACGTCACTTGAGTTTTCCTATATGCAACGGGTCGCCAAATTAGCGTTTCTTCGTACTTCTTGAGCCATGGTCTTCTATCTCTGCACCCCCGCTCGTCGAAGCCGAAGAGCAACTTTTGCACTAGCTATTATCGCTAGTGCTGAGCTCCCCTTTTCAAAGTTCTTGTTTTTCTTATCTGCATTTCGCATTTCGCTCTCCCTCGTGCTTCAAAAGTTGTAATTTCATTTTCAATTTTCACTTGATGGCGGGTGTGCAATTTGTGCAATTTGCAATTTTGTAGTGGCCCTTCTTCATTCATCTGGCCGTGGACTAATTTGTCCATTTTGTCTTGTCCGCGTCGTGCGTCTTCAATTTCGTCTTCAACTTCATCTTCATTCACTTTTTCAATTTTCTGCTGGTCGTCCATTTCAGTTCGGTCGCCGCAGCCGATTCTCTTATCGCTCGAGTCTCCATTCAGCTCGCATTTTTAACTTGTAATTTTTGCTTCGCGTATTTCGCCTCGGTACAAATACATTCCTCGGTCCGCCAGCGATTAATCCATCTCGAGCTCGCTTCACTGTCGCCTTCAGTCTTCACACTCGTGAGACCAATTTTTAAATTTCACGAGCGCTAAAGCCACTGGTCTCAGCTCTCCAAGAGCCCGAGATCGATGTCTAAAATGGCTCAGCCTTGGCCATCGCCCCACCTACCCGTCCGTCGCCAAAAAATGGTGCGTTGGGGGATAGGACGGAACCAGAAAGCATTGCCGAAGATGATCCCGAGTAGTTGGTGGCAGCAGCCATCGCAGCAGCGTGCTCCGCAGCTTTCTTTCTCTCCGCTCGAGCCCTTGCCGCTGTAGTGTTGGCATTGACAGTAATGACAGGAGGAGGAGTCGTAGTCACAGTTCCAGGCGGTTGCGCTGGGTGGCGCTCGAAATAGTGCTTTGTACACATATTGTCGATGCGGCCAGTCTTGGAGCACTCCGCTATGATGCACTTCTTGTCGGCGCCATGCGTCACGCAGAAGCCTGCACGGCGATCTGTCTTGTTGCAACCCTCGACCATGCAACGACGACCACCACCGTGTGCACGGCAAAGCCCGCGACCTTGAGAGCTTTTCGTACAATTAGGAACCGTGCATCGACTACCACCGCCATGCAGTTTGCACAACCCGCGCGACTGGGCAGAGTTGTCGCATCCCTCATGCTGACAACGCTTTCCACCACCATGACTGATGCAGAAACCTCCACCTTGATCGCTTAGCCCACAACCCGAGAACCCACAGCGACGTCCGCCACCGTGTCCCTTGCAGAGCCCTCGGGAACGAACCGTTCGATCGCAGCCTGGCACGGAGCAGTCTTTCAACTTCTTGTTTTTGCGCACACGCCCACCACTACTGGAACCTGACCGATTAGAGGTCGAACTACGCTTTCCTCCACTCAGTGTCGTTGCTCCCATGTGAGTATCAACAATGCGCGTGTCGATTGGAGGAGGACGACTACCTGCCACAATGTTGCCCACTTGCATATTGTTCATTGTTGAAACTTGTGAGGACCCCACAGAACTCGGCGAAATGGACATCCCATTACTGCCGACGTTGCTGTTGCTCATAGTCCCACCACTCAACTCTGTCTGCCCTGTCAAGCCTTGTGGTATCGAGGCATTTTCATAGCTAACGGTTGAACCCGTTTGAGGGAGATTCGTGATGCTATTTGACGCCTAAAGTGCAAGCAAATAACAGTGAGCACAACATTCAATGGAGAAGGTTTCAACGCAAAGACTCCTTCGTACCTGTACACAAACTGGGCACGTCGTCGCACCCCATGAGTGAAGACACTGGGCATGGAACCGATGGCCGCAATGGTTGGCAATTCTGTCGCTGTGTGCACCACTGCACAAAATGCATGCATCGTCTCCGCTGGCATTTAATTGCGGTGTCGGCGGATTGAACGGTGCCGCTGCTGGACCATCCGAGGATAGACTCACCATCGACATAGACGTGGTGGAATTCGCAACATCTGAGTACAACGAGGTCGGGTGCGGCAGGTGGCCACCGTTAGAAGAAGCTCCAGTCGAGATATCCACATTTCCGTCCTTCAATCGCGTCGTCAACGATGCCCCCGAGCCATTATTGGGGCTGAACTGTGGCATACGCAACCCAGCAGCAGGAAACATTCCACTAGCACCATTGTGCATATTTCGGCCCATAGAGGAAGAGGCTCCTCCGTTACCATTGGCATCGAAGCTAGGAGGCACCAGGTCCAATAGATTGTGGTGTGATGCTTCCTGTGTACGCTGCTGCTGGGAGAAATACGCCCCGTTACCTCCGTACATGTTGGACCGCTGGTGCATCGACTGCTGCTGGTGAGAACTGCTTGGAGTCGTCTTGATCTGCACAACATTGCCCGGACGTTCGATGCCGTAGCCACTGGAGTTTAGGAACGAGTCGTTGGCTACCACTCCGTACTGCCGGAACTTGCGGTTCTCTGCGTCTTTCAGTCCGATATTCACCGGTTCGTGCGGCATGGCATCGGGTGGTGGCTGGTGGTGGTTCGTCGCGGAGCTCACCAACATCCCCAACGGGTTCGACTCGTAGCCTCCATGGAACTGCTGCGTTGGCTGCTGCTGCTGCTGATAATCTCCTCCATAATTCTGAGCGTAGGATTGGTAGCCGTACGGAGCTGCGTATGACTGTTGCTGCGTCGGCTGCGTGTACTGCTGACTCGGTGGCGAGTACTCAAATTTGGTCCCGTTGCTTCTACTGTCCTTGGCGAGCGAGTAGGTGGTGTAGGGCCCCGAATGGAAGTCGTTCACCTGCTGCAGCTGCTGCTGCGATTGGTGCGATTGGTACTTGGGTACACTGCCTCGAGGAACTCCTTGGAAGCTGCAGCACACGAAAAAAGAAGCAAATTAGTCCCCCAGCCAACCAATTTCGACAGCAATTTGGTCTCAATGGAGCAAAGAAGTGTCAGCTGCCGCCGTCCCCCATTCCTCTTGAGAATGGACTGCTTTCTTTCTCCTCACCCCTTGCATTCCGCCGGTCGTATGCCACCAAAATGCTTTGGTTTAAGGGCTTGGGGGCAAGGGGAACGAGTGAAAAGCAACTTTTTGAAAAGGGGAAGGGGGCGAAGAGAGGCGAGCCGCTTCAACTTGGAAAAGCAACCAGCCAACCAAAAGCGGAGGTGATTAGGGGCGCACAAACCTTTTGGCGCGGTCCGAGGCGCTCACGTTGACGTTGTTGGCGGAGAACGGGGCGTAGGGCGCCGCGAGCCCGCGGGACTGCGGCGCGGGATGACTGGGCGTGAGCTCGTCCATCGGCGCTCACTGGCCGCTCGCCGGGGGACGCGGAGGATCGCAGGAGGGGTGGCGCGGGTGCTGCTTTTAGCCTTGGGCTGCCCTGCTGGCTGTTTTCTTGGCTGGTGTGGCGTGGCGGCCGAATTGGCTCCGGCCGTGTGGGTGGGACTAATAGTTGGCGAGGATCGGCTCTGCGTCTCGGTGAGTGGGCTGTCTGCCGGGCGGGAGGGATCGGAAGTTATTTGTATAGCGCTGGCGTGGCGCTCTGGTCATTGGAAGACCACGCAGAAACGAGCCCCGTCAGTGGCCCGCCGCTGCCCACCCGTGCGAGGACACCTCGCATCTAGGCGGGAGAGTACAGTGCGCGAAGATCGCCTCCCCGGCTTTAGCGGCCGGAGGTGATACGGACGAGGACGCTGGAGGCATACACACGCCTTGCAACGAATAAGATTCGCAAGCATCTCATGTCACTAAACCCATGGCGAGACGGGTCGAGAGAAAACGTTCAGTTTGCGCCGGACTTTTTCCATAAACCAAGGCGTGCCTTGTTGCCGTCGAGCCGACGTGTTGAACGCGCGGCGACGACGGCGGCGTGCGCTTCGTCATGCCTTGCTAAGAAAACTGACCTGTTCTCGTGCGTAGGCCGGGGGCGGTGTCCATTCATTGCGCCGCCGATGCTACTCTCGAGCCGACTGTAGTACGGTACCGCGTGTGCTCGTCTGCCCCGCAACATGGCTCCACTCACTAACCATCCGTCCGTCAGGATTCCGCTTCTGACTGACACATCGCTCGCTTGCGCGCCTTTGGGTGTCCGCTTGCCTTGTCTGCGGCGGCAGCATCGGCCGAGAGGCAACCAACCTGCACTTGGACCTGCACCGCGACTGCACCGCGATTGCAGCATCGAGGGGGCACAAAGCTTATTCCGCTCTCGACACTCGAAAATGCTTATTCCGCTCGTGATCCCCGCTCGGCCTCTCCCGGAGCACCGAAATTCGAACTTTCCCTAGTGCTGCGTGCGGAGACCGGGCCGGCGTTGCTGTCACGCTGACTGACGGCTGTAGGGCATTTGACGCGCCGAGCGTACATGATACACACGAAATGCCCATACGGCCATTGCAGCGCCGGTGCTGTCCGACTAGCTCGAGTAGGAGGACTCGCTGGAAAGCATCCACGGAAGCTTCGACTGGCACTTGCAGCTTCCATCGGCCACAAGCGCAATACAAACATCACGAACATCAGCGCGATAATGTTCGACCTTCGGTGAACAATACTTAGTAAAAACAATTGTCGCCGACTTAGTGGCCATCGTGACCTGAAGTGTTGGCTCACTTCGCTGGCAGAAGGAGCACGACGTCGACAGCGGATTGCAGCACTGTGATTACACTGCCGCTGACGAACGGCTGCCGCGGAGGCAGAATGAGCGCACCAACGCGAGCGAGCACCGAGATTGCAGACAAGGCGAGACGCTTCCTGCCAGCTTCAATGCTGCTTCCTTACGTTAAACCACGTTGAGATTTGAGATGAATGTCGGCATCCCGCAGCGACAGATAAAAGCTGCTCCGCGCGTATGCGCTTCGCACTGCGAAACCCTTGGTCCACATATCAACCTACATTTGTAGGTTTATTCAAAGAAGTTCTATTTCAGATTTCACCGTCGGCCTCCGTCTAAATGCGTTTTCATATTTCAGCCAATCAAAATCACATATGACCTTGCGCCAGGAACATAAATTCTACGGAAATAGACGCGACATGGGGAATTTAATCTGCGATATATAACGCTAAACCGTGGAAGGTTAGCCACCTTCCAAATATAGGAAGAATTTGGCACGGATTTTCATGGACATGAGTGGTGGCTGCAACGCCAAGATTCGACTGAAACTCAAGTTGCCCGGTCGCCCAAAGCAGCGCCGCCACGCACGCAAAACCACAAACACATTTCCTACAAGCGTCCCAAATTCCATCCGTTGATCATCAATATGCCGCTCTCCTCCATCGTCGCTGCCGTGACCAAGACCTCCGCGAACGCCGTCATGCCGCTGGTGCTCACCTCCGCCGGAATTACCAGCTACGCGCGCTACACCGCGACGCACTCGCCCAGAGATAGCACCACCTGCGCCGCCGAACTCGAGCACGAGAGGGAAGAGCATCTCCACCAGCACGTCGCGCTGCCCTGGAAGGGAACGCGGTAATTGTCCAAGAGTGAAAAGGCTGCTCACAGTGCAGCGCGTATGTATTCTATGTGCACGGCCCAAGCCTCCGCCCTCCGTCTTCGAGCAGCAGCGAGAGAAGACCGAGCAATTGCAGTTTGACGCGGCGCAGGCTGTCCCCACGACAAGCGGCCGACACCTTGCTATCTATTTCTTCGCCTCGGAGATTTACTTATCACGAGTCGAATCAAACAACCCTCATGCATCATTTAGACAGAACAACTTAGCGCCTTCCTCTGTTTCCCTCTTTTTCTAGCCTGTCACTGACGAAGTCAGCCATTTTATTGTACCAACGCTTGGCGCCTCGTCACATTTATTCGATTTTCCGGTCCTGTGGCTTATCGCAACTTTGTCTCGCGATCCAAAGTTGCGCCACCTCGCGCCCGGCAAGAGGCTCTGCTCCACCGCTGGGCGCCTTATGCCGCGCGATGGCGCTTGTGGACCTCCACCGGCCCAACGTGGTCTTCGACTTGGGCTGCGGCGACGGTCGCCTGCTCGTGGGGGCGGCAAAGAACTTCGGCGTTCGCGCAGTCGGCGCACAAGGTCGAGAAAAAGGAAGGGAGTATTCGACCGAACACCCCTTCCTTCTCCGCACTCATCATACTGCTGCATATTTCGAAGTACTGCTCAAACCTCGCAGCCTTGAACCCCTTCGGCCCCGCTTTCAACTTAAAGCTTCATCCTTGTACAATGTAAATAACTTTAGGCATTTGTTTGCGCTTTCTTGATCTATCAGCACTCAGAAGCGTTCACAATGCATACCTTTATAGTCTGACGAGCTGTCCCTGGAACTGAGAAGAAGCGATAAATTCGGTGAAACTCGCGGCTCTCAGCCAAAGAAACAATCAGATCTCAAGTAAGTAAAACGCAGACAACTTGACACAAGACTCAACGTACCGAAAAAGGAATGGACCTCCCGCGAAAAATGAAGAAGTCGCCATTGGAAAGCACACCATACAATAAATTCACAGCAAACGTCTTCTCGAGGGCTACATTCCCGCAAATAAAGGTTTCACCCATGTGAGTATCTGCTATAGCGCCACTTCGATCTCCATGAAGCTTCGCATTCATTTGAGTAATGCTGTCCATGCGCTCGCTATTCCGACGCGCTTCACTGAGCGACCATAGCCTAAGTGGAATAGACGCAACGCATCGATCACGGTATTTTCACTCAGGAAGGCCTTATGTATCAACGGCGCTGCTGTCATGGAGCCTCGAGCCCAATACGGTAGTGATTCACCAATCCAAATACTAGTATACAGCATCCTCAGATATGGATGGACAACAGTAGTCCGCAGCAGCGAACTTTTTCACAACACAAACGAGCGCAATTGGGCAACGTTTCCTCTCCAGATAAAAAATGTTTCCTGTCCGATCCAGAGGGAAAAAAAACATTTCAGAAGCTTTTGCCGTCGTCGCAGCTGATGACCTCGCGTTGTATACATTTGCCTCCTCACCCATGTCATGGACACCAGCGCGCGGGCCTTCAAGTGGCGATAACTCGCCCTCGTTCCACAACTTGACAATTCGGTCATGTTTCCCCGCCGTCGCCTCCACTGGGAGCCAAATCAAAGTGACACACCGGTACAACCGGCAGCGGAGACTCAAGGCCAGGCCCTCCACCACTCGACACAGTTACTGTACGTTGCAAATAAACCTGCACAGAATCATCTACCAACTTCCAAATCGACCGTTTCTCTCCAACTCCAAGCGAGAACAAGTCGTCACCACTCTCCGCTCACTAAGTGCTTCAGCAATCTGTCGTCACACTTCCACCTCACAGACTCGGCCCACCTCAGCAGATGCAGATGCAAATGAGCCTTCACATAGTCCGATCTGGGTATCAAGTCACTGCGTGCAGCCATCGAAGGGATATCATGATGTGTTCAAACTCTCGAAGCTTCCACCACGGTCGCCGCTCTACTGGATGTCGCGCTCGCGGAATTAATAGCACGCCTCGACCTTCGATGCACAGATCCAGTGCGCCGCCTTCTTGCTGGTGTTGAAGCGCAGGCATCGGATTGGTTCTTGGGCGTTCCAAACCTGCCACAGCTCGAATCTGGACGCGCGTTTGGCTTGATCCTTGAGAGAGGAGCTGGAGACAGCGGGCGCTTCCACGAGGACCACTCGGACGCGTACACGAGGTAGCGACTGGACTCGAACAGGGCCTGGCACACGCGCTGATCCTTCAAATCTAATTGCCAGTTTAAGGAGAGGCTTTATTCGTATTTTACAAAAATGGTTTTGGGAATTACGGTTTATGACAAATTTCACGAATTACGTTATAAGACAAAAAATCCTACGGTTTGTGACAAACTTCCATAAATGACGTTACGAAAGACAAACACAGTGCGTCTTTTTGTCATCATCGTAGAAAAGTCATCGTTTTGCCGAATGCAAATATGTCGGATATGGATGAATATACACGTCTTTCCGACAGATAAAGTCAGAGGATTGTGGGGTATCAACAAATGCATGGTTATTAGCCAATCACAGTGCGGTATAGATTTATTTCAGCCAATAGGATGCATTCATTCTAGCCTTCGCGTTCCGACACATTCCGACAAATATTTGTCGGAATGCCAGCGAAAATATGGATATGCAAATACAAAAACCAAGTCAAAAACAGATTTTTCAAATATCCTCGCGGTTCCGACAACTATACACGTTCCTAATCTAGGCGGAAAACAGTTTACGGTGGTGGACACTAGCTGCTAGCCATTCCTTTTCATTTGACAAAAAGCAGACGAGACGCCAAGCCAGCATGAGCCTCTCCTCCTTTGTTCCGGTGAACACGCAGAAGGCGCGCGGCACTGCCATCTGTGCGTATAAACGGATGCTCGAAGCTGAGAATGTAAGCATGGACGTAGTCCATGCGTGCATTCTCAGCGCTAACGCTGGCAAGTGCGTCACAGCGCTTATGGATAGGTTTGGATACTATCTAGCAACTAACGAAGGTAAGAAAAGTAAGCTCTCTCGTAACTCTGCAATTTCTTACTTCAGAAATGTCAAGCTTTGGCTGTTTGAGGAACACCCTTATATAAGACAGCCTATCAAAGCTGACCTCTTAAAAAGGGCAAAACATTAGAAAAACACTGTATGAAACGTGAAAAAGGTGGGTTTATTAACAAGGCTCCACCCTGCACGAAAGCGGATCTGCGGTCGCTGACGCGCCACCTGTACTCCACGGCGGCTGTGAAGTCGGACTACGAAGATGCGGCGCTTGCATGTCTAATGTGGCACTGCTTTGGCCGCTCCTCTGACCTCGCCTTCATGAGCAAGCAGCACGTGACGATGTCAGCTGACGGCGCCTTCTACATCCGCATGCTTCGAGTGAAGACATCCGAAGAACAAGGCCTGACACTCGTACCTGATCGCGCCGACTTTCTCACCTGCCCCATCTTCACGCTAGCGGTGGCCTTGGTGATGCAGGAGGCGCCCTGTGCGGCCTTGCTCAGCCACCTTCCCGTAATCTCGTCGCCTGAAGCAGTGGAGTTGGCGACTGGAGTACCGCTGCTCGACTTGCTGCAGTCAGCTTCTTCTCCTGACGCATGTGAGCGCACGGACAGCGCGTCACCAGCGACACCAGCGACACCAAGCCAGTCCCGTGGCGACGACGGCGTTCAAGCCTACGTAAACAGGATGCTGACGCGCGTGGCTGACGCGGCGGGCGCGACGAGCAACCTGACTTCTCACTCGTTTCGCAGAGGCGGCGCCCAGCATGCGAACGGAGACGAGCGCTTGGCTGCGCAGTGGATCTTCGACAGGGGATCTTGGGATATGTCGAAGACGAACAAAGGTTTCGCCTACGTCTTCAACACTCCTCGCGAAGACAGGAAGGTCGCTCGCGTCTTGAGCGGCTGGAAACCCGACGAAGTTCCCAAGCTCGCTGATGTCGCCGCTCTCGATCACGGTGCCCAGGAACGGCTTTTGCGATTGGAAGCCTTGCTGTTCTCCTCCTGCATTGGACGCAACGATGAAGCGCTAAACGTGAATGGCAAATTCATCGGGGTTCTAACTGCGTACCTGATCAAGTATCTCCCGCAAATGAAGGACTTGGCATCGCACAGCTTGTTTGTCGCTCGGATCGAAGAGTGCTTGGCTGCTTCACGTATCCCGGTCGCCGACGTGCTTGCCTGGTCGGTTGCGCTCAACACCATCACGGCGAATCCTGTTGAAAAAGAAGATGAAGAGAACAAGACCACATGCTGTGGGGCGGGTGGTCA
Source organism: Phytophthora syringae (assembly GCA_012656105.1). Taxonomy (NCBI): domain Eukaryota; phylum Oomycota; class Peronosporomycetes; order Peronosporales; family Peronosporaceae; genus Phytophthora; species Phytophthora syringae. Next base: position 194,622 of record JAAKBD010000229.1, read on the forward strand.
TCATGCGGCTGTCATTCAAGAGCTTATCGAGAGCAACCGGCAGATGGCTGCGCGGCTGCTCCTGGTTGAAAACGTCATCCTTAAGAGACCTACGAATACTGAAGAAGAACAAGAACAAGAGCATGAAGCGTCAGCACAAGCACCACAAGCCAAGCGCAGAAAGAAGGCTGCTACCAACCTGTCCGACGCGTGGTTCGAGTGGTACACGCGGGTTTCCACGTGTCTGGGATTCGGCGGACCGGCAGAAGAAGTCAGAGTCGCGCCATGTCGTCGCTTTCATGAAGCTCTTCTTGGACGGCGGGTTTGCGATTGATGCCGCGGCCTCAGAGTACAAGGACCGCGTACTGGACACTGGTCGTCGTGCCGAAGCGGCTGTGCTCGCGTTCCTGAGAGCTCGGGATACCAAAGCGAAGGGAGCTGGGAGCGTCTTACGTGCCATGCGCCCGTTGCACAAGTCGGGCGTCCTGGACGAGCGCATCCTGGCATATAAGCGCTGCCTCGCCATCGGAAGTATCGACGACCCTGCTCCTGTCGAAACACAAGACATACTCGCCATTGTAGGCCACGTGTAAGACAAGAGTTCATACAACAAATACATACTCCGTTTAGTCAGTTAGATATACAGACAGTAGCGACAACAAGCCACAGTAAGAGCTGCAAACCCTGTAGCAGTAGAGAGGAGGCACGCGCGCACTCCATCAGCCAATTCTTGAGCGATAGCACCGGCCTGATTCGAACAGACATCTCAGGGCCGAAGCCCTGCGCACTTGCCATTTGTGCTACGGTGCTGGAGACGGGTGTGGGACGTGGGGTGGGGGGTCTGTCCGTTGGTCGCACGGTACAGGTTGTACGAGCCCTTGTGATTTTGTTGCTGGTGTCTTGCGCAGTAGCTTTGAAAAAGGAGAGTGAGCCGCAAAAAGGTCTGTCGGCATTTAGGAGCGCTCCCAGCCACAAATCTGGGCGTGTCTATTTCTGACGGGTGGCAAACTTCTATTGGTTGATTAATAGCCACTAGGTGTTCACTAACTCTCTCATTGGATAATACTTCTGCCAATAAGAAGCCTCTGCATGGATTGCTCTGAATTGTGGCCCCTCCGCGCCCTCATTAATGAATTTGCCGGCTCCAGAGCACATTGCTCCGGGGCCAACATGTATGAATACCAAAAAACACGATTTTCTCGGCCTAGAGGCCTCTAGAGCGCATTTCCTCGCGCCTGTGAGCAGCTTACGAAAGCTGACAGGAAAGCAAACACAAAATGCGAGTGGTCCACATCAATACCTAAACCTCAATAAACAGCAGCTGACACGACCTGTTTTTATTCGTTTTCCTGGATGTCGGAAACTGTAGGGAAGTCGGAACCGTCACGATATGGATGAATATGATCGTTTATCCGACCACACTTAATTTTTGTATGGGACAGGAAGGCTCATTAACTTCCAATGAACGAATTATTTTTAATATGGCCCAATCAAAATCCGTTTATGCATTATTATCAACCAATCAGCACGTGAAAAATTAGGTAGGTCCTCTAAGCCAGCCATTCCGACGTATCGGGTCGGAGGGACAAGTAAAGTATGTGTACCGCTTTACATTGTTCTAGTGATCAGCATATCATTTGCATATTTGCATTATATCCGACACATCCGACCAGGATGGGCTTAAGCGAGCTCAAGCCTGGCAACACCAAGCGAGCTCAGGTGACGGCCATCAAGGCCTTCAAAGCCTTTGTGAAGACAGAAAATGTAGAGTTTGACTATGTCAGGCAAAGCATTGAAAAAGACGACACAGGTAAGTGTTTTGTATCTGTATTAGATATGTTCGGTATGTATCTTGCATTTCATGAAGGTAAGAACGGCAAGCCACTTGCCCGGAACACCTCTATGCAGTACTATAGGCAAAGGAAGATGTGGCTCTTTGAGCTTTTCCCTGCGCAACGACACATTGTCGAAGCAAAGTTGCTAAGCATGGGGAAAACGCTCGAGACCTTCTGTAAGAAGCGAGATGGAAAGGTAGTTAACAAAGCTCCACCATGCTCAAAAAGCGATTTAAAAAAATGATGCAGTATTTGTATAAGAACGCATGTTCCTCTAGTGACTACCAGGACGCGGCGTTGCTGTGTCTGCTGTGGTACCTGTTTGGACGAGTTTCCGATCTATCGCTGGTCCGCAAGCAGAACCTCTCCGTCGACGCAGCTGGCGTCTTCTTCGTACGCTTCATTCGCATGAAGACGTCCGAGGAGCAGGGACTTTCGCTGTTCCCGGACGCCGACTTCATCACGTGCCCACTGCACGCGATAGCAGTGGCACTCATCACGCAGGCGGCTCCATCCGTCGCTGTCCTGGACAACCTGCCCGAGACCCCGATGGAGGCCACCGTCACGCTGTCACCGGCGACGCCTTTGGTGGAGGTGCTGAACCACCCCGACGAGTTCGCTGCCCTCGATGTCGCTGTTGCTTCCAAGCCCGCCGCTGTTGTCCCCACCATCTACTCGCACGTCAACCGGCTGCTCGACCGAGTCGCGTGTCCTGCTGGAGTCCTCGTGCCGCTGACATCCCACTCGTTTCGACGCGGTGGTGCCCAGCACGTCAACGGATGCGAAGACTTGACGCACCGTTGGATCTTCGACCGTGGCGCCTGGAACATGTCAACGACAAACAAGGGGTTCAATTACATATTCAACACGAGCAGAGAAGACCACATGGTTAGCAAAGCCTTGAGCGGACACGACGCCAAGGCTCGTGTGAAGTCCCTGGACTTGAAGCCGTTCGACGCGGAGACACAAGCGAAGATTGCAGGTGTCCAACGCTATCTGTTCACGACCTGCTTCAAGATGGAGAGCTCGAAGTACAATGTGAGTCAACAAGTCATCGATGTGCTTACAGCTTACCTCGTGTTGCACTACCCCCTGATGAAGAGGCTCGATGCCGATGCGCTTGCCGTTAAACGAATGGAGGCGGCTGCTGTGCATGGGGGTGCGTCCGTATCTGAGCTGCTTGCGTGGTCGTCACACCTTGCCACCTGTGATAGCACCAAGCCAAGCCAAGAACAAGCAGCCACTGCAAACAAGGAACCATCCAACACGAGCACGATCATCGACCATCAACGGAGTGTGATTGACCAGTTAATGGCGCACATTAAGCGCCAAGACGAGCGCCTCGACAACATAGAAGCTAAACTGGACGGAGCACCAGAACAAGACAAGAGCAACAAGCGTCAGCATGAACCAAGCGAAGATCAAGAGAAACCCAAGCGCCGTCGGACGTCGGTGACTTACCTTCACGCGACCTGGTTCGCGTGGTACGCGCAGGAGCCACGCTGGATGGCCGATGCCCCGAAGCGTCAGCGGTCGAACGCGAAGCAGCTTGTGGGCTTGATGAAGCCCTTCATCGCCGAAGACTTGAAGCTGGACACGAGCACCGACGACTACCGCGACCAAGTCCTCGCTCTCGGGAAGAAGGCGGAGGCTTCCGTGCTGGCCTTCCTCAACGCCCGCAAGATCACGTCACGCGGCTCCACAGCTATCCGGAAGCATCTCCACGAGATGTACAAGGCGGGTGAGCTCAACGACAAAATTGCCCGGCACCTGCAGCTTCTCCGATGTTCTGCCATCCAAGGCCCGGACCGTCAAGACGCCCTTGAACCCGTAGCAACTTCATTTTAGACGCATAACCACACAAAAGCATAGGAAGCAGCAAGCAGCAACATAGGTGGCAAATGCAGCTTCTATTACATGATTAGCACAGCGTTAGCCATCAACAAACAGTACAGCACACGGCGGGCGGGGCGGTGGCGGAAGGCAGCCTCCGGTCGACCCAAACCGCCTGGGTTATACGGTCTGGACGGGATGTAGGGCCTGTGGGGCCTGAGAGAGTAGGCGACTTGCGCACTGGGTTTGAAAAAAGGAGAGTGAGAGCAAAGCAAAGCTGTCGGCTTCGACTCGGCACGACAGCCACTAACTGGTCGCGTGTCTCTTGACTTTTTAGGTGGCATGCGTTTATTGGCAGATAAGTTAGCCAATAGGAGCGAAAACACGTGGCCTATTTACCTAAATAGTGGCCCCCAACTGGATATCGCGTCTCATTGTTGAATTTGACGGCTCGAGAGCACATGGCTCTCGAGCCAAATTTATGTAAAAAAGTAATTGGCTGGTTTCTCAGCCCACAGGCCGTTTCAGGTCATTTCCTTGCGCCTATAGACAATGCAGAATCGCGCGTTTTTTCATATCTCATCCGATCTGATTCCCCTATCCCGTGTAGTACAGTACATTTGGATTTAAGTCTGGTTTAGTGTGTGGCAACACAATATGTACCATTTTACTGGTACAGGTCCGAAAGGTCCTTTGGTCGGAGGAATTTTGGTATGGATGAATATCATCAAATCTCCGACCACACTTGAATTAAGTATTGACTTTATTGACCAATAGGGAGAGTGGGAATCTGTATTTAGCGAATCAAATCGAACAAATGCAATATTTAGGACCAATCAGAGAGTAGACGGACGAGTGAAGCTTTCACAGCCACCGCTCCGACGTACCGGGTCGGAGGGAGCAGCACTGTTATTGTTATGGCTCTACAAACACCAAGTCATTCGCATATTTCACGAATAACACTCAAGCTCCGACATCTCCGACCAACGACATGAGTCTGACCGACCTCGCACCCGCCAACACGAAGCGTGCTCATGAGAACGCAGCGCGTTCGTTTTTGAAGTTCCTCAAGGAGGAAGACGTCAGTTGAGAGTACCTACAACTGTGTATGCAGCGCGAGAGTGCACCTCTCGTCTTGGTGGCTGTGGTGGACAAGTTCGGCATGTATCTCGCCTTCAAGAGGGCCGAAAAGGCCAGCTCTTAGCTCGACACTCGGTCATGCAGTACTTTCGACCGACCAAGAGCTGGTTGCTGGAACAGTTCCCACAGAGGAGCGGTCGACAAGAACCTGCTCAAGAAGGGACAGACGTTAGAGCGCCATTGCATGAAGCGTGAGTCAGGAGCGTGTGTGAACAAGGCCCCAGCATGCACCAAATCGGCTCTCAAGAAAATGATGGAGTACTTGTATTCGACTGCGGTTACTGGTGACTACCAAGATGTGGCGCTGTTGTGTCTGCTTTGGTTCCTTTTCGGACGCGCATAGGACCTCACAATGGTGCGGAAGGTTAACCTGTCTGGGCGACATATTCCTCGTCCATTTCATCGGCATCAAGACTTCGGAAGAGCAAGATCTGTCGCTCTTCCCGCGAACACAACTTCCACAGCCTCTCTGTGGGAGCGTGGATGGCGAGCGACAGTGTCCGCACCGTCGGCACAGGTCAGACAGAGGTCGCAGTCGCACAAGGAGGATCCCAGTATCTAAAATCGTCACTCAAGGAGATGAAACGTACCTTCAGCGTTTCCATAGTAGGGGTGGTATAGGGCGAGAAATCCTCGCGCCACCGTCGCAACGAGGCGGCATGCTGGCATTTTTGGTAACCTTTTATTAGCATTGTACTTTTATTTTGGTCACCTCGGTTGTAATAGGGCGGAGCCCGGCTGATGGTTTGTGACCAATTCTAGAACATGGTGTGTGGCAGACATGGCTACATGATGTTGAGCACACACATGAGGTACAATCATTAGTCGACTAAGTACGATTGGTACTTACCGTATCTCGCATGTAGACCAATACCGCACCTTGAGAGATACACCCTTTTTCAGCCAATCGTTGTGCGTCAATCCGATTACAGGATTTCGCATGTAGAGAGATACAGACCACTATTCCGAAAGAGTGACGGCATTTTGTTAAAAACTGACCACCACCCATCAGTTCTCAAATGGCTCGTGTGAAGCCGAAGCCAAAGGGCCGCCCGCGCAGAGGTGGCATCGGCCGCCACGTACAGCAGTACAAGATGAACGCCGAAACTGTCGGGAAAAGGCTCACTGTCCTTGCTTTTCTCGACAGAACCAAGAATATGCGCGCCACCGAGGCTCAGTTTTACCCTACCCTAGCAGCCAAGTCATACCAAAGCAAACGAGTCCAGATTCTCCGATGGAAACGAGAGAGCGCTAAGCTACAAGACGCAGCTAGCTCTCGCAAGAACGAGCACAAGAAGATTAGAAAGGTAGGAACTGCAACTATTTTATCTAGTGACATGGAGACGACGTTGGTAGTTTGGGTTAATGAGTTCCGAGAGGAAGGCGTTCCGGTGTCGACCGAAATGCTGACCGTTAAGGCGCGTGAAGTTGCCGAAGAAGGTGGTGTTAAGGACTTCGAGGCGTCAGACAAGTGGCTGAACGGCTTCAAAGGCGCCACCGCGTTAGCTTACGAGCTCCTACACGCCAAGGTCAAGTCTGTCCACCCGAGCTTGCTGCAATCGCAGCCGAGTTTGCGGCTAAAGTGGCCTCCACAATGCAAGACCTGGGAATCAAACGCGTTTATAACGCAGACCAGACAGGTAACATCTATGTAACCCCTATTTAACGCCTTTTAACGCTATTTCTAAAGCCGTGTTTTTCGAGTATGTAGCTAAGAAGACGATAAGCAAGCGTGGTGAGAAGACTGTCTGGGTGAGATGCAGCGGGGCATCGAAGGAGCGCGTCACTGCCATGCTGCTTGGCGACAGTGATGGCAATAAGTACACACCGTTCGTTGTAATGAAAGTGAAGCCATCCAAAGTTAAAGAAACTCAAGCAAAAAACGTCAAGGACAGAAATGGGTTTGGTGCCCGTGTTTGGAAAGATGTTATGAGCATTTTGGAGAGCAAAGACTTGGCTATCCATGGCAACAGCAAAGGTTTTAGCTCTGTTTCGTAATACCCAATGGCCGTTTCTAATTGTTTTTATTTCGGTGTTCGTAGGGTGGTGGAATCAAGATCTGTCCGTTATTTTTCTGAAACGCCATTTTGGAAACCGACCTTTCCCAAAGAGCCTATTTTGCTCTTGTGGGACGACTTTAGCGGCCATTGGACCAAAAGGTCGAGGACTACGCTGCGGCAATCAATGTGGTGCTGATGAAGGTCCCACCACGAGCGACGTCTGTCTCTCAGCCGGCAGACGTCGCTTGGAACTTTCCGCTGAAGTCCAACCTGCGTCACCTTTGGTACGACGACATGCGAGTCCAGATTCTACAGCCCCGCACTGCAGGCATCAAGTTCAAGCTACTACCCCGGCTAGACGCAAAATTTGTGGCTGGGTACGGCGTGCATGGGACTCGTTGTCCGAGCAGGTCATCTCGAATGGGTTTCGAGGGAGCAAGCTGCAACCGAGTGCGACTTGTATTGCAGTGAGCTCTTTGGTTTCAGAGCTTGAGAAGCTATCGCTACTTGAAGGACCACATCTAGACGAAAGTCACGAGTTTGACCAGGAAGACGTCATTGTCGAAGAGGTGACTGTCTAAAAATAACCTTTTTCTTTTTCATAAATTTGAAGCATCACTTTTGACAGGGAAGATTTGCATGTGAAGCATGGGGTGTGTTGGTCTACATGCGAAATACGGTAGAGACGACATAGCTTGAGAGCCACTCATTTCGAACTAGTGACTTCAGGGAGGCATTAATTAGGCGGTTTACAGTATCTAGGAACTTTAGAGCAAAGTAAATAAAGTTCAGTTTAACTCTAACCTGGAAGTTCGCAAGTCGTTTGGAACGACCCCGGAAAGCAGGGCTTTCCTCGTGCGATAGACGACAGAGACGCAAGGCGTCTGTCGCGGTTAGAAGCTTCACTTCCTCAAAGCACAAGGTGCGTGTGACCCCCGTCACACCTGGTAGCACTTGTAGTCAATCCCGCGACCGTCGCGAATTGCTACACGCTCAAGACACTCTTTGAGTATGGAAGACTCCGAGAGTCGGATGCCAGCTCGCCAGGACTTTCCCCATCTCTCTGATGCCCACTGGGCCACGCTGGAGAAGATGGTGAGTCTCCTGGGCGAGCAGGCTTTCGCTGGATTCCCCTCTCTTCCTCCGGAAGAGCAGAGGGCCGCGTTGAGCGGTTCGACAAGTAAGAGTCGTCCCTCATCGCTCACGTGAGCATGGCTGCTCAAGAAACGGCGCGCGCGACCGTGCGTGCCGAAGCGGCGCAGAACGCTGCTCATGCCGCCGCGTCCACCCCACGACAGTCGTCGACAAAGGCAGTTAAGATGACAGTGCCCAAGTTCGACGGGAAAGAGGCTAATGTTCTGGATCCGCGAGATCGAGATTGCGCTGAGCGCAGGACAGATCTATGATGCGAGATCGCAGGTCGCTTTGCTCTCTCTAACCTTGGAGGTCGAGCTCGTGCCTGGGCAATAGCCCGCGAGACTTCGTCTCCAGGTTATTTCTCCTCATGGCAATTTATGTAACAAGAGCTCAGGCAGCAATTTCTGCTCGCCAATGTGGCATATCGTCATCGCTCGCTATTCTTGCGATGCAAGCAGGGTAAGCGTACCCTTCAAGACTATGTCATGGAGTTGTAAAACTTAGAAGCGGCTATGGCCGGCGCGCCTCTCTCTGAGGATGTCAAGGTCACGGTATTCATGGACGGAGTCCGTACGGGCCCTGTGCGGACGGAGCTGTTCCGTCGCCAGCCCAAGACCTTCAATGAAGCTGTGCACCTCGCTCTTCTCGAGGACCACTGTGTGCGATCCGCAAATGGACATGTGGGTCCCTCGGACGTAGCTGAAGGCCCTGTTCCCATGGAGGTATCCTCGGCCGAAGCGGCGCGTTCGAAGAAGCCTAGGGCCAGTGGTCGCTGCTTCGGATGTAACCAGATGGGTCATTTCCGTCGCAGCTGCCCGACGAACCCTTGGCGCGTCAATCATGGCAAGGCCAATTCGGCGTCGCCGTCGCTCAATGTCATTGAGTCTGCGCCGGCGGAAAACGGCGACTCCCAGTAGGTGCGGGACGCCCTGCTGGGAGACTTCGCTCTTCCAAGACGACGGTGGCCTTGCCACCTCCCCGTCCTGGAGAGCAAGTCCCGGAGACGGAACTATTGTTCCTCTCGGTGGCCGCCTCGCGGTCTAACCTTGTGGTCGTCACCGCCAGCATCAAAGGGTATGAAGAACCTATGACAATCCTGATTGACTCGGGTGCGTCGTACAATTTCGCAACGAAAACTAGCGTGGCTAAAAACAGCGCATTATATGCTAAAGCTTTAGAGGACTCTAAGAGTAATAGTAAAGTGTCTGTTCGCCTAGCGACTGGTTCAATTGTATCGACGCGGAAGGTTCTCCTCCCTCTGGCTGTCAAATTTTACGACTTCAATTCGGTAGAACCGTTCATTGTCCTTGACATGGACGAACGGTACGACCTGATCCTCGGAATGCCTTGGCTTGCAAAGCATGAGCCGTGGATCGACTGGCGCAGTCGCACCATTGGTGCTAGCCACGAACCCTTAGCGGATCGAGCTTTGGCGGGTCATGTCCCCTCCTCATCCCGCAACGGGTTCGTGCATGAGCACCGGGTGAACGTCACTTTGCCGGATCGGCTGAAGAAGTGTTCGTTTCCGAACTAGAACGTGGTCGAGCAAGGGCTCCCACTACGCACCGCGTACAAGCTGGTTCAGCTTTGGTCGCGCAGGAAGACGCAGACGAAGGTCGTCGCGCACGAGAAGGTGGTCGAGCAGAGGCTCCCACACCAGTTACGGCACGCAGTAGGACTGTGTCCTGTCCGAAGTCCCATGTGGGGAAGGAACCCACTATGGTGGTTGTCGATGCCCTTACAGGCAATAGACGGGAAGGAGTGGAGTTAACTCCTGTCCCCGAGCTGTCAGAGCTTCTCGCTCTGGAAGAGGTCTCGTATGTTGAGTTTCTCGAGTCGCTGAAAGCGGGAGGACTCGAAGACTCAGTCCTCCTTCGTCGTGAAAACGACTCGGTGGAGCTGAATAGCTCGTCGGTCATGGACCCGGACGTGCTCGAAGAGGAGAGGGTCTCCAAGAGACAACGCCGCTACGGCGCGGCGATCCTGAAAGATCCTTCAGACCCTACTATCCTTTGTTGAAGGAGATTTCGGATATGGTCTCGGATGATCCTCCGTCGGAGTTACCTCCAGATCGAGGCGTTCGCCATGAGATCGATCTGGAACCAGGTACCAAGTACTGCACAACGCGGCAATGGCCGCTTCCGAAGGAGCAGGTCGATGTGATCGACGCCTTCTTCGCTGCGAAGCATGCTGCCGGCATGGTACGCGAGTCCAAGTCGCCACACTCGTCTCCGACGTTCTGTGTGCGCAACCCAATGGGAAGTGGCGCATGGTGCACGCTTTCAACAAGTTGAACGCGGCGACCATACCGGCGTCCACGTCTATCCCGAGGAAGGATGTGTTGCAGAACAACATGGCGGGTTGTGCCGGGTTCAGCGCGCTCGACATGGTCGATGGGTATTATCAGCTACTAATGCGGGAATCGGATATTCCCCTCACAGCTGTGAGCACTCCCAGTGGGATGTTGTGGGAATGGTTAGTTATGCCCCAAGGGCTATCTAACGCACCAGCGACGTTTAATCGTTAGGTGACCCAACTATTCCGCCCGTTGAGGCGCTTTGCGCAGACCTACTTCGACGACATTTTCGTCCACAGCCGAGCTGAGGGCGATAAGTCGGCCACTGAGGTCCACATTGGACACCTCCGTGAGGTTCTGATGTGCATGCGCGAGAATCGCTTGTATGCGAACATCAACAAATCATCTTTGGTGCGGAGGAGATTCCCTTCTTGGGATGTTTCCTCGGCAAGGATGGCGTTCGAGCTGACCCCGAGAAGATAGAAGCGATCTCTCAGTGGCCAGTTCCTACGTCCCAACGGGATCTGCGCAAGTGGCTTGGCCTCGCCAATTACTTACACAAGTATAGCGAGAATTATGCCGAGCTGGCCAGGCCATTGACCATCCTCCTGAAGAAGGATACGGAGTGGTCTTGGCCCGAGGAGGCACAGAGAGCCTTTGAGGCGATCAAGCACAGCCTGCAAAGCGCTCCAATCCTCGCACTTCCAGACGAAGATCGTCTATTTAGTGTCGTGTGCGACGCATCGGACTTTGCCATTGGCTGCGCCCTGCTTCAGGTTGATGCCGAAGGCAGAGAACGAGTGGTCTCGTTTCAATCGCGACAGCTAAAAACTGCGGAGAAGAATTACCCCGTCCATGACAAGGGTCTTCTCGCGATGAAGTACGCACTTGTGAAGTTCCGGTTCCATCTACTCGGCAGCAAACCCTTTGTGATCTACACAGATCATGTCTCTTTGAGGACGGCGACCTCATCTCCGCACCTATCTCAGCGCATGGCGCGTTGGTAGTCATTCTTTGCAGAATACAACTTCACGGTGGCTTACAAGCCGGGCAAGCAGAACGTCCTGGCGGACGCATCGTCGCGGAGACCCGACTACGAGTTGGCACATGCCGTGTACCTCGAGTCCCCGCTCCATGAGCTGCTTCGGGAGGCTTACGTCGACGACGATGATCTGCGAGGGCTAGTGAGAGCACCGCGCGAGAAGACGGGTAGGACCCAACTGACGGCTCGTCAGCGTGCAAGGTTGCATCGCTACTCTCTGTCTGAGGGACTACTCAACTATCAAGTAGATAAGGGTGACACCCGAGGTTGGTGGTCCCCAACGATGAGGACCTGCGCTACAGGATCCTCTATGAGGCGCACGATACGGCGCATAGCGGCCACTTGGGGCGCGAGAAGACGTACACGTCGGTGGCGCGAGACTTCTGGTGACCCCACATGTACAAGTGGGTCCGCTCTTACGTCAAGACGTGCGAGACATGCCAACGGGTAAACCCTCTCCGGCATCGGCGGCGCCGCTGATGAGCTTGCCGGTTCCGGCTGACTGCTGGCGCTCGGTGAGCATGGACTTCATCTTCGAGTTGCCGCCCGACGGGCGAGGCCATACTGGCGTTTTGGCCTTCGTCTGCCGACTGAGTAAGATGGTGCGGCTGGTGCCGGTCAAGAAGAGTGTGACAGCGCCGCAGGCGGCTCAGCTCTTTATAGACAATGTCTTCCGTCATCATGGCCTCCCCGAATCGTTTGTTAGCGATCGGGACCCACGGTTTGTGTCACACTTCTGGACCCACCTCTTTCGCCTCTTAGGCACTCAATTGGACATGTCCACGGCAGACCACCCGCAGACCGATGGTCAGACCGAACGCGTGAACCGTGTCTTGGAAGACATTTTGCGCAGTGTCTGCGTGGCAGATCCCACCAAGTGGAGTGCACAACTCGCACAAGTGGAGTTCGCGATCAACAATACAGTGCATGCGTCCACGGGCTTCACGCCCTTCTACGTGAACGGCTTGCAGCACCCGCAGACCCCACTGGCGTTGCCTCCGGCTTCCAGTTTGGGTGAGGGAGGGATTGTCGTAGACGACGACAGAGGTTTGCACGGAGTGCGGGCTTCCGTCAAACGGAATCTTCTCACGTTTATTGAGACTGGCGAAGCCATTCGCACGCGCGTCCGAGACGCCATGGCAGCTGCACAAGACTTGCAGAAAGAAAACAGTGATCGCCATGGGCGCAACAACACGCAAGTGTTCAAAATTGGAGACTTGGTCTTACTAAATGCAAAAAACTCCCTATCAATGCAGTGTCTGCGGTGGGGAGTACCAAGCTTCGACCACGTTTCGTGGGCCCGTTCACGGTCATTGGGGTTCACGGCAATGCCTACACGTTGGATTTGCCATCGGCAATGGCAACGCATCCAACGTTTTACGTTGGCATGCTTAAAGCGTACCATGAGGCCGATCCTGAGGATTCGGAGGGTTCTGACCCTGGCGACTCAGTGCGTACTGCATCGCACCCGCGAGAGCCACTTCCGTCAACGGCATTGGCTGCGGGGCAGCATACGGCCTCGGAACGTCCGGAGGAAACCGGCGCTCCAGCGCGTCCATGCGGCCATACAGACTCCGCATCCAGGGCGTGTGCTCCGCGATCGTCGCACGACGTTACGTCTGCACCTCGCACTTGCTCCTGGAGCGCGCCCAAGTCACGTCGCACGCGTTCGATACGCTGAGCGGGACCCTGCGAGCCCTGCGCTTGACGCGCGTCCTCAACCCGTCCAGCCTGAAGAGCCCGCTGGGCATTCTGCAGCGCGGCAATATCACTCCGCTGATACTCGAGAAGCCGCTGGCAGTTCCTCAGCGACTCAAGGAGTACCGCAATCTCCGCCGAGTCTGGAGCAGGCGGCGCAGGCACCGGTGCGGCAGCGGCCACTCCGGGCTCCTCCACCCCTACGGGGTAATGATGGGGAGCCACGCTTCCATGTAGAGAAACTGGTGAACCACCGTAAGCGCGTGGGCGCGTACCAGTTTCTGGTGAAGTGGCGCGGCTACCCCGCGGCCGAGAATACATGGGAGCCGGAATCCCGCCTCGTGGAGGACTGCGCCGACCTCGTGGACGCCTATGGGCGCTCCCACGTAGGTCTTCGGCGCTAACCGGCCCGAGAACGCTCTTAGGTTCCACTGGATGCACGCGGTGCGACTGCTGCACCTTCTTCACTACCTCTTCGAGGATGATCTGAGGAGTGGGCAGGTGACGTGGGTCTCATCGGTTGTAAAACCAATTGCCATCGGCGATCGCCTTCGCCATGCGAAATCGAAGGTGCCGCTGCGCCAACCAATCCAAGCGGTGTGGGGAGTTCATGAACTCTGCTACGGCGTAGCCAACGTGCTGGAGCCACGCTTTGAAGGACTCCTCGAAGGTCGCTCGTGCGAGCGCAGTGTCCTCATCGAGGATGAGGGGACACTGCTGACAGTTGGGCACGGCCACGCCCTGCTGCCGGCTTCGCTGCAGGTACTCGGAGTACTCCCGACGGGACCAGACACGCTGTTCCAGCAATTGATCCCGAGTACGAGGGGAGGCCTCGGCGTCACACATGCTCAGCAGCAACGCGAGCAGCGTCGATACGACCTCGGAGGTAGTCTCGGTTCTCCGGGCGAAGACGAGCAGGGTCAACCCCTTCGTCGGCACCAGCGTTGGTAATCACCAAGGGCTCCGAGGTCCGCGTCGCGGTGGGATTGGGAATTTCACCCTCTTCGGCGTTCTTTCCAAGGAGCTGCGCCCGCAGCACGGCCGTCTTGCCGCGAGGAGTTACAGGACTTCCAGGATGGCAAGCGCGTAGCGCCTCGGAGAGCTTGGGCGACTCGTAGCCCGCGTTAATATCCGTGTCGGAGTCGTCGTAATCGACGTGGAGCGAGGGGTCCTCGTACTCCGGAGGCGTTGTCGCCTTGGAGGGAATCGGAGCCTTCTCCTCGACGTCCTCCATGTGGGTGTCGACCGTGGCAGGTGCATCGGAGGTGTGGACGATGTCGTCCTTCTCCTCCTCTTGGTCACCTCGGACGAGGTTCGGGTCGTCGCTCACCGAGCTATCAGAGTAATACGGACCCGGGGTCGCGTTGTGATGGCGCTTGCGGCGCCGCGCTGCAGCCACGGATGCTCGTTGAGCAGGAGATTTCTCCTTGGGTGTCTTCCGCGCTTTTGGCTGGAGCAGCACCTCCTTTGGCGGACTGTGTCCCGGTCATCTTCTGCTTCTTGGGGACAGCGCTCGTCTTGGAGGCAGCGCCCTCCCCGCCCTTGGCGGTCTTCTCCTTCGGAGCCTTCCGCTTCTTCGTTGCCGAGACGGCTATGGCTTGGGCAGCCGGCTTCCTCGCGGCCGAATCGGCGTTCACCTTTGTGGTCCGCGTCTGGCTTCTCGTCTTGAGGCCGGAAGAAGAAGACGTCGCCTTCTTGGGTTCCAGCTCCTTCTTGGTACCACCCTGCGTGGCAGGAGTGGGAGACGTCGCGTCCGCGATCTTTGGACCCAAGCTGGCGGCCGGGACGACGATCGTATTCGCGTCCTCCGCCTTGGAGTCCGTGGTCTCCTTCTCCAGAGTGCCTGGCACGTCGGTCACCTTGGAGGTGACTTCGCAGGGCTCTTGGAGCTGGTGTCTTCGTGTGCGGAGGTGCTCTTCGAGCCAGCGTCCCCTTCCGCAGTCTTCGCAGTGCCCGTAGGGCTTGTCTTGTCTTCGGCGCCGGTCTTCGCGTCGCCCGAGGGCTCTGGGCAGCATCGGCGGTCTTTGGCGCGCTCGCAGGATACTTCTTCGTGTCCGTCTTCTTCTCCGCGTCGCCCGTAGGGCTCTTCTTCGCGTCGGCGGTGCCCGAAGGGCCCTTCTTGGTGTCGGCGGCCTTGGTCATGGCCTGTGGCCGGTGCTTGTTGGGTCGGTGACGTTTTGAAGAATGAGGCTTTGCCGTCGGGGCGTACGGTGTGCTCGCGTTTCGCTGGATTCCCCGCTCCTTTCCCAGATTGGGATCCAACGGTGTTTCCCGTTTTGGTGTGGGAGGGTGTAATAGGGCGGAGCCCGGCTGATGGTTTGTGACCAATTCTAGAACATGGTGTGTGGCACACATGGATACACGATGTTGAGCACACACATGAGGTACAATCATTAGTCGACTAAGTACGATTGGTACTTACGAGAGACGACATAGCTTGAGAGCCACTCATTTCGAACTAGTGACTTCAGGGAGGCATTAATTAGGCGGTTTACAGTATCTAGGAACTTTAGAGCAAAGTAAATAAAGTTCAGTTTAACTCTAACCTGGAAGTTCGCAAGTCGTTTGGAACGACCCCGGAAAGCAGGGCTTTTCTCGTGCGATAGACGACAGAGACACAAGGCGTCTGTCGCGGTTAGAAGCTTCGCTTCCTCAAAGCAACAGGTGCGTGTGGCCCCCGTCACATCTGTCGTCAGCCTTCTGGTGCTTGTGACGCTTGAAGCTGCGCGCATACTTCGCCTTGTGCAGCGAAACCCCCAGCCGGCGGTTCACCGAGCAGTAGTCACCGACGACGAAGCGGCACTGCTCCAGCTGAACGCCGTAGTCTCGGTGCAACATGGTCGCGAGGAACTCACGGTAGCCGTGTGCTGTCAGGTCCTCGTCCACGCCGTTCAGCAGTGGCACCATGCTGAGCAGTGTCGTTTTGAGCAGCCGCCAACCTCGTAGCAGGCGAACGCAGCGGTGGAGTGCTCGAACGCGTGCGTGCATCCGTCGAACATGAGGCCAAAGTAGGCGGGCAACTCATCTGCAATTGAGCACTCTATGGCGACCATCGAACGTTTCATGTGAGACAGGCTTCAGACTCGAGTAGCTGAATAACATTCAACAATCAAACAGATTAGTCATCAAGAGGTTTAACATAATAAAAGCAAGTTCAACATACCGTCGAGCTTCACGGTTCTCGCAAAATGAGAGTGACAGGTTGCACATGACGGTCCAGGCCATCCAGCCATACAGATTCTGAGAGGAATGGCGGGCGAAGTTGACGAGAGAGCCCGTCTCCGCAGTCGTTGCGTCGAGCATTACTGCCTCGTAGTCTTGGTGCTCTCGCAGCACATGCTGCACGAGGTTGGAGTACCCATTTCGATGGGTTTGCTTCCCACCGTGCCGCAACGACAGCGAAAGTATTCGAGGATCACTTCGTCATTATCGTCGCGACACGGGCGGAAGTAGAATCCGTCGACTTGAGCGTTGGAGTAGGCGGAGCGTGCGGGGGGACGCGTGACGCGAACCATCGTGTTGGACTGCTGGCGGGCTTGGGAGAAGGATCATTGAAAAGTGAAAGCTGTATTTTGCGCACAAGAAGAAAGAGCTGGGCCCCGCCGCGTGGGCGCTCAAGAATGGTTGGTGCGTGCAGATGGCGGGTGAGCAATAAACATTATGCTAGAAAAGCTATCCTCATAAATAACGCGATATCATTTGCTCAGAAAATCATGTATAACTTTGACAATCGATGTCTGCTAAAATGATAATTTACTGTTATTTTTCCATATAATGTTATTGACAATGCTATTTTCGGAGGCCCTGACAGGGCTGCCGATTATGGCATTTTTATTTATTAGGTCAAGCAGCAACACATAAATAATTTGAAAAGGTCGACTGCAGCACCTGCACAAATTATGGCATGTACTCCTGTTGAACAAAAAATAATTTCAACGTCTGTTAGTCAGTTTTACTCACAATACGATCGACTGTCGAAACATGGGCGTCTTGAAGCTGGTGCATCAAGCAAACAAAATAGTAATCCGATTAATACATCAGCCATATTAGCAATATTAATCCAATGAAAACATCAGTCATATTTCTTTTGATCAAGAATATGCATAATACAATATGTACCGAAGTTTTGCAGACTGTTTCAGGGTGCGAATCTTGAGCATGAGCTTGCACCACAGCCAATTCGTCTTCATATGTGGCGTTGCACAGCACCAATAAGCCTATGGCTTGCACATCCAACCAGTGTAACCTACATGATGGTAACAAGACGTCTCTTTACGGAAAAGCTGTCTGCTATCAAGTAAACACAGCCACTTAGCACCTTGCCGAACCGCTCCAGCATACCAGCCAGGAAGTCGCGGTGTGTGCGGGCAGAAAGGTCATCATCAGGCTCTTGGATAATTGGAGCCATGGCCAGGCGAGCGTACATCGTGACACCGTCAATCGCGTAACAAGCGAATTCTACGACGTAGTGCTCTGACGCATGACTCGAACCATCCAGCATGAGGCCGAAATAATCCGGGAGCTCGGATGCGATGTCGAGCCCACCAACTGGGCGACTCCCTCCATCAGGGCCCTCAAGGTTTCAACCGAAATCGGTTCAAGGCTTGTGTACCTACCAAATCAATAATAGCACAGATGTGGAGATAAAAAATGTGGAGCGGATGGAGGCGATGAAAACGGAGAGTGACGACCCCGTGGTTGACGTGAAGGCTGACTTTGACGTGAAAACGGAACCGAAGTCGTTGCGGATGGAGACGGAGACGGCAGAACAGAGACACGGGTGGTCACCAACTTCACGCACCCGAAGCGAGGGTCCAGCGGTGGATCATTTCAATGGACGTGCCATGGCTGCATGCACCCGAAAAGGTCGGAAGGGAAGGCTTCTCGAACTGCAGCGACGTCCAGGACGAAACTGAACAGCAGAGGCTCCGCGGAACGACAGGGAAGTGAGAAGACGGACTCGAGATCGCCGAAGTGGAAGGCACACGATAAGTGGAGGCCGGACCGAACGGGGAGGAAGAGGGGCAGATTACGAAGAACAAGACGGATCAGCAGAGCGAGAACGTAACGCGATCGCTGTCGCCGAAACGGAGAAACATCGGAGGCAGTATCCATGGAGGAATCACGCAAGGCGGAGAGCAGAGCTCCAAAGGGCCAATGCAGAGCTTTATTCATCAGTTTATGCAGGCAGTCACAGGAACTGAGGAGACGCAGGGCGATGACGCTCTGAAGCCCGGGGCACTAGGTTTGGCGGAGCAGGCAGCGACAAGTATGGCTGAAGATTGTCAGGCGATGCAGGAGGAAGCACAAAGGTTGAGGTCGATGCTGATTGGAGACAAGGATAGCGGATCAGACTGTGAGGTAATTGCGGTCCATCCAGGTACAGACGAAGCCGTACACATTGATGTGTGGACTGCACTTTTGGGAGGAACAGTGGTGCACGTAACGGCAACTGGACAATGTGGGTGGCTCGCGTATTATGGGGCGCTGTACAACGTGCAGAATGATCTAGGCAAACCGACCAAGAAGGTGGCGAAGGCGGTCGACGCACTGAAAACACAGGTGCTCAACGAAATGATAGCTAATTTAGTCGACGAAACCAGGCTTCACCCAGCAGATGTGCATGCGGAGTTGACGTCAAGCGGATGCATCAGGGAAGTTCATGGCGAATACGAAGATCAGCTGTGTGCGCTTGCGAAACACTATGCCGCGCAACGAGACAGATCAGTGACGGATCAAGTTCCGCTGCATTTTGGGTGAGACCAGCCCACATTAAGGCCATGGTACTACATGCACGGGATTCCATATACGTGCTCCACGTGGAAGCCAAAGGACGAACCAATATGTAGGTTTACGCATACAAGGAGGAGACGCTGGACACAGGAGAAGTTATTGAAACAGGAACGGTCAGTCCAATTCATCCGTTACCGGCTATGAACCTGCTACGCGACCTCCTGGCGGCCAGAATTCGTCCACCGGTCATGATCTGAGATGAGAGATACTGGTAATCATGTTCAAGTGATGCACTATCCACGGGAGCAGCATGCAGACTACGCCAAGAACATTGTGCAATTGTCGGAGACACGTAATTCGATTATCCGGAAGCATGGGTGGCCGGAGTTGGATGCGGGGCCGTATGATGCGATCAAGACAGCGTTGGCTGCGGTCGACACACTCGCTGCAGTGAGGAAAGCATGTTTGGATAAGTATGCGGATGAGGAGAGACCCCCCGAGGAAGAGGTGCAGACCAAGCTAAGGCTACAACGGGAGCACTAATCCAACCCCAGCTCCAATGATTTCGAGCCTCCCGAAGACCAGACGGAGGGCTTGGTGTAACAGACCAAGGAGCAGACAGCACCACAGCACTGTGTACAGGATGACAATGTGGCTGAGGAGCAGAACCTGGACACAGCAGTGGAGGCAGAACAAGTGGCGAAGACTTACGCGACGATGAATACTGGCCAGGAGCAATCCATAACCCGACCGCGATCGAGGTGGACAGAACTTAGATAGCTGAAGGGCTACCGGACGAAACCGCGAGCGACCCAGAGAGGTCCACTTGTACCCACATTGACAATGGTGAGTGTTAGGAGCGAGAAGAGCGAGACGGGTGTGAGTCCGAGGGGTAGCGAAGGCCCCAGGAGGGAGGAACAACAAGAAGAGAAGGCGGAGAAGACAAGTGCAGCTATCACGTCTCATTTTGCGCCGGTATCGAGGCAGGATTGGGAGGCGGCTACGGTACAGGAGTTTAAGCAGCATGGGCGTGAAGTGAGGAGATACAGGAGAAGGAGAGGAAGGGTGCAGACGGCCCGACAACGACAAGTCGGGAATCAACACCGCAATGATAAAACCATAGGATTGACCACGGTTAATGTACGAGGGTTTAGAACGCAGATCGAGAAGATCAGCACCAAAATACAGGGACTGACATGAACGGGGCAGCGAGACGTGACCTTCCTACAAGAGACGAAACTCAGTCCAGAGCTCCACGACGAGGCGACTGACCAGTTTGCTGCAATGTGGGGGTTCAAGAAGGCGGCGGTGCAGCAATTTTCGTTCTGGTCATCCGAAGACATGGCGACGGCAGGGGTGGCGCTTCTGTTAAGCCCATACGGAGCGGTATCTCATCCGGAGCCTTGGGATATGAAGCACTGGAACAAGCATCTAATCATGGTAGCGGGGCTTATCGGTGGGAGCGAGTTTATATTTGTCAATGTCTATGTGCCCTCGTTACCGCAGCCCAGACTCAAACTTTTGCGTAAACTGCACAAGATCGATTTCCCCGAGGAAGCGACAGTTGTTTGCGGAGGAGACTTCAATCGTGTGGAGAATAGGGTGCTGGATCGAATTGGTGGCACGAAGAAGCAAGATACTAGCTGACAGAGATCATGGCTAAATGGGGTCTGACCGACGCCGGGTATTATAACACGCCCAGCAAAGTCAACGAGGACACCATACGAAGTTACGCAAATAAGTATCATACACACCGGCACAAATCGGCTACTGGTGCCATTGGCACTTCAAGGATTGATAGACGGTACATGGCTACGAAGGCTAAGAAGTTGGTATGAGGTGTCGAGACGGAGGAGTCCCCATGTGCCGGGGATCATCGAGCAGTGCTACTGGAACTGCCCTCGCCGGCAGGGGCGGTCAGAGTCGAAAACAGGCCAAAGTTGTACCCGCCGCCAGCGTATGTGGTGACGGCAGCCAAAAGTCTGATTATTAGTCGTCTGGACGGGCTCGGGGAAGAGATTGAGAAGCTCAGTGCGTCGGACCAGCTCCGGCGTTGGGATTCGTTCGAAGCCCAGATCAAAAATAGATGATCTCATTAAAAAATAGTGGCGCGGAAGCGGACTATGACTGGATACCGGCAACGGATCAAGAGGATAAAGCGCAACTTGGAACACTGTGCATACACGGATAGCCAGGAGACTGACCGACGCAAAGATCTATTGGAACAGCTCTCCGGACTGAAACAAACACGGCGGACACACAAAGGAGAATGTTGGTGACAAAGGTAGCATGGAGCTCGAAAGCATCCCACTAGACACTTTTTTGGACGTATTTGCAACAAGTTTGGTGATAATACAATTCCAGACTTGAAAAGCGCACTGATGGGGTTGCAGATTGATAAACACGACAAGGCCACCATTCTGGCGGTTCATGGGAATTAGTGTTCAATGGAGTGGCGACTGCACGTGAGTCGATCCCGGGATATGTGGACAAACTTGCGAAAAGGTGGAACCGAGTGGGTCTTAGTGAATTGGATAAACCGGTAACGGAGGATGAGGTGCATGCGGCCGTAACGATCAGCAAAAGAGGAAAGGCTTGCAGGCCAGACGAATTGGCAAACGACTGGTACAAGGACCACATTGAAGAGATGGTCCCCATCCTCACACAGTTCTACAACGACTGTTGGCAATCTGGGTGTACACCGGACTCCTTCCTTGAGGCGTATATCTTCAGTATTAGTAAAGGAGGGGATAAAGCTAACCCGTACAACTACAGACCCATCGCGCTTCTCAACAGTGACTACAATTTCCTCACGCGGGTTTTGGCGTGGAGGGTGCGCAAGTTCATCACGAAGCTTGTGGACACAACCCAATGTGGCTTCGTTCCGGGGCGGACAATACACGCCGCGATTGACATGTATGAAGCAGCCAGAGTAATTTGTCGGGAGTGAGGTGGGAAGTTTAGCGAGGCACAAGACTTACTCATGGACTTTGCGAAGGCCTATGATTCGTTAGATAGGGAATTCCTGCTGGAAGTCCTGAAGCGATAAGAATTCCCGCCCAAGTTTTGCAGGTTGGTGCGGGCGATACATCGGTCAAATTCATGGCGAACGGCAGTCTCTCCCAGTCGATCCGGCTCACGAGAGGCATACGGTAGGGCTGCCCACTGGCGCCGCTGCTATTCATATTGGCAGTGGACATACTTTACGATGCGGTCGAGGCAACTTCCACAATCAGGGGCATTGTGCTCGACGAGAAGGACGATGGCATGGGTTGCGAATTGCGGGATATGCGGATGATTCTGCTATCTACATTGCTGACAAACGGATGCAGGACGAGGCGATTCGGGCAGTACAACGGTAGTTGGCGGTATCGGGCTTGATGCTCAATGTGGCAAAGAGCGCGGCAAAAACCTGGGCAAGAAGGGTTCGCGACGGCAGGCAGTGGAGAAGAGCAATGCTGACTGTCAGGTGGAAGTGGTCGACGAGGTCCGGTATCTCGGACACATCGCGGGCACTGGAGACACCACAAAGGTGGCGTGGAATAAAGCGCTGGCAGCGCTGAAAGTGAATTGCAACTAGCAGTGGTGAAAACTAATACGGCGGCACAACGGGCGATGATCGCTTCTGCAATTATTCTGCCCAAGCTACTGTATGTTGCAAGACATGCTTGGCCTGATGGGGCGATAGTGGTGAAAGCGGACAAGTGTTTATGGAATTTTGTGTGGAATGCGGTGTTCACCTAACCGGCGGCGGCAATTCCTGGATGGTTCCAACAGGTGCAGGCGGAACAGCACCCGAAAGACGGAGGTATTGGCATTCCCAATATGGAAACTGAACTGATTGCGATGATCGCGTCTATGGTAGGCGACTGGGGGTTGTCTACTAACATGATGGCGCAGCGAGTTGGTGAGATCCTCCAATCACGTGGAGGGGGCAATGGAGAGGTCCTGACGTTTAGTAGTAGGAAGCCCACACGCCAACTACTGTCGTGTGCCTGGCTCACGGGTAGACAGTGGGTGGAGTACTGGTTGGCGGGGACGAGCGAAAACAGCAGAAGTCACGGGCCGGAGCCAAGGTGATAAGAGAGAAATGAGAATTCGACATGGCCTCCGGTTAAGGTGGTCAAGCAAAGGGCTGCAGGTGACATGCACTGGTGAGCTACAAGCAGAATAACGACGAGCCCGAGCAAGGAGGAGAGAGCAGTTTGGAGAGTGTATGAGGGAGGAATTCAGCAACATTTAACTTGGGGAGCGTCTGACTGTGTGATGACGACGGCCGTGAGCAGAAATGGGGGCGCTACCGGCGGATTGTGCAAAATCCGCGAAGGAAGAGTGTGTGAAGTGTTGACTATGGCTGAAGGAACAGGTCGGACGAAGTTATTCAAGCCTTGAGATGCGGCAGTGATCAAATGGGGACGGGAGGCAGGGCTCTTTTCGGAGCTCTGCGTCAACCTCATTGCCAATTACCTGGGAATTATGGGAAGCGGGCGCCAGCCACAAGTGGTAAGTGTACATCACACATCCAATGACCCGCATCAAGTCTTTCAGGGTTCCGAGGGCGTGTTGGTCCACACATGGGCATCGTCGAGAACAGAAGTGGAATGCCGCGACCCCGATTTCTCCTAGACCACGCAGTCGCGGCCATCCTGCAGCTTGAAGCCAACCAAGTGTGGGTTGTTCCGCACCCCGCTCGCTCTGACTCGCGGATCGAGTCTGCTGTCACCAGGTACATCCCCAGACGATAACGTGTGAGTGCTTCCGCCACCATGCACCTGCAGCTGTGCACCTGATCCGCGAGTGTCTTGCTCTTAGTGTCGGTCTAATATTTGAGATCTACTTTCCAACGCCACAGCGCGGTGACCACAACCGCACATCCTAACGGCCACATCTCGTTCGCCACTTCATGAATGACCTCACATTGTTCTACTTGGTGTAGAGTTGCCCATCAAATAAGCCACCCCGGCGTACTATCCAAGCTGAACGCGAAAATGTCCTCCCCATTCACAGCTTGCGTCGCACCCTGAGCCCCTGGCTGTTTCCCCTCGCTGCCCCACTGTTGGCTTCCCAGTGTACCTGCTCCGGGACATTCCCACACAAGGTGCACCGTGCCTGATGTTTTGCTCGCACTGCATTCAGTTTTGGCACAGCGGAAGCCCAGTTCATCGCCACCCACAACCGTAGTCGATTGCATTTGAGTTGGTAAATATGTTGGGCTTGATATGGCGTTGCGCCTTCCAGCTTGTGCACCATTTTCCACTCCATCTTGGCCAAAGCCTGTGCGATCTGCTCGTTCTTGTCGCTCCATTTTGTCCGCATTTCTGTCATAGCCTTCCTTGCTTTACCATCTCTACCTTCATTGATGTAGTTCTTGTAGTTTTTTTCGAAGCTGTTTCCACCTTCGATGTCCCGCCCACAATATCCGCATTCTGCACAGCTTAACGCAATTGTCAGAAGATGGGGAGAGGAGCAGCCATGGGAACTGGCACTACAGCCGTCCACTCACACCCTAGTGGGCATTTTCGATAGAGGCTCTCGTGGCAATCCTGGCCCAGGGGGCAGTGGAAGCTGGGTGGTGCAACTAGGCATCGAGCACCGGGAGGATCGGGTAAAGTGGGTAGCAACGTCTGCGCTGGGGGACACAACACCACGAACAATGTGGCTGAATTTATTGGTCTGCACAGACTAAGAGTGAAAGCGGTTGAGCAAGGATGGACGAACATTCACGTGGTTGGAGATAGTGCGCTAATCCTGGGGTTGATGAGGGAGCGGCGCCTGTCGAAGGCAAGGACATTACAACATTGATACCGAGTATCCCGAAAGTTGGCTGACATGTGTCAAGTAGCGAGTTGGACGCATCACTTTCGGCGGCACAATAAGGTAGCCGACTGGCTGGCCAATGGGGCCATGAATAACAAGAGCAGTAGGACGTGGGTGGACACGGATGGAGGGGAAGTGCGGTTGCTGGAGGACCTGAGTGGACTGGTGACATTCAGCGTTGAAGGGAAACAGCAAGCACGAAGCAGAGACCGGAGTAGCAGCGCGGAGAGGCCAAGCGAAGATGGGGGATGGAACTCGGTGATCGATGCAGGAGAGTAGAGTAACCTGTGGGGATAATAACAAGATTTCGATGGGTTAGGCTGGGGGTCGTGCAAATGAGGTTTTGAACGGTGATGAGGCTATAGGGAAGATGAAGGCATTTTTCATTGGTACCGGTACGTTCACTGGTTATCTGTGTCAACTAGCCACCATGACCCCAATTCAACCGTTGAAAGCGAAAGTCCACAGGGAAACGACGGTACGAATGTCAACTAGCTACCATGACACACCCTACCTCGGTCTTGTTGCGTCTTTGGTTGATTCACGCCAAAACACTTCATCACATTTAACCTTCATACATGTCGTTTGCATGTGAGTGTCCATTTACCGTTTCGTCGTAAAGCACCCCGCCTAAACATTTCAATACATTTAACGTTCAAACATGTTGCTCACATGTGAGTATCAATTCACCGTTTCGTCGTAAAATACCCCACCGTTTTGTCGTAAAACACCCGGCTAAAACATTTAAACACATTTAACGTTCATACATGTTGTTTGCACATACCGTTCGTGCGTGTCGTTCAATGTTGCCTCAGTTGACTTCACAAAATTAAATTTTGTCAAACAAAAAGATGCTTACGAACCATTTAGAGTTATCGAGATAATCGCCTTTAAAGATGACCATTAATTATTCGTACATAAACGAAAACTTAGGATTCGGAAATGTTTTCGCTCGAGAAAAGCTATTAAACACTCTTATTCGATGGCATTTTACACGAGCTTTCCGATAATATAAATTTCACACCCGTAGAAGAAAAATTGCCACATTCCCCAAAAATATAGCTCCATTTTGACGGCTTGAAAATGGAGATATTTTTGGGGCAACTATATCTCCTCCAATATTACGCATCTCCCGACAAACAAGGGCTCAAACTGAGCGCAAGACATGCCTCTTTACGACGGTGGGCTCAAATCGCGATTCGTACTTAGGTTCGTAAGCATGTTTTTGTTTGACGCGGACTCAAATAATCCCCGTTGAGTTTCCGGTAGCATGCTTCGCAAACTACCTCCCAGTAAAAATATGTTCAGTGGGAATCTCAACTATTTATTGTATTGAACTATTTCTTTCGACCTCTGCCGTCAAGAACTCGGCCACCTATTATGACTACTTTGCCGGTAAGAGCGTGGTGATTGCGCCCGATAATGCTTCTGCGCACAACCAAACCGAGACACGGTTGGCAGAGGAGCTTGGGGAGCACAGTGACCTCGTGCTGCTCAGGCTTGACCGGTACGCTCCGATGCTCAACCCCAACGAAGGTAAGAGTGAAGTTGAATAATATGTACTGCGAGTAACTAAAAATAACTCTCCATATTGCTGCATTTTCTGTGCAGGCTGCTTTAGTTTATTCAAGGACTAGGTGAAGGCCTACCTGGCGGCAAACAGGCAGCGCTGGTTCCTGAAAGGGGCGTTCCGGTCAATGACTGAAGCTCGGATGACGCTGCTGGAAGCCGCAGCTAACGCTTCGATTCGCTGCATGCACCGCCACCTCGGCTGCATTGACAGCACGCTATGGCTGACGATTATAAATTGGAGGACA
Organism: Phytophthora syringae; assembly: GCA_012656105.1. Taxonomy (NCBI): domain Eukaryota; phylum Oomycota; class Peronosporomycetes; order Peronosporales; family Peronosporaceae; genus Phytophthora; species Phytophthora syringae. The sequence goes on from JAAKBD010000229.1 coordinate 220,949, forward strand.
TGCAGTATGGAACTTGTCTGGTGCGCAGAGGAAGAATCTCGTTTGCATGGGAGTTTATTTCCGTTGCTGTGAAACAACCCAAATTAACAGGAAGCAGTTTGGCCCAAAGTTATTTTTAATGTACAAAAACGAGCGAGGTCTCGCTTTGATGTGCTTGAGGTCTGGCTTTGCTCCGGCAAATATCTAGAGCGGTAGACACTATGGTGAAGTTGTTGGTGAATCAGAAAAACCGTTTTCAACGGCGCGGCTGGCTGTTCACCGTAACGTTAATTCTACAAAGATTGCCGCGGCATTCCGGGAGTTTGGTGCTTCGCAACAGTTAATGATGACATTCTTAACAAACATATGTTGAAGAGGAATCGTGCTCATGTATGTTTATTCAATTGAAGTAGCTACCGTATTTAGCGTTCAGGACTGTCCAAACGCAGTTTTAGTCATTGATATAAGGTATTTTGCACTACAGGCAATGTTTTAAAGGACGAGCCTCGCATTACGACCTCAAGGTGGCCCAGTCAAATATGTTCGTTTGTTCGAGAGCATGCGAAGGCCCATCCATGCTTTTTATTCGAAGAACTACGCGCTGAACTTCGTACTCGCTAGTGGATTCTATTCGTGCCTCCAACTCTACAATCTGTCGCGCATTGCGCTTTGATCTCAAGCTCACCAGGAAAGTGTTGACTAAACGTGCACGGGAGTCCCTGTCATTGCTCGACTAGCTTCATTCAATAGCGGATAAGACTCTGTAAGATGGGCTCGCTCATGCTGTTCTTGTGATGGCTACATTTTCAAACTAACCAGTTCTTGCGGTCTGTACTTCGCCGCTACGGCCTGTGAGCCAGGAACACACCAGCTCACTCCACGGTCCCGTTTAGCCGCAGCAAGCGCATGCCAGTTTTGGGGGCCTTTGATATTTAGGTCTTTTTCTGGCAAGGAAATGTAGCTGGTACCTTCACAAGAACTGGGTTTCACGAAGATTTCAAGGACAAGATTCTGCCGTTTCTCAATTCATGGCTGTGAGATCTTGTCCCTGCTGGTAACCAGATCCCGTGCACATCACAAACTGCATCTTGCGGGTCTCTGGCTACTGCGTGTAGTCTGAACTACCGCTACCGGTAGACATGTTGAGAACACTATGGAGAGCACAATGGTTTGGTAGCAAGCACGAGGCTGTGCTTCCCGCAATGACGATGCAAACGACCGTAGACTTAGCTTTACTATAGGAACTTGGTACTGAGTACTAATACTTAATGTGAATCCGGCACGAGGTCTGTGCTCACAACCAAACATTCCTCCTGAGGAGCAAGCAGACCTCACAGCCGCCGGATAATCACTGTCGTCTGCCTTGGTTTTCTGCTTCGGCATTTGCGTGCCTTCAAGTTTCCTTGAGTTGCTATGATTATCACTAGATCTCAGAGTAGTCTACGTGAGACGTATCATGCGTCCTCTCAATGGCCAATACCACGCTCGATAGTGGTCATGAATAACGCAAAGATTCATATGTACAAGGAGCTACAGAAAATGATCCACGAGACAGGAGCGCTGTTTTTTTCTATTACCATACCTCAATCGTATTGAGGTAGGATTTTCATTGCTTAAGCGCTGGATTTAATGCCACGCCCATATGGCATTTCGCAAAGACCCCTCGCAGTTCGGATGTAGGCATGTATTACCATGCATTATACCAAAATAAGAAATAGGGCCGAATCTGCATCCCCACTGCGGCTACAGTAAAAACAAGCTGTCGATTAAAGAAATATAGCATCGTTACCTTTCCACTTTCTGATATACGATCCTTGCTCTTGCATGTGGCCTGTGTCCAGCACATTTCCTGCTGGAGCTATGGTATTGATCTCAGCTGGCTCACGGAGTGGCGGACGCAAAATGTAACTGGGAAGCCCAAGCACGGCGCGCAGGGGTCGGTAACGTTCTCTTGCATCGCTACTGGTTCGTCGTGGATCCTAATCTTCACGAGCGGGTATTCTGCGTTAACTTGTGGTTGATCACCTTGCACTACGTCGTCCATAGCTTCTTGCTGTACATCGAAATGCTGTAGCTGGCGAAATATCGTGTTATCAGGCAATACCACTGCCCATCTTCTGGCAGTCTGGCTTGCGTGACTTCCATGTAAATGCGCGCTATCCGTCTCGGAGGCAGCACTGTTTCTCAGCTCGGTCGCGACTGATGACGTCTCGTGATATTGGATTGCTAACATCCGATGGAGTGGTGAACTATGATTGATACGAGTTGGAAACGTTTGGAAAGGTTTACAACCAAGGAAGGAATATTGCCGCTGTGGATTTTGAGTCGAGGACAGCGCTACAGCCAAGATGAGGTAAATTTGCACGGTCCAGTGGGCTCTGCCTTCGCGTTTCCAGCAACTGGCGAAAAGAACGACATGAAGGAAACACAAAATGGGCGTGTAGGTTTTGAAAGGACAACATCAACTTTATCCAGACATTGAGCCGAATGGTCATTTTTCCATTACGGTGTACGGAATCTGCAACCACTGAAGCATCACACACATTTGTGCTGCTCACGACCACTACCGATATGATGTTTTTATTTCTCCAAACGATACATTCGTAGAAGGTGAGCTCGCGGACGTGACTAATCGACAGCTGTGTCGAGACGTGCCTTTGACGGTTGCTTAGAGGGCTGGTAGAGAGCGAAATGCTCCCTGTGTACAAGTGGTTCCTGGTAATCGGATACGGGGAAAGCGATCCTTGATTTGTTGATGTCGAAGCACATTAGACCGATAATCTTTTTAAATGATAATTATCTAAAATTATCTCTGAAATTAAAGTCTCTGAAATTAAAGGAAGCGATCTCTTGAGTATTAGTCTCAGGGTCATCCACACGATAAACTGCGGCGCCTGCACTGTCATCCAAACGACTGTGCAGCCGACAGCTCGGAGAGCACGTGAAAAGCACCGCGCATAGATGGGAGCAGCTGCAAGTTCACCGTCGACTTCGCGAGGGTTAAAAGCTGCGCTCAAATGTCTGCGAGAACTCGTTGAGACACAACCGACGTAGGCTGTTCAATCATCTTGCGAAGGTTGGCCATCCTGACCGTGTTCGGCCGAGCTAGACGTCAGCTCGAGGACCATCGACAACTGGCGGACGAGGAGGATCAGCACCACCGGCATCAGAGATAGGCCGATAGGTTGATGACTGAGGACACATCAACGATGGTGAGCATCATGAGATGACCACACACTCCTGCGGATCAACACGTACCAGAGAAGGGCTTGACTTGGCAGCGTCTCCACCAGAATGCAAAACTATCGGTAGGTGGGATTACTGGATCCGGCGGAGTCTGGGTTGTTGCAGCGAACAGAACACGAGCCAAGCGATGCAGTTAGTAATCGAGCAACAACTCGACCAAGGCCAAGCACGAATACTTACTCCAGAGCTCGGATCCGCGGTGCCATGAGACTTCGCATTGGTAGACGACTGATAGATCAGAGTAGATCCGGACGAAACAGACGCGGGTGGTGGCGAAGATGATTTGTTTTGTGAAGATTCGGTCGGCGATACTTTGGGGTGCTGGGACCCCAAGGAAGTATAAATTTGAGTCAATGAATTCGGAAAGATCAAGGACGAGAAGTCGGACACGTACTAGATCTGTCCAATTTCATTTCGCGAAGAACAAAGCACACGCTGCATCGCGAGCAGGCCGACCGAGATGTGACGGCACTACAACGGTCCCTGATGCGCAGCTCAAGTCGTGGGGGAGGGGCAGTTGTGGTGTAGATATGACCACTTCTTTAATCTGAAGATATAGGTTCGAATCCTGCTCTCTTGGAATTTAAAATATTTTTGAAATTTAATTTTGTTATAAGATCGTAAACAGTAAACTATATAAACTCAAAAATGTAAAGAGTTAACATCAAAAAGAAAAAACGCATACATAGTACTTGCATCAGAAAATTGCTGGTATAATTCTGTAAAACCTTGGGAACTATTCCCATTATTTTTTAAAAGAGCCTCATTTAAATGGACAGCGAGCAAAAACGAAACCAGTGCGGTTCTGGCGACTTTGGAGGCGCTTATACGGCGAACGAGGAGCGCCGAAGGACCGTGAATAAGGTTGAGTGATTGTTTCTTGAGCTGTCACTCTGGTAGCACTGCGGGCGAGTTAATAGATACGATCTGTATGTTCCAGAATTGGGGTAAGGAAGTGGGATATGCGTTTTAGCTTTGTTTTGTTATGTTATGCAGTGAGCAATCGGAGTGCATGTGTGTTTTCGAGCACAATATTTTGTGGCGTAGCGACGATGACCCTCTGTCGCTGCATCGAAATAGGTAAACACTAGTGCGGTCAGCCTCCATACATCAGACCAGTCGACCACGCTATCACGTGTACATAAAAATGCAGCTCGAATGGTGATGGCACTTCAACCGATCAACGGGAAGGCGTGTAGCGTTTTAAATATGATTGATAGCTTCACCGGTAGGATGTCGCCGTTGATCATGCTAGAAGTACGTCTCGAAGCTGAGTCATCAGCAAGATTGGTGTCGTGTCGTGCTATTTCCACTGGTAGAAAGTATGTTTCGCAAATATTGTTTTTTTCATAGATGATTATAAAGGGAAATCCACTTTGGGGTCCTGAAACTAAAAAGAATAATTCGGTTTGGGGTCCCCCGAATTCCTAAAGTGGAAACTCGCCCTGATATTAAGAAACCTACCGTGTTTTTGAAAACATTTCTCAAGGAGACATGTTTACTGACATTATCGGCTTAGATAGTCTGATCTTTTGGTTTGCTGCAACTACAGTGCGCTCCGTAACCCAAATCGTACCCTGTATCCGTAGTGCACCATGTACCCTAACGGTGCCTACTGTGGCAAACTGAAGTGAGCCGCTAGATTTCATTGGCCGTCCGCTTATGTTTCTTCTTTTTCTTCTGCTTGACTTCATCGAGTGAAAGCGCTATGCTTCCCAATCTTCGGCGTTGATACTGGCGGTGGTGAAGGCCCTACTTCCTAACCCCGCTCCTCCTCGGACGACTCGCCAACTTGGCTATTCCAATAGCTGTTGCCTCGGCTACTTCCTCGCCCGGCTCCGACTGCTCCTCCAACGCGACTCCCGTAGGCGGCATCGGTCCGGCGATTGACCTGATTAGGTCCTCGAGCACCTGCTGTCGCGGCTTGATCGTCCGCAGCTGTGCCGCGATGTAGGCGTTACCGTTTTCAGTGCTTGCTCCTGGTAGTGTTGTTCTTGGAATGAACGGATAGGACCTAAACGGTCAAATCGTCGATTTTGGTTTGACTTTGGTAGGTCAATAAGACTAACCGAATTGGCATTGGTCTTTTAAGCGGATGGGAGAAGCACTCACGCTTTGCGAAGTAACGTGGACATGTCGGATCGCCATAAAAGTGTGTTGGCTTCTGTCACGAAGGTAGCGGGCATCGCTTTCGCGTGCGGCATATCTCCAACGTTTAAAAAATGGGATCCACTCTTACACATAGTGAACAGGCTCTTATTTTTCAAATGGCACATAGCGAGCGTGAAAACGAAAACAGCTCGAGATTGAGTAATACTCGGGCTCGTGCTGCTGAGTATTTGAACGCGATTGACAAATCGCACCGGGTAACATACGCTCTCAACGAAGCTAACAACCAGCCGCCATACGATGAAGTAACTTCGAACCTTTGGGAGGCTGGCTTGATGATTTAGGGCGGACATCATACCCGCTGAAGGCGTTTGAACAGTTCTCGATCAAGGTAGTTGAACGGTTCGCCGAACGCCGGCATGTTGCGTGTCGTGGAAGACGCCTACTTCGAACGCTACTATCACGTCTAGTCACTTCCCAAATAGCGACCGCTCAATTTCAAGGACGAGAACAGAACCGACCAAGAAAAGCAACGACTGGGGGCTTGGAAGGGCGCTGTCCCCCGGAAATACAATTTCCAAGCTTAAAGATATGGAAAGGGCTACCGACGTACCTGCAGGGCGATGAAGGGTGCAGCGTGTCAAGGAGACGAAGAAGGAGACCGCCAAGGCCAAAGGCTATCAACGGCAAGAGTGACGTCGGGCCAAGAATGGATGGAAGATGAGGCTCGGAAAGGGAAAAGGCTGCAAGAAGTGAAGGCTGCAGGAGAAAACAAATGATACAAAAAGACAAACCCACAAATGCAGTCATGCATCCGGGACACCAAGGAGAAAAGATCTACATCAAAACGGAGCAGGCGTGGTTCACGGCCGGAAGGAAACAACGATCACCGCAACGTAATGTGGGCGAGCCGGGGGTAACAAACGGCAAAGTAGCGACAACGGCGGGAAACAAGAATGCAAGAATGTGGCTAAAAAGGAGCCGTATGCACAGCTAGCAAGCTACTTGCAAAGTGGTGCGCCATGGGAATACGTATTTTAGACGATCTCGGCGATGGCGGAGAAAACGAGAGCAATCAGACTCAAGATCTACCTGCAGAAGTTGGCAAAGGACAAGTCGAACACCCAAACCGTCGAGGTGCAGAGGCGAGAGTGGAAAGACGAAATACCGCAGGCGCAACAAGAACAATACCAACTTTTGAGGAGCTACTGGAATGTCCAGAAACTCAACAAGTTGTTGCATCAGTGGATAGTAGTGGAGCACTTGCCGCAACAGGAAGTGGAAATCAGACTCCGATCCCTGCATTTCGAACATGAATTAGAAAGTCAGCTGCAGACACCTGGCAAGGAAGAGACAAGACCTCATACCTCGATGCAACGAAAATGGTAATGGGTGTAAGGGAGACCTCAGGTCTCACGGCGGAATAAGAGCGGTTGAGGCTACTTTGCTTGGCCCCGGCGACAAGACTGACGACACCGAGAATGCGAACGGAGGAGGAAGATAAGGCACTCTTACTCATTATGAATGGAGAAATCGAACTGATGCAACCACCTCACTTCCTGGTGCAGTCGATGACACCGAGTGAAATGGCAAGGTTCACGGACATGTTCCTGTCTATCGAGTACCCTCTGTATGCACACCTAGCGGCTGGTCAACGATTTGGGGACAGCATGAAGAAGCAAATGTTCCTATCCTTCATCACTGTGGCAGATGAAGCGGCACCGGCGAAAAGAAAGAAGTCGCAGACTTCAAGGACGCAATCTCCAGAATCAGCTCGGACCCAACAAGGAGGGTGATCACATTGACATTTAAGGGCAAGCGCTCCGCCCAGAAATAGTCGAACTGGAAATGCCATTGGCACGAAGGCTCCTGACGCTCCATTACTATGAGCAACAGAGAGTGGAGGCAAAGGTGACAAATGAGGTAGAGAAATTGGATTACTATGAGTTTACGGTGGCTGTGCGCGGAGGAGAACTTACTTCTTCGGACATGTACTGGGTACTGTCGAAGGAACTAGGATTCAAGGTACACGCACTACTTCACGAAGCTACGGTCCAAACCTCTCAATGACAAACAATGGACAGTGTGGATCAAGTCGGCAGCAGCGACGCAATGATCAATAGGAGCAACCCACTCTTTCGAAACCCGTTGGCTATCATTTCAGTTGACAGTTCATCATCCCACTGTTGCCGCACCCATCCACATATTGTGGCACGATCCGGCCGTTCAGCTTAAGCTCCCCCGTTTCAGCTTAAACTTCCTCCCAGAGGCTCTCAACGCCTTTATTGGGGCTTGCATGTATCCGTACCAGTACTGACGTAGTCGCACCTTCAGAAGGAAATTCCACATTACTTTCACTGGCTGAGAGACAGGCGTGGCGTGGGGTGGAACTTCAGCAGCGTAACTTTGATGGAGGCTGCGTACTGCTTGACGTTGGCTTTCTAGGGTCCACTAAAATCATCCCATAAGAGAAGGATCGGATCTTGTGGGACTCGGCTATCGAAGTGATTCTTAGAAAAATAATTGACAATTCTGCATTCCACCACCCTGTGACAAAAGTTAAAAACATTTAATCAGATGTTAGTCATACATTACAACCCCTTTATAAATAGCGTCACAAAAATACCTTTAAAATTTCCGTAATCTTCAAGCCCCGTTGTCTCACGAATCGTGCTCACTTTCTTCAACGCCGAATCCGTAGCGGCGAGCGTTATTTGTTTTTGCTTGAATTGTATAATAATAATAATAATAAGGTGAGGTGTATTGTCTTACTGATGCCTTGCGGCCTCGAACTCTAATACCCATTCCTGCTGGGCTTCCATAAGCACACGTTTCAATAAAATATAAAATTAGCCCAATAATGGCAATAAATATGGTAAAGAGCCCTGAACCGGTGGAGTCACGAACCGGTTCCTATGATATGATGGCGTGGGTCGTATATGCAGAATTGACCTGGCAACCAGCCTCAGAATTGCCTGATCGTTAATTCGAAATGGAAGGGCTAGGCTGGGCGTGGCCTGCCGACCACCGAGCTCGGGGTATACCTTCTAAGTATCGCGACGGTCTCAAAACATTTTTCCGAGGGATTAATAGAGTTGAGGCCGATAATGACCAAGCTGGGTGAGGACGCAAGCCTGGCAAGGAGCCACTCACATTTTCGCTCTACATTAAATTGGTGGCGTGTATACTAGCGCACTGTGATAATGGATTCGCGCATCTTTTCTTGTTGTCTTAATGGAATTTGATGTGTCGTTCAAAGTCAGTGGAGGCGCTGCATATTTCACATATGCAGAGTGCGGACGATAGTGTTGGATGCTTACTTCACAAGACAAAAACGAATCAAGAAGGCAGTGGACCGCTACTTTCGTTATGAAGCAGCTGGAGACCCGAATTTGGGTGGCGTTGTCGCCGGTCTGCCGCAGAACAGCTCGCAATTTGCAATATTGCCGCCACACTTCGAAGATCCAGGAGAGCAATTCTTTCGGGACAGCGCTGCGCAAATGTTTCCTGCCATGAAGAGTGATGCTCACATTGCGCCAGTATTGAGTCTGTGTTTCGCGTCCCTCGCAATTCATGCAACCTTTGGATAGCCTCTCATACGTAGTGGGCTCTGACACATACCGAATTGCTAGTAGTGTGTACAGTAATTGCTCCTGTTCGTGTATGTCCTCCTCTGAGTTGAGGGTTACTTCCGTGTCATGCATGAGGCGGGGTCGCTTAGGTGCAGGTGCAGATGGGGGATCTGCTGGGACGTCCCAATCCCCGCTAAGTGCAAGCGAAATGGCAAAGCGACTGCACGCATTCCTTGGTGCGAATAGTGGTGGCGTTACCACCGAACAAGTTCTCGAAAATTTTGGCAATGCCGTGGCACCCAAGGATATGCTCGTGTTCAGGCATGTCCTGCGTGATATGGCTGTGTGTCGCGGGCGACGCTGAACACTAAAACCTTCGTATTCAGTTTCGTACTCCTCTCCACCACGCGATCCCTTTGCACCCTTTTGCACGTGAAATTCAAGGTGAATGGAACACGCATTGTCGAGACACACCGAAGTCGTAAATACTTGTCAAACATGAACATAAGAAAACGATCTTGGGTTTGCAGTCTGAACGAGCATTTCTCGTCAAAGCATCCGCTGATGTCGTCTTACATTTTCCTCAATCGCGATATTCTGGTCAGGCTGCAAGGTAGGGTTATCTCATGGCCCAATTCGTGGATGTGACGAACGGGAATACCACCACACGTTAAGCTTTTTCAGCAGCGCGTCGAAACTCGAAGTGCTGTAAACAAGCTTCCTGATGTACTATTGGATGGATTTGGTAAGCTGCTGGAAGAGCGATGCATTGGTCGTGAAGTTTTACGAGAGAAGCACTCGGGACCACGATACAGTCACTTCTGCAAGAGGCGGGGTTGTGGAGAACCAACGATGCTGAGCGCTAAAACACCTCACACCAACAGCTAAGCAACACTGCCTATCACTGACCTTTGGGTGGTAGATTTCACAGAATGCCACAAGACTTCAAGTTCCGGCGAATGTGGTGGTTGGGCAACCCAGCCGCCGGTTACCCTCCATTTCGATCATCGCAAGCCTCTGAATTCGCTGCGGTCAACAGCAATATGTATTTGGAGTGGTCGGTGCTTGTACGGCATCTAACTGCCTGTGTGGAGGCCGCTGAGTTCAGCCTCATTACAGACAAGATGAGACCGATCGTCTCTACTCTCTGGACACAGCAAACGTGGCACTGCAGCCATCTGCTCAACCGCACAAGCAGCGACCGAGCGAGCTGTCACCACCGGCGCCGGATTCGGCAGGCTCTCCAAGAAAACAACCCAGAAGCACGCTCTGTTCCATTTCACAACAGAAAACGCAAGAAACAGCAATGAGCATCATATACACAGGCAGCAGGTAGACACCAGACGGTTAACACAATCACATACATCACAGTGCTCTTACCTTGGGCGAGCTTCCTCGTGTTAGTAGCGGCTTGTCTACTTCTGAGTCAGCAAACTGCGGCCTTCGAGCTTGGGCTTTGTTTCAGTTTAATCCAATCACGATGTTTCACTTCACTGTCGAACCGACTGGTTACAGAATCTCGACACTAAGAGCATCCCCAACGGTGACGTTTTTTTCTTGAGACGCTATTCGCATTCTGGCGATCTGGATGTTTCCTTGATCTAAAATGCAACGATTTTCCCAAACAGTTAAAACTGTTTAGTGCGTCGATTGTTTTGTGTGGATTCAAATCGCCAGACTGCCCACCAGATCTGGTGGGGATTCTCACTTTAATTAGTCTGACCCTGACTGATACGGGTGTTGCATGTTGCGGGATAAAATCAAACTTTGTATGAGTATAGTGAAATCAATTTTTGAGTTTGACAAAATATTAAATCATGATTGGCTGCAGCTCAGCGAGATCTGTCAGAATACGCGGTCCTTGTGATATTTATAGCTGTCCAAGCGAATGTTGCTTTGCCAGGTGACACGAAAAATTACTGACGCATGACAAAGTTCGAAGCACGACTAATTAGAGTGAAGGGTGTGGCTCCCGCTAGAAAATAGCGTCCCCCGATGGGAAAACACAAAAGCGCTTACATTATGGCGAATAGCGCTAAATTCTGGCGTTTAGCGCTGAAGTAACTACCGCAATTAGTGTGTTCAGAATTAGTGTCACTGTGATTTCGTGACACTAATTACTGTGAAGAAGAAACATGCAGATTCAAAATTAGTGTCAGTGGGTCTTGGAATTCGGTGCAGCGGGATACGTCCGACCCTCCTCAACTGCCTTGGGGTCGATCCCGCCCTCGTGCAGTTCTCCGAGTCGATAATACCAACAAACACATGGATTGAAAGGATCCGCCACGATTGTGGCGCCAAACAAAAAGAGTGGCTGCATTAACGATACCTACGAAGGTTTTTGTATTGCAATTGTTTTGACCAAAATTAAAAAAAGTAAACTAATTATTAGAACGGTAATACTACCCAGGTTTTTTTGCATAGCCTTGCGAAGTTGTGCCCAGCATGCGTCCAGGATTATCCAGGACAGAAGTCCAGGACGTAATTTTTGCTAATAAACTACGGAAATATATTTTCGTGGGTGTTATGTACCTTCAGGAAAGACTTTATGTGGATTTCGTAAGGTTGATTGCTCACTTTGTCACTGTTTTGCACAACATCGCCGTTCGTAGGATCATTTACAGGATGAGTATCTAAGAATCAGCAAGATCGGTGATGAAGTGTCAGACACAACTTGTGTGTGTTGGGTATCAAGGTGAGGCCGATCGCGAATCATGGTATGCGTTCGTCGTAGGACGAGATGCGATTCTCCGGTATTTTAGCACTTGGGTCATTTGCTTAGCCTGCGCGCCACAAAGTACATGCCAGGATGGTTTTTCTCATACATAGGACTATAGACATGTTGAAAACTGGATTGGAGACCAGATTCATCTCCATGTTGTTGGTCAGGATAATTTTCAGAATCATTTTCAGGTTGGAGACCAGGATCATCTCCAGGTTGGGGGCCAGGTTATTGGCCAGGTTGCTGACCATGTCGGAGGCCAGGTAGGTGTCCTGCTTTGTGGTTGTATGAATATCCGGGTTACTATCAACGTCTTGATCTATGTTTGAATGCCGGACTATGACAAGTTCGACATGAAAATGGATGCATATGCTATGTATTTGGCTCTTAGATGTCTTCGTCTCTCACAAATTGGCTAAGCATGTTGTTCAACGGATCACGGACTCCACCTTTCACGCACCTTTCACGCAGACGCCCTCAGCTCTGAAACGAAACGGACACCATCTGCTGCGGGCAAAGGCTTTTCCTCGAGTGCGGTCCGGCCAGTCATGGGTGCCGACGTAACGACGGCACCAGCGCAGTAGAGTGTCGGGACGTTAGCACACAGTACATCCACCTTTAACTCGTTTGGTCTCTCGGAGCTGGCGATTTGCTTCGCCACGCTGTCAGTCTCCTTCACCACCAAATGGGAGTTAGTTTTCTCACTGTAGCAAGTACGGCAATCCTCCAAACCCGCGTGAAACTGGGGAATCTTCAGGCTGTCATAGACACCCTCACATTCTTCATCACTCTGTCAATCGTCATCGTTGCTTTCCGCAGTACGCTGGGTCTGTTCGCCGCGCTCTTCTTCATTTTCGCCAGCCATGCCGCTATCATCTTCGTCGTCAGACACGCGTGAGCGCTGCATTGTTGCAAGACCTGGAAAATCTTGACATGAAAGAGGGGAGGAAAATCGGGTGGATGGCGTGGCAGTAAAGGAGATGCAAAGGATTGGGGGATGAGTGCAAATCCCGATATAACGGGCCAGGTGTGTCCGTTATTAGCGTACACTGTAGATGCGAGGAAGCGCGGAGACTCAGAGGACACTGAGTCTAAGTAGGGGCTTTGAGGCAAATTTAACTCTGATTTATGATAGTGGCCTTGGGGACCACTCAAATGCAAACTGTCGTCTGATTGGTTGAAATGGCTCTCCACTTTCAACCAATGACAGAATACGCGAAGCACACGCTAGCCGTGTGCTTTTGTACCTACTTTTGTATCTACCTTTTTGTGTCTCTAGTCAATATAGATCTACCTACATATTATGTAACTGTAACAGCCCGTTACACCCGAGGTGATGGGCACTTCAGCGTATTCATACAGCAATGAATACGAAGCGCTCTTCAGCAAAGACCCCTTGTGGTGGATGTGGTGATCTTGTTGGAAGTACCCACACTTGTACTGGGTGTTGGGTGAGCATGCATGCTTTCTGCGGTGTTCCTGTCGGTCCAGAAGGCTTCGGACAGCCTGTTATGTGCCCAAAGTGTGAGCGCCGCTCTGTCAACAAGCCGACCAGTGCCTCGCCAATCATGGCCGCTTTCGCGAAAGCCCCCTCCCCCAAAAAAAAAAAAAATAAACGACGCCTACCTCTGATTCATCATCGAGCGCTGATGCCCCGCCTCAGTCGCCGGTAATCATAGTCGAAGCTTTGGCGCCACATCGTGCAGCTCAAGTCGTCAGCACCGTGAAACAACGAGAAAGAGTGATGAAGTGGATGGTAAGGAGCGGGATCAAGGGGCTTTTTGCTCAAGCCGTCGACGAGTTCCCTGAGATATTCAAGTCCAATACACGCAATGCAAACCTTACCAAGGCGATGAGGCAGTGAAAGCAGAAAGAGAAGATGCTTCAAAGGCGTTCGCGAGCTCTCGGCAAAGCGAGATCGGGGTCGCTCCCACCTGAACATTAAGGCCATCACTGGGCGTGGATGGCCGCGGAGCGAATAGGTCTCATGGCTGTATGACACGATGTGGCTCTGGATTTTCCAGAATCTGTCGAGAAACTGTCCTCAAGTGTTGTGTTTGGCTGAATGGAGAAGTCAGTTTCTGGATGGATTGTGAAATGCTTTATGTGGAACGAAGTGGGAAGCAGCATATGCACAGTTATGGATCGGCTCAGTAACCCTGGACGTGGAAATCCCAGACTTGCCACTCTAAACGAGAATGGCGCAAGTCTGAACGGGGACTGAGGACCGGACGACGAGGTGAGCCCGCAAGGGCTCAAGGGCGTCAAGTGACTCAGGCAAAACCAAACCTAGAGACCACCTGTCCTGACGTGAACGTACGACTGAACGATAAAGGCGAGCCCGCAAGGGCGCTAAGTGACTCAGGCAAAAACATACCTTAGAGCCGCCTGTCATGAAGTCGTGTACGGCAGCAAGGTCTAAGCTTCGCAGCCCACTGAAGAAGTTCTACAATTACGACATCCTGAACCAGACTTTACTGATCGGCGTATCCTTGGAAAGGAGTATTGCTGGAAGACGCGGTTCCGAACAGGCCAGGCTGGATTGGAGAGACAGACAGGTCCAAATGGAGCGAACTCAGATACAAACCTCAAGTGATTAACGACTGACCAAGCCATCCGACCAAGATACAAATCAGGTGGTGCGCAAGCAAGGATCCATTAACAGTACCACTGTCTGGACTGCGTCTGACCTGTGTCAGACGCACTCCAAAGATCGCAGAAGACCATCGAAGACGTTCAAGGCAAGATCATCATAGTGAAAGCAAGTCAAATTAGCAGAAGTGCACGTAGCCGGCCTGAGAGAAGCCGACAAACGATAACAACAAACAAAGTTCATTTAACTGTCAAACCCCAAGGCGGGCAACCGAAGCTTGGCCGGGTTACGTACCGGGGCGGGGGAGTTGTTACAGACTACGGGGCAAGACGACACATCGGGTGTTGATGTGGAACTCTCATTCATCTAAGTCACATTTAGCTCGGGGACCGCGCGCAGACAACGCGTATGGAAGGATCCTGCTATTCCGTATCCTATATCATATTTGCCACGTACAAGCCTTCGCGGCTGAGGCGTTTGCATTCCATATTGGCATGTTTGATTACATTCCGGGTTGGTAAGATAGTCCCAACCAGGAACTCTGACAAGAAGTACTATTGTGTGTTTAGGACTTTATTGTTCTATATTGTCTCTCTGATCGAGAGTGGTGCTCGTGTGAGCTGACCATCCAAGATTGAGCAGTGTCTTGGAAATGGTCCAAAGTCGACTGGGGTATAGACCCACCGTCTAAGGGTCTCAAAGAATAAGTGACGGATGTGTGTATAAGGAACTCTGTTTATATTTTGTTGGTTACCAGAAGCTGTGGAGGCTACGTTCAAGAAGGTTACGTCCAGCCTCGCGCTTTCAAGACCTACATCTGTAGAAGCAACTACTTTCCCGGTGCAGATCCGCTTACGAAGACAAACGATACCCACAGGGGTTGCCACAAGGGACATACGCCACCCTGGGCGGGACTTTCTCGTTCAGGGAATAAGTCTGGATTGGTATTTTTGAAAGGGAATTTCTGATTCAGACTTACGCGCTATACGAAACCAACTGGACGGCCAAAAGTGTTCACCCACTTCGTCACATGTACCGGCAGCTGCTTGGTGTGTTTGACCGGCTGCGGAAACTTGGTTTGAAGTTCGATGCGTCGATGCTACGTCAACTTGCTACGCGTCTGCTGAAAACGAGCACCTGGTCGTTTAACAGTACGTTGCTCGACAAAGATGGAGCGTGAATGCGGAGAAAATTTCGCCCCGGTGGATTCAGACGTTTATGGAGTCGAATCGAATTGTCTTTCGCACACAGTCTGGAAAGAAGCAGGTCAGCCCCGAGAAACAAGCTGCATTTGAGCGTGAAGTTGCTGTCCATCTCGGCACACTGCAGCGGGGATTTCAGTCGGGACGTCTGAATGAGGACACAATCGAGAATATCGGCGAGACCCATTTTGTGATTGAGTTTGACAACGGCAAAACACTAGGCTTTACTGGTGAGAAGAGGATTAAGTACGCAGACTTTGTATCCGGTGAAGAGGGAATGACAATGGTTGTGAGAATTTCTGGCGGTCCAAGAGGAAGGATTCACCGATCTTCCAGAACGCTTCGTCAAGCTATTCTCCCGGACAAGACGCCAGGGGTTCTATCGAACGGGGCCGAAGGGATGTATGACCAAGCGAGTGTTTCGGCAGTATCTCGGTGATAGACGGACGATGCGCGCTGATTCTCGTGGGCGTGAAAAGCGCATTTATCTCGACAATTGCACGTCCCACCTATCTGAAGATGAATGCAAGGGTGAGTTTGCACAAATGAAGGCTCGTCTCATTTCCTTACCACCGAATGCGATGGACTTATGTCAGCCTGCTGACTCGTTTGTGATCAAAGATGCATGGCACCGGAAATGGAACGAAAAGAAGATAGAGCTTATTGAGGGCAGCGAATGGCAGAACAAGAAACGGAAGGACGGCTCGTGGTCGGGAAGCTGAAGAACCCAGGCAAGAAGTTCTTCATGTCCTTAGCCGCTGAATGCGTTCGTGAGGTGCACGCCCAGACCGACGAACATGGCATCAAATATACCAGGAAGGCAATGATCAGATGCGGGCTTTCACTTGATGTTGACGGCTCCTGGGACGCCAAGCAGCTTTTCCCTCATCTCCAAGAAATTGTCATGAAGTACCCCGATAAGTTTGCTGGTAAGACTGAAGCTAACGCCTCGGGAGATAGTGAGGCATGTGTGAGCGATAGCAGCGCTGCTGAAGACGATGACTGCATCATCAGTGTAGTTGTCTAGAGAGGTAACCAAAATTAGTGCGAATGTCACTAATTTTACCACACGTAAATTAGCGTCAGTTCATACTCACACTAATATATGTGAAGACGATAAAAACACCTTACTTAAGTCCATAAATTAGTGTCGATGGCACTAATTGCGGTGGTTACTGTACCGTTGGGATTTCAATCACACATCAGGTTTACACAATCCAGTGTAACGTTTGTGTGGCAGATCGCTAACATCCTTGGCTGGCTGGCAACAACCGCCAAGTAAGGCCGCGCACTTTAGCTTCGAAGTTAGCGTCGCTCTCCCCAAGTGTTTTGTACCAAGTACCCAGCGAGTTCAGCAACATGGCGACCAGCGGCGAGTTCAAGAGACTGGTGCTCAAGCAATTCCCAGCCTCGAACGAGGTGGAGACGGCCGAGAACTCGTATTGGAAGAAGTTCCACGCGCCCGAGGAGCTGCAGCAGGTTGGTCCAGTCACGCACGTGGACGTGTCACCCGTGGCGCCGCACCAAGTGGCCATCACCTCGTCCACCCGCATCCACCTGTACAGCACAAGGACCAACGAGATCGTCAAGACCTTCAGCCGCTTCCGTGACGTCGTCTACTCCGGCACATTCCGCTCGGATGGAAAGCTGATCGTGGCTGGTGGAGAGAATCCGTACGTACAGGTGCTGGACATCAACACACGTGCAATTCTGCGCTCGTTCAAGGGCCACACTGCTGCCATCCGAAGCACCCGCTTCTCGACCGACAATGTGCACGTTATTTCGTGCTCGGATGACAAGACGGCTCGTTACTGGGACCTACCTACGGGAAAACCTCTGGCTCTGCTGGGCGAGCACTCGGACTACGTGCGCTCGTCGGCTGCCAACCCATCGTCGCAGAACGTCTGGGCGACGGGCTCATACGACCACACTGTGAAGCTCTGGGATCTGCGCACGACGGACCAGACCGTGTCCAAGAGCACCATGAGTCTCGACCACGGCGCCCCAGTCGAGTCGTGTATGA
This sequence comes from Phytophthora syringae, assembly GCA_012656105.1. Lineage (NCBI taxonomy): Eukaryota > Oomycota > Peronosporomycetes > Peronosporales > Peronosporaceae > Phytophthora > Phytophthora syringae. The sequence goes on from JAAKBD010000229.1 coordinate 238,395, forward strand.
TTATGCCTGGAGGAAGTCTGATGCTGTCCGCTGGTGGCAACACTGTTAAGGTGTGGGACATTCTTAGCGGCGGACGTCTAGTGCACTCGTTCTCGAGCCACCAAAAGACGATCACGAGCTTAGGTCTGGATGGAACCGGAACCCGACTGATTTCTGGATCACTGGACGGACACGTCAAGATCTACGACCTGAAGACATTTGAGCTTGCGCACGGATTCAAGTACAAGAGCGGCGTGCTTGCGTTTGGCATGTCCCCGACTAACTCGCATCTTTTGCTGGCACGGTGGACGGCATCCTGGCTGTGCGTCGGCGCACGGTGAAGAAGACGGAGCAGCAGGAAATTATGAATCGTCAGGCTATCGTTCGTGGCGGTAGCTACAAGTACTTCTTGCGTGGTAAGAACGCCAAGCCGACCCCTGCAGACTTTACGGTGGCCACGACACGTCACAAGCGTATTCAGCCGTACGACCGTGCTCTGCGAAAGTTCGACTACAAAAAGGCACTCGACGAGTCCCTGGACACTCGGTCGCCGGTCGTTGTGGCAAGTATGCTGGAGGAGCTGCGTCTGCGTGTTGGACTCAAGCGTGCGCTGACAGGACGCGACGAGGAATCGCTCGAGCCGCTGCTCGCTTTCCTCATCAAATACGTGACTGACCCGAAGTACGCCTCGCTGCTTATCAACGTGTGCTCGATCGTGTGTGACCTGTACGCACCGAAGCTCAGCCAGTCCATGCTTATCGACGGTTTGTTCCTGAAGCTGCGCGAGAAGCTCAATGAGGAGCTCCGGGTGCAGAAGCAGGTGCTGAACGTGGTGGGCATGTTGGACTCCGTCATGGCTGCTCAGTCAAACGGCACCATTGGCGTCGACTCAAGCAGTTAGTTTAGACTAAATACGCTGCTGTAGGCTCCTACCCCAGTTTATAGATTTCATTTGTGTGCTCAACAACTTGATGCGGTCTTCCTTCTCTTCACTCACGTGTACTACGTAGTGGTATTTTGCCCATGAAGATACCGGTATCTGTAGACAGAGTACATGCAAGCAGCAGAATGTGCAAAGGGCTGCACGCCCGTCCATTCACGCACAATCGTGCGCCAACTTAATTCGACTCCTGCTCTCCTGGTCCTTCGCTATGGTCTAGTTCTGTTCCGTCAACTGCCGTCCTTCATCACCTTTAACAACAAATCTATCTAGAAAGGGTGTGGATGACCTTGAGCACGTCCTCGAACTCGATGTTCTCCTGGACCTTCTTGGCCTGCATCTGGTTGTCCTCGTTGGGGTTGATCTGGATCAGGTTGTCCGCAACAGTCCACTTCTCAGCTGCAAAGAACGATGCAAACAACACATCCAGTAAGTCTACAGCTTCAACTACCAGATAAAAAAGCGTCTGACGAATCCACATACCAGCGACAATGTCGGCCACTTCCTTGTCGGACACGTTGAGCTTGGCCTTGAACACCTCCGTGGAGATGGCGCTGTGGCTGCGGCTAATGGCCGTCAGGATGTACGCGCGCACCGACTGCAGGAAGCCAGGCACCTTCTCGGCGAACGTCACGTCCTCCTTCCAGAAGTCCTCGAACAGACACGACTGCAGCAGGAAGCCCGTGTGCAGCACAGCCTTCACATTGGTGTCCTATAAAGTACATAAGAAAAGCAGCACAAACCAGATAATTAGCCTCAAAAACCCACGAGTCTGTGGTTAGGAACGCCTCATACCTCGCTCGTGCTCTCAGGCACCAACGTGGAGGCGCCAGTGAAGAAAGTGGACGGCAGCGACATGACCCCTTGACCAGCACCTTCGCCACGTGCCCAGCGTTGGCCGCGGCCGGGTACACCTGGTACAGCTTGAGCAGCGCCAGGTCGGCGTCGATGTCCACGGTCGAGTTCTGCACCTGCTCGGCCAGGTACGTCTCCAGGACCTTCACGCCCGACTGCTCGCAGAAGCCACGGCCGTTGTGCACCGTCTGCAGCTGCTGCTGCGTGGCCGAGGCGCTCTCCGCCGTCACGAAGTCCACGATCGTCTGCTGCTGGAAGGCCGGCATGTTGTTGCTATCTATTGACGCTGCTGGGTTTCTTGTACTCACTCCCCGGTCCAATGGCTGGAGGCAAATTATGCGATTTTAAAGGTGATGGTCAATCGACTTTATAAGGGGTATACGGTTTGACGGGACTTTAACCCTCACCTTGCACCAAATCTAAATTTACAGCCAGTCACAGGAAGGCTAACAATAGACTCGTCACATGGCTACATATAGCGTTGCAGGCTTCGTCCATGTATTAGTTCCTCGCTCAGTCGATGGATTGCAGCGACCAACTCTGTCGAGGCCCAGTGCTGCAGGGTGCGCCGATCTCGTGGATGGGGAAGAAATCGACGCTGCGCTCGAACGGACTCCGATCCAACCAGGACGAAGACACCAACAGCAGCAACGCCAGCACTAGCATTCGAGCGATGCAACGTCCTGTTTCCGCCAGTAATGATCAGCAAGAAGTAGCAGCATCCGCAGCAGCTGAACTCAGCCACTCCAAGCCCCTTGTGGTGCTTCGGCGCTGCGAAGACTTGAACGTCCGCACCGGCGGCTTCCAGAAGATCGAGGAGGCCGCTCATCGACTGGATTTTCGGCGGCACCGCAAAACAACGGGTTCAGCAACTAGAGGCCGGTCTCAGGATGCACCAACATGACTTGAATATAGCATGGACTTTTTGCCACATGAGCGACACACCAAATTCCATTGCAGAAGCTCCACTGACGATGGCGAACAAGATGACGGACGAAGACAACGTGGACGTGGACGCCGAGCTGCGTCTGCAGACAATGACGCGGGGCATGAAGCAGCAAGCGGACGAGCTTCTGCTCGCCAACCAGCTGGACAAGGCGCTGACGCTGTACCGAGAGCTGCTCATGCACCTCACGCGCTCGCAAGTGACGCTGTTGCAACAGAGGGAGCTGGCGATTTCCTGTCGTATGAACGTTCTAGCGGCGCTGAGCAAGGCCAAGCGGTGGAGCAGTGTCGTGACTGAGGCGGGGAGACGCTGAACGTCTTTGCAGAGCTCACGCAGGCCAAGCAGAGGCTGGTGACGGCTGACGTACCACCTGAAGAGCACGAGTGGGAGAACCAGGTGCTCGCTCGATCCTGCTACTTCCGAGGTTTCGCCTACATGAAGCTGGGGGCTCTTCTTCCTGCACAACAGGACTTTCGACGAGCTATGGAGCTAAACCCGGAGGATGAGGCGATTCAGAACGACTACAAGGAGCTTCAGACGGCCGTGCAAGCGGAGCTCAGGGTCAAGCAGTTTCTTGCAACGTCCATGAAGTTCTTTCAGACTGGGAAGTACCAGGCGGCAGTGGAAGCGTGTACGAGTGCGCTGAGAGAGAGCCAACAACTGCAGAAGACGGAGCTTACGGGGCTAATTCATGGCAATCTGGCGGCCATTTATGTGAAGATGAAAGATGATGCCAAGGCCATTGATCACTACAAGCGCACCATGCTGCTCACTCGGTGCTGTGATAAGCCCACGGCTGCGCTTAACGAAAGGGTCTATGACATCTTGGATAGTCTGGCTGGGTGCTATTCACGCAAGCGAGACTACAGCTCGGCATTGTCGGTGGTGGATGATCAGACAAAGTTGTTTCCTCTTTGCCCTGAGCGAAAAGACCGTGAAGCAATGATGTATCTGAATGGTGGACGCATCTGCTACACGATGGGAAGGTATCCGCAGGCCGAAGAGCACCTGGAAAAGGGGTACAGCGCGGCAAAAGGGGCGTCAAATCAACTTGACATGGAACTCAATTGCGCACTTTGGTTGAGTAAGGCCTACATCAAAACCTGTAAGACAGAACAGGCAATCGAAGTGCTAGGTACAGCTATCCCAGCAGCTGAGAAGGAGGCGGAGGCGGTAACTATCGCGGATCTATTGGAGAAGTTGTTGCTGGTACGATTGGAGTTGCTAGAACCAGAAACTTCGACTCCAAAGCCAATTCGCCTGGATCAACTCCAGAGAGAAGCTGCAGTGTCGGCGGCTCACAGTGAAAAGCAAGCCAAATCCGACGACTGCAAGAAGTCACACCTGCTTGAGAAGCAAGATGTTGGCCCCGATGGGCAACACTTTCTTTGGGGGTCGGTCAGGTGTGCTGGAGCTGGTGTGGTCCTTTGCTTGCCTGTGTAGCTGCAGTTGCTCTGGCTTTGCTGTTTGCATGACCGGACCACAAACCTTGGAAAAGTAGGAACTGTAGGATAGCATAGTAGGTGGAATGCGGTGTTCCAACCGATACGGTAATGTGTATGTGTCTTTTGCTACGTATCATTCTCCTCCAGCATCTTTTGCATCAGCGTCGCACCCAGATTCTTCATCGCCATCTTCCCCTTCTTGCTCGTCTTCCGAGCTGTCCTCTTCCTCCTCTTCATCTTCACTTTCGTCGTCTTCTTCCTCATCCTCATCCGAGCCCTCCTCTGCAGCAGTTTCTGCATTTGGCAGCACGTATCAACATCATGAGCACCAACATTCTCCATCCACCAACACGTGCAGCTTCCTCTCCTACCCATTGCGTCGTGCGCTTTCATGGCGTCCAGCAGATCCTGCACCAGGCGGTTGTTGTGCTCTGCCTCCAGAACTAACCACCAAACCAGCACCCAGCAAAGTCAACATCTCCCTCCTCCCTTCATCACACTATCCCTCGGTGTCCATTGCAGCTGCTGCCTACTTTCTCGTGCAGCTCGTTCAGCTTCGACGCTGTCTCGTTCCTGGATGCACTTGAGGAATGTCGTGAGGAGGCTCACAGACGCTTTGCCTGGAGCCCACGCGCCGTCCACCTGCTCGTCCCAGACTTTGTCCACGTATTCCGGTCCTCTCGCATCACTTGCTTTGGCCTCCAGCATCTTCAACAACTGCAACTGCAACTGACGTCGTTTCACGGTGGGTCCTGTATTTGAGTCAATTTTATCACTTATCTTTTGTATGCATGTCACTATATCCGAGATCTCCCTAATACTGCGCCCTTCCGCACTTGCGTCCAATCCGCATTGTCGATGGCATCCAACGGCGTGAAGCGCGAGGAGACGGTGGGCGTCAAGGCGGAGGAGGCGCCAGACGACGACCAGGTGAAGCTCGAGGCGGAGGAGAACAAGGACAGCGTGAAGGCCGAGACGGAGGCGTCTCCCGGCGTGAAGACGGAGGCCGGAGAGGAGCTAAACGCTCCCCAAGTCAAGCACGAGAATGGCCGCGTCAAGGCGGAAGAAGCCACCAACGCAGTGAAGAGAGAGGGAGAGGACGAGAAAGTCAAGAAGCAGGAGACGGAGCCGGTTGCACGTGCCCCCGCGGCCTCCGGGGACGTGAAAATGCGTGTGAAGAGAGACGTCAAGAAGAACGAGGAGACACAGCAACAGCAGCAGCAGGAGGACCGCTCGCACATCCGACGCAAACCCATCAAGTGTGACGCGGCACTGTGGGACTCGATCGACTGGGCGGTGACTGCTGGGGCGGAAGTGGACGCTGGCCAGAGACTGGGGACGGCTGGGAGGCTGGAGGAAGGCAATCACAGACCCATACAGGCTCCGTGCAGAGGAAGGCTGTACATTCTGACGAAGGAACAGTCGGATGAGTTGATGGGAGACAAGAAAGAGGGGGCAGGTGCCGTGATGAGGACGGTGGCCTTCTTGGAGTACTGTATTCATCCGGTACGCAACGGCCGCACGTGTTTGATGTGTTTGGCGGTTGTGGATGACAACGAGGAGAACGAGGATATGGAGAGCGTCAACGTGGTCTCGCACGGACAGGTGATCCGACTTAATGTCGAGGAAGCAAGTACGTTGAGGGTGTTTGAGGACTTTGGGATGGAGTCGTGGGGCTGGCTGGTGTTATTCTGATGATTGTGGCATTGTTTCGCTAGAAAAATTCGACTCGGACAACATCAGACGGCAGCTTGGTGCGAAGAAATTGTCGTTGGTGCTTGATTTGGATCACACGTTGCTCCATGCTGTTCGTGTCGATGATGTTGTTGGCGAGATCGCGAAGTCCGGTATGATTTTGATTTAATTGCGATTCTACTGTGATGCCGAATGACTAATAGCTGGAGATTTTGTACTGGTGCTTGCAGATGATATCTACTTCTTCTTTATTCCTGGCCTCTCTCAACAGCACGTGGTGAAACTTCGACCCGGTTTGAATGGTTTCCTAACGGAACTTTCAGCTCTCTATGATCTCTTCATCTACACACATGGAACTCGATTGTACGCCGAACAGATTGTAAAAATCATTGATCCGGACGAGACCTACTTCAAGAACCGGATTGTGGCGCGGACAGACACACCGGATATGCTGCACAAGTCACTAAAGCTGCTGTTTCCTTCATGCGACGACTCAATGATTCTCGTTCTTGACGATCGAATCGATGTATGGAAGGAAAACGAGGGAAATGTGTTCCTAATTGAACCATACCACTACTTCAAGTGCACGTCTGAGATCAACAATGCGTCAGGCAGAGGTGTGGCCGGTTTAGAGGGTTCTGAGGTCACCGAGGACAAACACCTTGCACAGTCAACGACTGTTCTCACTGTGAGCGCTGATTGCTACTACTTCGAAGTAGGTGCTTAGCGTCCTCCATGCTCACTTGTTTTTGTTTTTTTCCTAGCACGTGCATGCAGCATTTTATGCTGGCCATGAGACAGGAATGAGAGGTACGACTGCTGAGGAGCAGATGGCTGGCAATGGTCGTGACGTTAAAGCGATTTTGAGCGAGGTGAGTGATTGAGGTGTTTTTGTTTGTGCTAATGCTTGTACGGGTGGAGATCTGGATCTAACTTTGTGAATATTAGCATAAACGTGCAATCTTGCATGGTTGTCGTATTGTTTTCAGCGGGGTGTTCCCGATCGTTGGCCCACACAGCCACACATCTCACTACTTGTGGCGCTTGGCGGTAGACTTGGGAGCCACTCCTAGCATGACGCTGACGGACTTTGCGCTGACGCATCTTGTGATCCACCCCGAGCGGTTAGGAACTCAAAAGCACGTCCAGGTTAGTGACAACGGGTTACTAGACAGACTCGGAAGTGTCTTTTGAGACTGACTCGGTGTGTGTTCTCCAGGCAAAAAATACCAGGGGCGTTCATTGTGACCCCGATTGGATTCTCAAGTGTGCCCGTTCATGGTCTCGTGTTTCGGAGCAGGAGTTCCTTGCAGATGAATGGAAAGCAAAACACACAAAGAAAGATCCTGTGAACCAGGCAAATGATGCTATTGCACCTCATGGACAAGGTGCTACCTTCGACACACCTAACGCGGCTGTTACAATCTCCGGTAGCGAGGCTGATGGGAAATTACCTGCATCTACGCCTCCTACTGAAGAAAAGGCGGTTGATGGGAAACAGGGTAAGCGTGTCACATTTGCTGCGGTTATTGACGACTCTGGTAACCCCCTAGTGAAGAAGGCCAAAAGTCAAAAGTGGTTAGAAGGTCCCGCGTTATCCGCAGGCCGTCGGGTGCTGGTCGATCTCGTGTTGGTGGTGCTGCTGTTGCAACTGGTGTCGTGGCAACTGGAGGAACATTTGATTTTCTTTCAAAAATTAACGCCACAAAGCGCGAAGCACCTCGCGCTAACACCAAGGCCAAAACGACAGAAGATGAAAAAGCCACCAGCACGTTCAGCTGCTCCACCCAAGGTAACGTTGCGTTTGTATTTTTTTATCTACTCGCTGATTGAAGTGTAGCTTTTGTCATGCTAACGTTTATGTTCTGCTAAGGATGTGGACGATGCCTTTTTGCGCCTCATAGAGGCTGAAGAGCGTGAAAGCAAGGAGGAAGAAAAGCGCAAGCACGCATCAACCAACCTTAAGGATCAGCTTTTCTCCCGACGGGCCAGCAAGGACAACAGCAGCAAACGAAATCTGGAGTCTGATGCTGTTCATGGGGAAAAGCGGATGCGTGTTTCCCCTCCAGCTGAAAATGCCGACGAGGACGACGACGAAGAGGTACGGTTTGATTAGTTGCTACCGAGTGTGTGCCGCATCTTGACTGTATTGTTGTATTTTTTGCTTTCCAGCTGGACGATCTTGAAGCTGACATTCTTGGTGATCTATGAATCTGCGGAACTGCTTGGTGCGTGTTTGCGGTGAATATCCCGTTGGATGTTGGCAGCCAGCACAAGACATATATCTTTATGGCATTTATGCATTTCACGGAATGTGTAAATGGCATCGATGCGTGCATATTTTTCGGGCATCTAAAACAAATAGATTTTCTTGCAGACGTCAAACTCGAGTTCAAACCAAAGTTCTACATGGAGTTTAGCGAGTAAATTACTTTATCGGTGCTTTTCTTTAAAAATGCTGCACGAGTGCCATTCGTGCAAAAATACCAATACCTACCAGCCTACATTGCTCATTCGTGTCGTTAACCTCTGGGGAAACGATATTTGCTCTTCAACGTCTCAACCATGGCAAAATAACCACACAAAAAAGGTGAGTTGCACTGATACTTACGTGATTAGTAAAGGAAATGCTACGACTTCAAATGCGGTCACCTCCACGCAGCAGATTGTCACTTGAACGAAGCCAACTGACGAATCCCTTCTTTCAGCGCTTCATAACGAGCGTTCGCCTCGGCCAGCTGCACGTCCTTGCTGGCGATGATGGCACTGAGTTCACTGATGCACTGCTGAAGCGAATCCGCCTGCTTCTGCGGCTGTTCTTCTGCAACGAGCTCGTCCTTCTCCGCGGTAACAGCTTGAGCTTTCATTTGCTCGCCTCTGTCAGTGACCCGCTCGTCCTTGGGAGCGACCAGCTCCTTCAGTGCATCCACTCGCTCGTCAACAGGCTCCGGCTCAGCAATGACTTCGTCGATGCCGCTAACCTGCCGCTTGATTGGGCCAGCGCGAGCTCCGTTCTGCTGCCTTGCGAGCTGCCGCATGATTACCTTCCCCTCCCGCCGCAACAGGTCGTACGTCAAGTCGGAAAACGCGGCACTCTCGAGCATTTTGCGCCAGGATCTGCCCCCAGCATCCATTGCAACGCGAATGGTCTGCGTCAGCTCCTCCAGCTGCGCCCTCGACAGCACGGAGCCAGCGGCAACTTTCACCCGCTTTCGTGCCATTCACGAAATTGGTGGCACTTCGCAAACTGCGGTAATGACTCACTTCAACTTCACTAAACCCTACACCTATTATGAAAAAATCATTTTTATAACAGTGGCCCGGAAACACTGTCAATTTTGTGGTCTGGATACTGTCTGAATCGACTCATTCGTTAAGTTGACACCACTTCCGTGACCCACCTTTGCTAAGACGACCGAAAGCCTCATAGTGCAGGTTTTCATTTTTAACACCATGTTGCTACTGCCATCATGACGTTTCTTTACACTAACATATTACGCATTACGAAAATCGTTACAGGTGCACAGGACATGATTGTCGGTCCATTCCCCCGACAAGCTAAACATTTAGAGAAGACTCACTGGGCGGGGCTGTAGAACTCCGAATACCACTCCCACGTCTTCTTCAGACCCTGCTCCAGCGGCGTAGTAGGTTTGTAGCCGAGCATTTTCTCCGCCTTGGAGATATCGGCACTAGTGCGTGGCACGTCACCCGGTTGCTCGGGAAGGATGTTGATCTTGGCCTTCTTGCCCACGAGACCCTCGATGATCGAGATGAATTTCGTGAGCAGCACGGGTGTGCCCTTGCCCAAGTTAAAGACTTCACAGCCGCGGCCACGGTCCAAGCTCAGCAGCACACCCTGCACGATGTCATCAATGAATGTGTAGTCTCTCGATGACGATCCGTCGCCGTACTGGTCGATGGCCACGTCACGCGCAATGCGGTCCATGAACTTGAACGGCGCCATGTCGGGGCGACCACGCGGGCCGTACACAGTGAAGAAGCGCAGACCGATCGTGTCCATGCCGTGCAGGTGGTGATACGTGTGCGCCAGCAGCTCGCAGCTCTTCTTGGTCGCGGCGTACGGGCTCACAGGGAAGTCCACGATGTCCTCCTCGCTGAAGCTCTCCTTCATGCTGCCGCCGTACACAGAGCTGCTGCTCGCGTACACGAACTTGGTGATGCCGAACTCGCGACACGCCTCCAGCAGAATCATCGTGGCCACCACATTGGCCTGGATGTACATGAGTGGGTTGTCAATGCTGGGACGTACACCGGCTCGGGCGGCCAGGTGCACCATGGCGCTCGGCTTGGTCTCTTTGAGCACGCGACGCACCAGCTGCTGGTCGCACACGTCGCCGATGTACACGCTGACCCGGTCGCCGTACGTCTCTGTGAGCCAGTCGAGGTTGCTCTGCTTGAGCTTCACGTCGTAGTAGTCGTTCAGCTCGTCCACGATGACGACGTCGTCTCCGCGGGCAAGCAGCGCCTTGGCCGTGTGGAAGCCGATGAATCCGGCGGCGCCAGTCACGAAGACGCGGCGACGCGTAACAGCCGCGGACGACGAGCAGGCATTGACGGCGGTGAGGACGTCGGACACTTCGAACGGGGTGGGCGCCATTGGTACTGGTGTGCGGAAGGTGGAGAAATGGAGAATGAGAATCTGATGTCGACTCGGTTTGCGTGAAAAGAGTGCTCACACATGCCAAGGCTGCATCAGCAGTTGATCGGTAGGAGTAAATACATGTACATGTACTATCGCTCAGCATTTCCGAGGATAGCGGTGCTGCGGCTGTTTATTCAGCCACCAGACAGTAGATAGGCTCAACAAAAGTGGTCAAAGGAAACAGAAAGTCTCGTTTGATTCAAATGTACGAGTCAAGCGTGCAGTGTGCATGACCGTAAATTGTTTTAGGGCTTCCGCTTTTACAGTCACCATCCGCATCTGCTTGGGCGATGCTTTGACTGACACCGCATCTTCAGAAAGCAAACAGCCGATCTGGTAATTTATCCCGAAGTGGCGACAGGCTGGGAGCGCGTGTCAGTTTGCCACGTACAGGCTTGACGCGCTATTCCTGTCAACACAGCCACACACCCTACCTCTACGCTAAGAGCACTTGGCACGCGTTTGGTAGCCAAGTTTGGGTGAACATCTATCCTGTCGGAAGCGTGATACTGTACTTGCTGCACATCGTGCCAATACATAGCCATCTGATTCGACACATGGCCCTGATAACCTGGCGCACATATACATGTGTATCTCTCGTTCCAGAAGCTCGGGCCAGAGGTTACCACAGAACAATGACAATCAATCGAGCAGCACTGTGTGTGGTGCGACGGTCTTGCTTCAGTTTTTATTTGTTGAAGTTATGAGTACAGAATACAATCGATTAAGTACGGAACCATGAAAGAAACTTCGATTTGCTGCTGTACTTTGAAGTGTGCGGCAAGTGATGATGATTCTTTGCTGCTGTATGGCGCATTCGTCGTGGTTTACGTAGATGCATGATATTTCCCAAGACCGCGTCCGCAGTCAGATGGATAGTGCGTCAATGACCGTTTTTACTGAATCAAAGATGACTTGGTTGTCACCGTCAACGAGACAGACTCGCAGAGGGAAACGCATTCCATTCTATATTGTTTGATAAAATCGTACAAACACACAAGTTTATTTATCGTTCTTTGCTACTACAATATTGTTTTGCGAGTGTAAGGTGTATCGTCTTGCGAAGTCTGTCGGCGGAGATGTTGCATGCCCCAAATCTGTCCAATGTGCCTCAAATTTAGAGGCACATTCCATGGGACAGCACTGTAGTCATAGACGGACACGTTTCACACACACCACTACCGACCACGCCGGTACAACGCCTCACGCGTGAACCTTCATGAAAGACACACAACATGCAAGAGTGTATGACTTCATCCTGCACGTCAGCGAATAACTAATAAAAATCCCTAATTAGATTAAGAGATTTTTAAAGATAAAAAGCTGTTTGCGCGTTGGAGAATGGCAGGTACCAAACCTCTTTTGACGCTATTTTTACCGGCGCTGTTTTAATTTGCGGTTTGGTTGCTGTCTCGCGTTGGAGATGCTTTTACATGCAGATTTGATATCGATATCTTTCAGGTGGCTCTGGGCAGCAAACGTTGGCCTCAAATGTAGAGGATTTGATACCTCGCGGGAATTTATTTTGCTGTCGCCGCAATTTGATACCCACTGGAAAGTGTTGGCCCGTAAACCATCTGAAATTGAGGTTTCAACAGCAATTTGATACCCGCGTTGGAGATGCTCTAACGTTAACGTTAAACAAGTTGTGAAACAGCTTTGCGATTTACACACGAAAATTTCGGCCTGAAATCAATTCTAAACTGCATACGGTACCCGATTTATGCTATATACATTATTCTCTTGCACTATACTATGTCGAAAGTTCCACCAATAACATCAACCGCTTATCAAAATTCAGCCACCGAGACTCTTACGTCAATGACTGCTGTCTACAAAAACATTTTAGGCTAGGCACTGTAAAACTCCGAATACCACTCCCACGTCTTCTTCAGACCCTGCTCCAGCGGCGTAGTAGGTTTGTAGCCGAGCATTTTCTCCGCCTTGGAGATATCGGCACTAGTGCGTGGCACGTCACCCGGTTGCTCGGGAAGGATGTTGATCTTGGCCTTCTTGCCCACGAGACCCTCGATGATCGAGATGAATTTCGTGAGCAGCACGGGTGTGCCCTTGCCCAAGTTAAAGACTTCACAGCCGCGGCCACGGTCCAAGCTCAGCAGCACACCCTGCACGATGTCATCAATGAATGTGTAGTCTCTCGATGACGATCCGTCGCCGTACTGGTCGATGGCCACGTCACGCGCAATGCGGTCCATGAACTTGAACGGCGCCATGTCGGGGCGACCACGCGGGCCGTACACAGTGAAGAAGCGCAGACCGATCGTGTCCATGCCGTGCAGGTGGTGATACGTGTGCGCCAGCAGCTCGCAGCTCTTCTTGGTCGCGGCGTACGGGCTCACAGGGAAGTCCACGATGTCCTCCTCGCTGAAGCTCTCCTTCATGCTGCCGCCGTACACAGAGCTGCTGCTCGCGTACACGAACTTGGTGATGCCGAACTCGCGACACGCCTCCAGCAGAATCATCGTGGCCACCACATTGGCCTGGATGTACATGAGTGGGTTGTCAATGCTGGGACGTACACCGGCTCGGGCGGCCAGGTGCACCATGGCGCTCGGCTTGGTCTCTTTGAGCACGCGACGCACCAGCTGCTGGTCGCACACGTCGCCGATGTACACGCTGACCCGGTCGCCGTACGTCTCTGTGAGCCAGTCGAGGTTGCTCTGCTTGAGCTTCACGTCGTAGTAGTCGTTCAGCTCGTCCACGATGACGACGTCGTCTCCGCGGGCAAGCAGCGCCTTGGCCGTGTGGAAGCCGATGAATCCGGCGGCGCCAGTCACGAAGACGCGGCGACGCGTAACAGCCGCGGACGACGAGCAGGCATTGACGGCGGTGAGGACGTCGGACACTTCGAACGGGGTGGGCGCCATTGTTTGCTGTGTGGTCACGTGTGTGGGAGGTGGTGAAATGGAGACTGAAGCTGAAGTCCGACGTCTTTCCGCAGAGCCCCACGTCTTGCGCCAATGGTGTTAAACTGACGAGGGACCATCATTCTGACGAGGTCGCAGCCAATGGCGTGTTCGCGTCCGCTATCGGCCAATGACATGGCGGCAAATTTGTGTTAGCCTAATCAGATGCTGACTGATTCGTGATCCCGAAATTCGGTCTCTCACATCCGTCGCTCACATCTTTAGATTCTGTCCCAACCAGCTTGTCCGTACCCTCGACGAGGATGCTTCGTTCCCCGCACGCTTGGTTTGCAGCGAGCCGCGGATCGAGCCGCAACGCCCGTGTTCGCTGAGCTTCTCGAGGAAACAACCATTCTCGCTGCGGCGCTGGTAGTTGAAGGTATGGATACGACATGTTGCCACGATCAAGTGGCGGATGAATCTACTCAAAGTTCGAGGCGATTCAGCCCTCGCTCAAAACAAGCGCCGCATGCCATGTTGTAAGTTAGTGCTAACAGAGGTACAGCATCGAGGACGTTTTTACACTACCATAATACTTCGAAGTATTATATTTTCTGAACCGCATCGAGCTCTTTCGATTGGTGGGCGTGGCAACATATTCTATCGACCGAAGAAGGAGTAATATGTTTGCAGATTGATAGCCAATCACATGTGGAATAAACAAGAAATTTCCAGTTCACAGTTCAGGTTAAAGTTTACGTGTCTTTATATTTAATCTTGATTTTCGTATGGATACTTGATAATTTGAAATTTGATACTTTCCTGTGATAGGAAGTATCAATTTGAGGAAAAATCTATTTCAAAAAGCCAACCCAAATGAGGGCAATATGTTCATGCTCAACTTGCTATTATATACTTGACAGAAAGTAGGTCCACGAGCTGTATTGGCTAATTGAAGTTACTGTAAATCAGTGAAGTCTTCAAGGGACGACTCGACAGCTGGCGAGCAAATGTATAGATAAATGGAATTCGTCGTGCAACCTGCACGACGAATATTTATGCTTTTTCGTAGTGTGGGTTTTGTTTTACTTGAAAGGTCACTTGGCAAAAAGCGATGGAAGAGCTTGACTCTCGTGTCGAGGAAGTGCTGGGGAGTCCGACTGCCAAAGCAACGAAATACGTATACATCCGAGCTCTCGCCCACTTCTTGGAATGGCTTCACAATACCGCTGATGAAGACCGTGCCTGTTGCTTTTCGTACAATTATTTCGTGAGCTGAGATCGACCAATGGAGATGCAACTGCGGTATGGCTTTAAGGTCGCCATTAGTGAGTCCTATAGACCTAGCGACGCTCTGAGCAGCGTCTCAACTGCTAACGCTACAACGACTCCACAATCAGAGCTATACACGTGGGATGGAATTTTTCACAGAGTTCCTAGGGAATTTGTGCTGCCTTCAGGAACACTCCGCGTTGTGAAGAAGAACTGGTGTGCAGGACATCCACTGCGGATGCTTTCAAAAAACGACATGTCAGCTAGAGAAGCGAAAGTTCACTTATCAGAGCTCCAGCGCCTAATGCGTCATGTTGAATCGCTATTGTCCAATGAGGAGGTGTGCCGAGCATGCAGCTCAATCAACTCGGCAGGGCTTCTCTTCGCTCAATCAACTCGGCAGGGCTCCTCTTCGCATAGATTAATAGTCGACTTTCTTCTCGATTTCGTCGAACAAGGGAAGGCAGCGAAGATTGGATCAGTTGTCGTGAACGACGTTAGCACGAGAGATAAAGAGCTTAAATACACATTGACATACATGAATTGGTAACGAACCCGTCAACTTGCTTATGCTGCGCTGTATTGATAAATTGCTTCGTGCAAATTGCACGACGATTTTCCAGCAAATGTTTCGAGGCGGCTATGCAACAAAATACTCCGATTTGCGAGGCAAATAATCCCCTTTGTAATCAGATATATTAATAGCAATGAAAATGGAAAGAATATTAGAACTGATAGGTCAAATAGGCTGATACTATAGGCTACAATGCGAGAACATATGCGGCACAAATAAAATAATTAGTTATGTAGCTTTGAAGGTATTGCGTAATGAGCTAAGGGCTATACCACAACCAGACATAAATTGACGCCGCAATACCGAAACGCGTCCTCGCCTCTGTAAACGTCGACAGGCCTGGGGGGTTGTTTATCACGAGGAGGGCATCGCTCGTTTGAGCTCGTGCAGCGCTGCAGTTATCGTACCCATCTGTATTTTTTATGAGAGTGAGCATTGTTACACCCTGGAAAGGAGGGGTGAATTCACATAAAACGGCCAACGGAGGTGAGCGTGTGCGAGCGCGCGTAGCCAAAGCAAACCCGCGCGGGGTGCCCGCGAAGCAGGGCCGCGTGGTGTTTGCGTAGGCGGGCCCAGTGCAGAGCTCACGAGCGAACCGAGCCTTGCACTCGCCAGGAATTAGAATCTTTTATCGCAGGAGCGCAGCGACTGCCTGCGAAGCAAAGCCTTACTGAGTAAATGCCACCCGTCCCCGTCAGAAAGTACATGTCGACGACTTACTCAGTGTTTGTATGGCGCACATGTCTCCAGGTTGTCACAATAATGCGTGCCATTTTTATTGCGATTAGAGAAAGTCGGCTTGGAGACGTGTTCCGCCATCATTGGCCGACAATACTTGTCGACGCGCTTGCAGTTAATATAAGGTTATACATTGCCCAACGTTGCTACTGAACAGTCGCCATCTCTTGGAGACTCCAAGCTACATGTATTAATTGCGCAGCCAGTTGGCCGCTGCAAAGACTACCACCAAGCAGCCTGTCCACTTCAACGCACAATTGAAGAGCACCTGGGATGGTGCGGGCGGCATGTTACAGACTGTAACTTACAGTCCGCAGTGTTGTCGAGAAAAACTCATCCAACACTGCAAGGCCCTTGCAGCAAGGGGCAGCTGCTTCGCTAACCTCCTCGCTGTCACTACAAATAAATGTATAATGTACCTCGTTTCTCAGACGGTATCAAAATAAAATTAACGTGCCATCCCGACCTGGATGCAGATACAGCCGTCATCATTTCACCCCGGTCTCAACAATCGAGATCTGCAGACAAAGTTTTCACCGAGGACTACGGCCTGTAGTACTCTATGATTGCAGTAGTCTACAGTCACTGCTCTAGCTGGACGAGCAATGCGCTCGCCCAGCGCAAACTTCAAGACCGCACTTGTCCTGCTGCTAAAGTGTGATTTCAGTACAAGAGCCCGCCGGCCCGTTTCATGCACGCTTCTATTTTTCGCATTTCCCTCAAAACGCATAGTTTATGCCGTAGCAGAGGTCCAGGCTAGACTCGGATTTTGGCTCACTTTTCGCCGAAGCTGAAGCTGAAGTGCGCGGGAGGCTCTTCCATCGAAGGTCGCCCGTTCATTCTTCGCCGCTCAAAGTCGCAGTCAGGAAGAGACCAGCTGAGTGACTCCATCAATCAGCACTCGCTCTCTCCGCCCTCGTCAGCCGCAACCGTCTGCTTCAGCACTCCGACTAGCAGAAACAGACAAGAGACGCTCTCCTCAAATGGGCAAGCGCAGTCGCGGCAGCAACGCCATGAGCCACGCACCCATCTCCGCGTCCTCCAGCACATACGGCACCATCGTGGATCTGGAGCCGGGATCTCCGCCCGAGCCTCATGCCGCTAGTGCATTGGTGGGGCCTGTTCCACCGGGACCCGTGTCGGCAGCAGCCAAGAAGGCTGGGCGGGATGGCAAGAACATTTGGGACGAGTACTACCCGCTCGTGCAGCCAGCGCACCAGTACCACCACCGCAACGACCGCGGCTCGTCCAACTACTTTTTCCACGGGATGTTCTCGGCGGACGTCATGTGGGCCTACCGCGATGCAGTCATCGCTTATCTGGTGGCGCTCTACTCCATGGTGGTGCTCTCGCTGACGGGGTTGGTGTTCTGCAAGCAGTGGGGGTCTCGCCCAACACGCCCATCGTATTTGCTTTCCGCTGCTTGTGGTTCGTGAGTCCGGCGATTGCATCGCTTGCACTACGGAACAGTACGTCATTTTTGGGTTTTGACCTGGAAGATAAGGTGGTGCAATGCTAATGCTAATTTGTTTTTATGCTATTGTAGTTGCGAAGCTGAGGCTGCAGGCGTGCAATACACCACCACACTGGAATATCCCGCCGTTGTACCATTTGTTCAGGAGCTCACACTCGTCCAGATCGACGTTCAGACTTGCGCTTCTCAGCTACGCAGTGCCAGTGCTGTGCGAGCTTGCGGCATTTTCATTTACTGCCGCGACAAGGATGGTCAACCCGGTGCGTCCGCTATGGAGGTGATGATAAGATTCGTATCCCGATTTACGAACGTTCTGTTTGCTGTTGTTGCTCTTGGTGCTCATGTTGTAGTTCAACCGCACCTTCGTGCGGAAGCTGGAGATGGTATTCAGCTTCAACGACGTCGAAGCGCTTGACTCCGGGCTGGTGTTTTATGTGTTCTATATCAGCTTCCTCGGGATCTTTTGGGACCCCGTGCCGCCGCAGCGCTACGATATCGGCCTCTCCATGGGCTTGCGACCTTTAGGTGGGTCACCTGATGACGTCACTTTGGTGTTGCTCGAATGGCATTTACTGACCTGATTGCTCATGGTACAGGTACGAGCTGGTTTTTCTTCGCAATGATCCAAGAGATCGGGTGGAGCGGATCACTTTTTCCAGGTGAGGTTCAAGTTTTGTTTTGAGCTCAAATGTATTCATGTGTACTAACTTACTGTTGCTGTTTTCGCGTGAACTTGCAGCGCTGGAGATCGTATTCAGTCACTCGACCATCTTGGCGTCGGCCATCACTGGCTGCATATGGGCTCTGTGGCATTGGCCCATGATCATTGCGGATGCACTGGAAGTGATTCCCAAAGGTTCCGGCTATGCTGTCGCTGAAACCCGCGATTTCCACCTGCTCTACGTGCTTGCAGTGTTCACACTACTGTTAGTGGGGTCCCGCATCATCATGTGCTGGATCCAGGGCAACTCCAGCTACGTCATTTGGTCCAGTGTCGTCTATCACGCCACACATAATCTGTACGTTGAAAAACTCGCGTTTGTTTTGTAACAAACGTCTTGATGATTAACGCACCGTTTGCATGCCCACTTCTGCAGCTTTATTACCTCGGTGTTCGGACAGCTAACAGCTCCGCTGTACGAGAAGGCCCAGCTCTTCAGCTTCTTCAGCTCGGAGGCGTCGATATGCCTGCTGGTGACGGTGTGGTTCTCGACTTGCATTCTGTCGCAGATGTTTCGATGGACAAACCTCATGCCCATGCTACGTCGAGCCAACCCAAGAGTTACGCGCGCAATCGCAGCTTAGTGCTGGGACGCCTGCAGCAGACAGCATGTTTACAAGTAATACTAAAATATCCAAGGAATGGGCATGGCCTCCAGGCGAGAGCATGTTTTTAAATCAAATGGAAGTCATCCATTTTTGGGACGAAGTCCCCCTATAATGATAGAGAGAGGCAGACGTATCTATTTGGCCTTATTGACGACCAGATGTCTGGTATTTCCTAAGCCTGGTTAGCAACGCCGGTTCCTGATCTTGGTACGGTGGTTGTACGGGGCCCTTCACTTGCGTTGAATGCTCTCTGGGCTTGCGCTCCATCTCCTGTTGACAGAGATATAGTCGTGTCCCTTGTATTTGCTGATCCGGTGTCCTGCGCTCCCGCATGGCGAGTGCTTTCAGTTGACTCCGTCCTGTTGCCCAGAATTCCTGGACACTGCTTTCTGCCATCACCTCTTCTTGGTGGAAAATCACTCGGTTCCGCTGAATCCACAGCGTTGTGACGCAGACACTTGCTAGTATCCGCCACATCCTGTTCCACACTTGCTTGATCTCCTTTTCCTCGTCAGGCGTGTCCACCTTGATCTTGGTTCGCCTTCGTTTCCCAGCTCCGGTGCCTGCCTGCTGGCACAGTTCCGTTGCCATGACTGTATCTCGGCCTGAGTCCAGCTTTCGCCGGTCCACTGCTGGATCAACTTCGTCCAGCACGCTTGAGCACATGGGCACTCCCAGAAGATGTGCTCCATCGTCTCCTTGGAGTTCTAGCACTCCTCCAACTTCCTGCAGCTGTTGTCTTGAGCTTTCCCTTCGTAGTACAGGTTCAGCTGACGCACCGCTACCCGATACACTACCCACACCTGGTACTCCGTGAGCTCTCGCTTGTGAGCCCAGAGCCGCTTCGGCGTTTGCCTCATCACTGCTCTCTGCCAAGTGCTCGTCTTCGCTCTGTCTCGCAGTCCTTCCAGCACTTTGGTGATCTTCCTGTCTTCCCCTTTGTACCTCTGGTACGATTGCTTCTTCAAGACATTAAGCACATGCTTGTTGGCTATGCTGTCGTTCACCCTCCACGGAAATCCGTGGACGCTGGGGTGTGCGTCGAAGATGATGCTGCCTTCATGTTGACGCTTTTGCATCTTCGTCGCGTCCGCTGCTGTGACGGCATCTCCTTTTGATCCTCCTGCACTCTCCAGTGGATCCCGTTGGGCTGCTGCTTCACGACTATTGTGTGCAGTTCCTCGTCGGTCGCGTCGGTCATTGTTCCTATGGCCGTGTCTGCTTCCGCTAGCTCCCAGTCATACTCATGCCTGAGTTTGGTTGGGTGTCGCAACTGGAGCTGTGACTGCACGTGCAGTCGTTCTCCAACTCCGATCTCAGGCGCATTTAGCAGAATCGCTAGTCCCCATCTCCTTAGTTTCGCCTGCTGATGCCTTTTCCGTCACTTCCGGTATCGAGAAGGAGTAGGTTGTGTCGGCAATTCTGGAGATATTGAGCTCCTCGATTGTGCAGGC
This sequence comes from Phytophthora syringae, assembly GCA_012656105.1. Lineage (NCBI taxonomy): Eukaryota > Oomycota > Peronosporomycetes > Peronosporales > Peronosporaceae > Phytophthora > Phytophthora syringae. The sequence continues at coordinate 258,629 of JAAKBD010000229.1, forward strand.
CTGGATCCTGTTGAATTTGTGTGTCGACAGCATTCTGCCCTCTTTGTCGACAATCCACGGATTCTCACTCCAGAGGTATGTCGGCCAGAACCGCTCCTCTTCCTTTGTCAGGCCGAGCTGCTGCGTCGGCAACTCTCGTGGAAGCTCAACAAGCCATTCCCCATCGACTGACCAGCTAACTGCTTCCGTCGCCATCTCCTCGAGGTCCGTCTGGTACTGGATGATCTCCTCCTCCGTTCTCTCCTTCACAGGCTGTATCCACTCGCCCACTAATTGCTGCATCGCGTCTCCAGGCGTTGCATTGCGTTCACCTCTACGTGTCGCCTTTGTCTTTCTTGGCGAGATCCTCGACTTCCAGGGTTCTTGTGCCTCTCGGAACATCCAGGCTCTCCACGCCTGAAAGTAGACGTCCTTCCGTTGGATGAGCCATAAGATAGTCTGTTTAGCTCTCTGCGTTTTACATGCTAGCGAGATCGCCGTCACTCCGAGTCCGCCTGCCTCTCTCGGCGCGAATACAAGCCCCGGGTTCATCTTATGTCTGCTTTTTTCTGCGCTGGTGGTCCGCCGCCAAAGGAATTGCTTTTGAATGTTCCTCAGCTGCTCCTCTGCCCATTTGGGCATGTCAAACGTCGCCGCTGTGAACAACACCGACGGCAACAGTATGACGTTGAGAATTGTCACTCTGTTCTCCACACTCGTTGCCAGTTGGGTCGCTGTCGCTAGTCTGCGCTGCACTGCTCGTATCCTGCTTGCCCAGTTCACATCCGTCAACTCTCCCGTACCAACCTCGTAACCTAAGTAGCGAACCGTGTCCCCATGTCGTACTACGGGGAGCCCACTATAAGTTGTCTCTTTCACAGCCTTGTTGAGGAAGATGAGATGGCTCTTGGTTGGTTGCACTTGCAACCCCGACAACCGGCCAAACTGTTCCACTATCTGCATCACTAGCGGGATGTGCCTCGCCTCCTGCAAGAACACTGTTGAGTCATCTACGAATGCTGAAAAACTGTGTCTGTCTTCCGTGCTTCCAGGGACTTGGATCCCTTGTACTTCTTTGTCCTGCTTTATTGCCAGAGCTAGGATTTCTGCTGCTAGAATGAATAGTAGCGGCGCGAGCGGGCAGCCTTGCCTAATTCCTGATATGACCTCCTGTGGATCAGACAGCTCCCCATTGACCAGGAACCTCACTGTGGTTCCTTCGTGTAACCTCCGTATCATGTTCACGAGTTCGATCAAAAACCCAAACTTCAGTAATGCGAGGAAGAGGAAGTCTCTCGAGACCGTATCGTAGGCCTTTCGGAAATCTAGTAGTAGTATAACCCGACTGAGCTCCGCAGCTAGCTCAGGTTCATCATTTGCTGTCGCTAGTACCGCCAACATCATCATGACAGTCTTTAGCATCTGCCTCCCATGTACAAACCCCTGCTGCGAATCACCAATTGGCGTTCCCAATGCCTCCTGTGTCCTAGTTGCGATCACCTTGGTATAAACTTTATATCCAGTCTGTAACAGCGAAATCGGACGGAAATCCATTGCATCTGCCGAATCTCTTTTCTTTCTGAGCGGAAAGTCCCCCTATAATGATGCGTTACTCTTATTTAGCAGTTTTTACCATTCACATTTACTCTCTGATTTACTTTTTACCTAATGGGTTCATTAGTTTTGAGAATGGGTTAGGGGTTCAATTTATGATTGTGCTAAGGGGGAACAAAAACGGCGAAAAAACATCCCGTTAAAGTGATTACGCGCCTGGCGAAAGGTCGGAATCGAAGAATAGAACAGGGCGTCGGTGGAGGTCCGTAACTGCCATGTCATTGAAGCTCGCCAAGTTTCATCATATATAGGGACTTTGCTAATCTCTATGAGGCCCCAGGAAATGGTGGTAAAACGCTACATTTTGGGCGGTCCTTATTAGCACTAAAAACCATTGGACAATGAATATTCTCGTAAAAATCGTTTTCATAAAAACTGGAGATCCGAGGCGACTCTCCACGGCACATACGAAGACGCTTGAGCTCGGCGGCGGTAGGCGGCTACAACGAAGGGCGAAGGGCGCCGAGAGCAGCAGCGGCGCCACCACTTGCTCGGCTGCGGGCAGCAGTAATTAATAGAGTTGCATGAAATGAAGTAGCCTGTTATCGAGGTGCCCAAAGATGACTGCGCTGCAGTTTACGTACATATACTGAAATTTGAAGGTGTGGCATACACATTTTCAAGAGTCGTGGCGTGGTGCACTGTGGTGATGGTGAAACTACAGGAGTTTTGCAGCTGCCTTCGTTATTGGATGGCGCCTAGCTGACTAGGGAAAATACTGACACGGCAGGAGTCCTCCTGAGCTCAACTTTGCTGAGAGCTATTGCTAAACAGAGAAATCTACGTCTGTGTGAGCAGTAGCTACTAGTATTTACGTTGTGTTGGTTCAATGAGATAGTTTTATTTGGCATGGATGAGGTCCTACGCTAAAACGAGCTTGGGCGAGCTATGGACAGCATTAGTCTTATATATAAAGCAGAGGATGGGGATGGAAGAAGCGCCGCAATGGCGCGTTGTCGACAGACTAGACTAGATGTGGATTCGGCTAGCACGCCAGCGCGGCTGTCTCGCTGACCGCTGTTGCGTGAGAGCAGCACCTTCCAATGCCACTGGAAATTGCAGCTGCCTTCCTTCGTAGGCGGCACTTCGAAGGATACTGACAGCAAGGACTGATCGTAGTACAAGGTGGAAGGATCGGCGTTGTTGTTGAACATGAAAAGACTGGTCGCTGATTTGCTTTTGATTGTAGGAGACCCCGTGGTCCGATACCAGCTTCATTTCCAAATCTGCGCTCAACTACTCAAGACTAACTACTCAAAACGGGATGGCGTTCGGAAGTACCGACTCCGGAGGCAAGGCTGCGGCGTTGCTGGCCGAGGTCGACGCAGAGATCCGCCAGCAAGAAACGGAGGAGAAGGCCAACTGCTACGTTTGCGTCATGAAGATGCGTGACGACGTCAAGATGGAATCACCGGCGGAGACTGTATTCTTCTCCGCCGTAATGACAGCGCTAGAAGCGGTGCGTCTGTCGAACAACCGCGGAACGCGAGTCACCGACGGCTTCATGCAGCCTCACTTCAAAGCTTACAACCAGAAGCTGGCGAAGTTGGACGTCTGTCGCAAAGAAGCCCGCGTGTTAAAGGTCACCATCTGGGACCCAAAGGACCGCTCGCGCGGAAAACCACGCTTCTCCGTCGGCAGAGTGTACGACATGAAGAAGATTCATGGTGTGACGTTCTACCACGACGTCCTTCAAGGAAACATCCAATCTGTTGGCCCAGTTAACCCGGGTATCATCGAGGAGCACGGTACTTTTGAGTCTGCCAAGCGCGTGAGATTCGCTAACGACGAGGAGAACCAGGGCGTCCCAACTTCTGGGGACTAAGAAGAGAAGGAAGAGGAGGGTGAGGACAAAGCCGACGAAGGGATGCTGTAACAGAAAATGCTGTGTGTGTGTGCTCAGCTGGCGGTGGTGGGAAGCCTGTAAGTCCTGTAGTATTCGAAAGTACGCAGACAAGGGTTGTTCTGCTGGTATATATTTTTCTGATTTTCCTTTAGTAAGCTCTCATAAATACAAAGGATTTCACCAAATGTCGACCTTGTGTAAATAATAAAATTGTTGTATAAATGTAGTTGTTAGTGGTTCGATCAGATTGTCCTTTCGTCATGATTGATGTTGGCAAGGATTCGAAATTGTTTCGTTTCCCGTTTTGAAGCGTTGAAGAAAGTCGCGATGGCACGCAAGCGAGCGGTGCAGGTGTCGATGGACAGCTACTTGCTGCGACGTGAAAATGACCGCTTCAAGCGCTATCGATTTTCGGATGGGCTGGTATGTTCCTGCATGAGTTTTTGTAGCAATTGTCCTTACTAAAACTGTTTCAGATGTCAGACAGGAGAACAGTTGTGCAGGCTTACGCCGAGTATGAGCCTATTCTGCGCAACGAATACGTTGGCTGATCTCGGCAGGAACTGTGTGAGGTAATGCGTCGTATGGGTTTTGTGCTATGGAAGTCGTATCAGCTAATACTAATTTACAGTCGTAAAGGATGACATTCCGCGTTGTTGTTGCAAGGTTAGTGGCAGTGGTTCCGCAATTTGGGGAGTAGGGTGTGAAAATCGCTCGGTCCGTAACTGAGTATGTTTTGTGCGATTGGTTTTACTGAGAACTAAAATGTGTGCCTTGTGGTTAGATGCAAGTAGCAATCAGAGATTTCAACAGCGTGCGTCAGTGGAATTATCGCTAGCGGTACGAGGTACAAAGGGTGTTGCCCTTCTAGCAGAACAGTTTATCGGAGAAGGTGAGTTTGTTATCGAGTACACTGGTGAATTGATAAGCCGAACAGAGTACAAGCGTTGTCACAAGGTATGTGTAAACGGTTTGATAGTTTGTTTTCTTATTTCGTATAAACTTGTTTATTTGGTTGTAGGCCCTGCGAAGTACTCGACACTTCTACGGTGTACACCTGAACGACAACGAGATACTCGATGCAACGAAGAAGGGATCAGTTGCCAGATTCACCAATCATAGCTGTGAGCCGAACTGCAGGCTCGAGCGATGGGATGTCGGCGGTGAAGAATGTTGCGGGTTATTTGCTGTGGAAACGATCGTTCCCAAGGAGGAGATAACTTTCCGCTACAGTTCGCCTCGTGTGAATCTAAAGGTAAGGACAAGACGCGATGGACTTGAAGGCACATTCTTACACAATGTTTTTGCTATGCTGCAACTTAGAAGAAAAATGCATGTGCGGCGTGACAAGTTGCGCAGGGTATATTCCAATGTAGAGGTTTGGTTGCAGCTTGAGCGCAGTGCTAACAATTGACGGTAGCTTTCCTTAATGCAGCTAGCTTGTCATGATGTACCAGATAAACATGTGAGCACAAATACACATCAGGAGTAAGTACACATTCTCTCATTTTTTCGAGACAGCACTAACCATCGATGCATTGTTGGCGGTGGGTGACAGACGCTGCGTCGAAATCGAAGAGCACGCGCTCGAGTAGCACGCATGTGAAACCACTCGTTGGAGGCACTTGCACTTCGCGGCATCTCATCGGTGATGGTGGAGTCCGGAATGTTGCAGCTGCCTTCCTGGGGTGTGCAGATACGGCTAAGTAGACTAGACGCAATGCTGAAAAATAGGATATCAGCTTGGACACGCCTTGGTGCGAGTTGCTGCTGTGTACCTAATTCTGTGACGACGTGAGGGGCGACTAGTGCTGCACGCGATTAATTCAATGAGGATATCGTACATTGCATCTACCGTTATAACTACACGCTAAAGCCGGCCACAGATGGATGCGTCGGTCGTAACTGGTGGATGGGCACTACGATGGTGCCGTGACACAACCGCTTTGCGATGCACTAGAAGTGAGTACAATGCACAGTAGCACGCATGCGTCCTGGGAAGCCGTTTGCACGTTGTAGTATCTCAACCGATGATGGTGGAATATGGTGGCGTTTTGCAGCTCCCTTCCTTCTAGGATACGGCTAACCAGATTTGGAAATATGCTGAAAGAATTGGAGTCCTGTTTAGACCGGCGCTGTTGTCAGCTACTGGAGTGCTTCCAGCTCTGCGGCGGCGCGAGTAGCGACTCGTAGTGCACGACTTGTGTTAGGCCGTCGACGTATTGGAATTGCCCTTCTGTGCTAACCATTGTGACGTGGCAGAAAATGTTGACGTCCGTCGATACAGGAGGATGGGCAAGGAGTGTAACAGTTAGCTTCCGATCTAAACAGCACGCACGCGTTGCCGTATATATTGGACGTTGCGTTGCACTGCGCGAACTCATGGCGAGCGACAGCTACTTTGACGACTGCAACGGTCTTCATTCGATGGTAGCCTATGCACATTTTTGAGATGTAGAACTACTGCGAAACGCACCCATGCTGTCTGTGTGTATATTGTCCAGGACTGCGTCTGCACGCCGACTAGCTAATCGGTCAGTCCAAATATTGGCTCAGAACAAGACACCAACGGAATAAGCAGTTGCTGAAGCTTCGAAAATCGCGAAGTAGGTGAGAGGATGAGTGTATTTTACGCTGCGTACGTCAATACCCAGGTAAAAAGGTACTCACCTAACCTAATTTGACTCTAACGCTTTATGCGATTTGCCTTCATTGATTTGAACAGAGGTCGCAGTTGGCAATATGCCCAGAACCAAACAAAGACGTGCTGCAAAAGTATCCCAGAAAACACTGCGAAAGCTAACAAAGAACACCTCAGTGTCTCCGGTGCAGAATACGACAAAGCGAGCCCGACATGAGTTGCGGCTTGAGGTAATTGAGAACCTTGAATCAACAGCACGCAGTGATCGATACCTAGAGACACGAAAACGCAATGCAGTTGCTCAAAATTAGCCTGAACGTCGAAAGAAGGTGACGCGAAGCTCAGAGTGGACCCAAGCGCGAACGGATGAAGCTGCAGACGCACAAGGTAAACGTGGACTCAGGATCGTATTTTTATGTTAATGGAACTAACGTGTTTTCACTTTTTGCTTGTTTTTCTAGCGTTCTGCGATGACACCGATGACCCTCTCCTCAAAATATGTGGGAGCTGTGGCGAACTTACTAAATCAACTAGACTTGTTAAAAAGCTTTTCGATGCAGAAGGGCATATTTTAGCTCCGCTTCGAAATGCTGACAGTGTTTGCAAGATCTTCCCGGAAGCGCTCACCGACAGAAATAGCAAGGGTTGCTGCTTCATTTGGCTGTGCTGTAGATGTAATACACCACTCTTAAAAAGACAGATACCTAAGTTTAGTCGAGTGACCGATTTTCGTATAGCATCTATCCCATCGGAGCTAGCTGTACTCAACCGCATGGAGTCTAGACTAATCGGTCTGGGGATTTCATTTACTACCTGTGTAAACCTTTACAAGGACCAGCAAGAATTTACCCGCAGTAATGCTATTAACTATTGGAATGATGTCCGTCAATTACCACTATCATTACCTCGCCCACTAACAAAGTCTGGTGTAGTATTACTGCAATCTAAAAACAATCAAGGAAATGCATTCTTCCGAGTCCGACCTAGCCTGATTCGACGTGCTCTGCAATGACTCATAATAAATAATCCACTATACAGAGATGTTAGCATTTATGAAGAAAACTTAGCTGCCCTTGAGAATGTCGAATCCACTACGGATCTATCACATATCCCTATAACCAACGAAGAGGCAAATGAATTAAACCCCGAAAGTGGGCCGTCACCGTCAGCCAGTACTTGTGTCAATGATCGATAACAAAGTGATGACGAACCTGCACTGGGTAGTAGTACCTCTGGTGCAGCAGCACCAAGTCAAGACTGCGAAGATCAGCATTACGATTCAATTATTATTGATGAATCAGTTGAGCTTGAAGCCGATTCTGCTGGCGGCAAAACAGAAGCTGAAAACATGCTCAACGCGGCTAAAATTGCCGCAGGAAATGCATTGTATCCGATGGGGAATCTGCAAAATAAAACTGAGCTGATGAATGAATACACTTACATAAATGCTTATGCAAAACGGCTTCCCTACTCTTTTTCCTGATGGACAAGGGGTTAAACCCACTAAAAGGCGAGCAAGACCAACTGCACACCTACCAATTAGCTGAATACTGCGCTATCTCATGAAATTCCACGATCGTCGTTTTGTTATGCATGGGAACTTCAAGTTTTTCTGCCTTAATCTAATTCAGAGGCATCAGATCGACGGACTTGTTCGTCGTATCAATATACCAGCACCATCACCCGGATCCGATCAAAATGTTGGTAATGTAGGTTGTTCTGATGGTGTAGAGGGTGAAATGCATGCTGCAACAAGATTACTTGACTCACTGAAGCCCTTTTTCGGGGTGTACGAGGAAGTGGGTTGTACTGGTCAAACGTTCGCGATGACCTAATGAGCATGATTGGCAGCAGAGCTCTATTATCACGATGGCCGCCGTTTTTCTTACTTTAAGTGCTGCCGACACAATCTGGCCTGATTTTTCCGAGCATGCAATCCGTCACTGTCCTTGGACGAAGCTCGGAAATTAAGCAACACTGAACGTCGACGCTATTTAAGCGCGAATCCCGACGTAGCTGCACGTCATTTTAGTAGACGATTTGATGCTTTTTCAAAAAGTGCTTTGCGGTAAGGCAAAACCACTAGGAGAAATTGTTGATTACTTTTGGAGAGTGGAGTTTCAGCACCGTGGATCATCACATATTCACGCACTGCTTTGGATCAAGTATGCACCCGACGTAATGCAGCTCGCAGAGAGTAAACTAGGCCAGACCAAGCTGGCAAGTTACGTTGACAGCGTTATATCTGTATTAGCAAAAAGTTCAGAAGAATTGGAAACCTGTACATGCGCTACCTGCAACAGCGAAAGTAAAAATGAGTTGGATATATTGTCTTCTAGACCTCCAGATGCAAGCGCACCTGAATGGGAGTGTGATCTTCTCGCGTAGTTCATCGTGTTCAAGCGCACCTCTGCTATTCCGGCTTTTCGTGCCGCAAGCGAGGAGATAAATGCAGATTCGGATATCCAAAAGACCTTCGCAAAGCTACTGAATGTGAAGTTAGTAATGCTGCCGATGGAATTTCCTCGATGCAAGTACATCTAAAACGCGAAGATTCTACCATCACTAATTATTGTCCTATTCTCCTGTCTTCTTGGCGTGCAAATATGGACATTCAATTGGTCGGTAACGCGTATGGCGCTGCCGAGTATACTGCTGCATACGTGAGTAAGGCTGAACCAGACACACTTCGGTTTAGAAAAGTAATTACGAGTGCTGTAAAGCGCTGTGATCCTAATTTGCCTAGCTATGCAATTCTAAAGCGCGTGGCTAATGCGACCTTGTCAATCCGCGAAGTAAGCGCCCAGGAAGCGTACTTTATTTTGCTTAGAGAGTTGCTATTGTATCGAAAGTCAAGACAAATAACACGAGTTAAGGCAATGAGACATAATCTTAGATAGATACTACAGGGTGGACGCGTCAGACTTACAAGACATTGAAGTAGGCATAAATCCGCTCAGCGAATCGATTCGAGTTGAGTCAGTAGAAAAAGCTTACATGGCTCGCCCAAATGAGCCACTGTTTGAAGATATTAGCTTTGCCACTTTTATCGAAAAGTACGAGTTAGTTGATCAAGTATCTGAAAAGAAGTCAAACTCAGATCATTGGGCACGAATTGATGGTGAAGGATATATCAAACTTCGTGGCAAGCCACACGTTATCCGTAGTACTCCATGGTTCGCTCCTGATTCAGCTAACCCCAACTTTTGTTTTGCTGAGATATTTCTTCACAAACCATGGAGGTCTTTAGAAGAGCTACCTCAGACAGATGATGAATGCATTGCGGTTTTCGACCAAGAGCAACAAAGTGTCCTTGACAGCGAACTTCGCAGCGAATCTAGAATGAAATTAGATCGAAAGCAAGGCATGGATGCGTTGAAAAATGCGAAGAATACCGAAGTGTGCACACCTTTGCCCCCATCAGAGTATGTGTTCGTAGACGCGGAACCCGATTCAGAAGAAGTTCATCTGGTGGAGGCTGATGAACCTGATGATACTGCGTCAAGCGAAACGAATACTAAAAATCGTTCAGAGGCGTTTGCGAGTCGATGGAAAAGTAAGCGGGTGTACACAAATGAAGACGTAGTTAAAGCCAAAGCATTTATTAAAACCCACGTGAAGCCGTGGCTAAAACTACAGCGAGATGTCCGACGAACTGTTACTTGTACACGCAATACTGAGGGGAGAGGTAGTAATTACCAGTATCCGATTATTGATCACGATAGCGATGAAGACGTTGCCTCAATGCATGAATCGCAATGGGTACCATTCGCATTTGCTATGGCCCAATCGCGGGCCCGATTTCGTGCTTCGCTAGGTAACTCGATCTGTGAGCCGCTGCAGATGATTATTCATGGCGAGGGGGGCGGGAAAAGCTGGCTAATAAAGCACATTGTCAAAGATGTTCACACTGTTTTTAGCGAGCATACAGCTACTAGACGAACATCAAAACGCGTTTTTACTCGCACACCAAGGCACGGCTGCCTTTAACATCAAAGGTCAAACGATATGTTCTGCGTTAGAACTGATGTCTTTTTCGCGTGGAGCGTTTTCCACTCCATATACCTTTTTAACTACTCTTAAAGGAGGTCCTGCCAAACCAAAGAGGCTTCAGGATCAATACAACGATGTTCATCTTGTTATTATTGACGAGTTCAGCGTCATATCCTGTGGTATGCTTTTTGGATCGACCAGCGAATGCGAGAGATATGGCCTAGATGTAGTCACGTTGCCTTCGGCGGAAGGGATGTTATATTTACGGGTGATTTTGCGCAACTAGATCCTGTTATTCCTTACGCCTTATCGACGCCAGTAGCTAAAATTCAAAATCGCACTCAGCGCATCGGACGCGAAATTTGGGAAAACATTGCAATCGTATGTGCACTCACAAGTCAAAATCGAGGGAAGATCCAGAGTGGTTTGATGCTTTGCGGCGCCTTCGTTGTAAATGTCCAACACAAGCCGACGTCAACTTGTATCATTCTAGATACTGCAAAGAAAAGCAAATGCCAGCTTGGGCGTCAGGCAACACACATTGCTTACCTCAATGCAGATGTGGCTAGTGCAAATCATAGCAGTCTGGAGAAAGGATCAGTGTAACGGGGTTACGCAAAGAGTTACGATTATATAGGTCACCCTATTTGGTGTGACCACACTCTCCCTAAAACAGTACTCAGTACGTGAAAGTTAACAAGATATCAGTAGGTGGCTTCCCAGCCAATAGATATGCATTAGACTAGGCTCTACTATGTTAGATAGTGAGACCGATAGATTTACACCAGGGCGGCTCTGCCGCCGATAGCAACAATACATTCAGTTCACCTTTAACCTTAAGAGTTTCATTGTCTTGTAAAGAATGTTACTTCTTGGAGCCTGTACGCTACTGTCGTACGCTCGTCCCTGTTCTTTGTATAAGAACGCCAAGGTAAACTACCTGCTTAAGAGACTCGCTGAGTCCGACTAAGTCTTCCTCTACGCTACAGTCTACGGCAGCCCCGCTGCACTTGGTAGCACTTGTAGTCAATTCTATACCTGAGTCGTTACGACTGTCCCTCTGTGAGGATGGAGCATATCGCCCACTTACCGGCGAGTCAACAAGACAGGCTTAAAAACTGATGTCTTTGATCGGGCCGGAAGGTGTGGCTCATCTTGCTTCGCAAGGCCCCGACGCTGTCAACGCGTCTGGAGGCGTTCTCTAACTATGAGAATGCTCTGGTAGAGCACATCGAGCAGAAGATGACTGCGGCCGCGGCGTCTACGACGCCCAGGCCCTCATCGGATGGAGCTCCCAGAGCCAAACCGCTCATGGTGAGCGTCAAGACCTTCGAGGGCAAGAAAGGAGAGAATATCCTGCTCTGGGTCAGAGAAATTGAGATGGCTATGACGTCCGCCATGCTCAAGACCGAGCAGCAGCGCGTGGCGCTAGCTATCTCAAAGCTCGGGGTCGAGCGCGAGAATGGTCACTGACCTGCGGTACGTCCGTGGACGCCGCCTTCCCATCATGGGATCAGCTTAAGCTGCAACTCTCGCGAGTATTCTCGCCGCCTAACCAGGCATATCGCGTGAGGCCACGCTTCCTTGCTACCCGGCAGGGTAAGAAGGAGTTGGTGGACTTCGTCCAAGAGTTGCGAACTCTGATTGCCGGTATGGCAGCGGATCCTCTCATCGAGGCGGCCACGGTGACCATCTTCATGGAAGGTCTCCGCACTGGCGTGGCCAGGACGGAAGCCTTCCGTGTTCACCCTTCTTCTTTGAAGAAGCCGTGAATGTGGCGTTGAACGCCGAGTTCAACTTCAAGTCCGCTCGACTTGGTTGGAGTGCTTCGAACAACAGCTCGTCTGGAGCTTCGGGCTCGTCCCATGGACCTGAGCCGATGGATCTCAGCTACGCTGAGGACGAAGAAGCTGAGCTTCAGACTGCCGAGCAGCGCATTGGCATTCGCCGCTGTTATGTGTGCGGGAGCACGCAACACCTGCGTCCAGGATGTCCGCTTCGCAAGCAACGCCAGGCTCCTATGAGCCGAGGCCGCGCCTCTGACCGGAAGCCGGTCCCTTGGCAGGAAACGCCAAGACCCAGTAGGCGCGGGGCGGCCTGCTGGGGAAGAACTCTGTTCTGTTGAACCTCTGAGAGGAGGTCAGCAGGGCTTGCCCCGGACAGCTCCGTGCTGTATAACACGGAACGTGTATGCAAGCCGGGCTTGCTGGTCGTCGAAGCGACCGTGAAGGGCTTTAATAAGCCATGGGTAATCCTAATCGATTCTGGTGCGTCGGGCAATTACGCTCGACGCGCCACGATGGAAGGAAGTCAGCAGTATGCTGAGGCGCAAGTGGCGCGAGTGCGTGACACGGTCACTGTTCGTCTTGCGACGGGAGCCCGTGTTACGGTGCCTAAGGTTCCTGTGAACCTGGGCGTGAAGGTTTTGGACTTCGATAGCGTGGAACGCTGTCTGGTCCTTGACGTGGATTCGAGATACGATCTCATCCTAGGCATGGCCTGGTTGGAACGCCATGAGCCATGGATCGATTGGAGGTCTAAGATCTTAGGCGCTACGCGCTTGCCTCCTAGCGGAGCTTTGGCGAGTCATGAACCCACCTCTGCTAGGAAGCAAAAGCGCTATTGGCGCGAGCACTGGCTCGAGACGGTCAATGTGCTCGATATTGGAGTGTCCGAGTTAATGGACACTGGCGTCACTGACGCGAGCCCTGAGCACTGCTCTTGGGCTGAACGTGGAGTGGCACGTATACCGCTGAGCGGCCATCGTTGTGTTAACGAACTGCCGCTGTCTGCTTCCGAAAGCATGGCCAACCCAGTGTCGAGACACTTGGGGCTGGGCCCTTCCGAAGTGCGTGGGGTGACACGATATTCACCGAGCGACGCTCGCTCTGATGAGCAGCATTCGCTGCATGCCAATAATGGCGTGGTCGACGGAACGTCGAGGCATCTGGGGCCTGGCCTTAGTGATGCGCGTGGAGTGGCACGTAACCCACTGGGTGGCGACTGCGAGTCAAGCAGCCCGCTGCCGGATGTCGGTAATGACATCGAGCCTCCTTTGGAGCAAGAGGTGAGGGCACCCGAAGATGTGTTTTGTCTTAAAACCCTGGTCTCTCCGAGACGTTCGGTCTCCGCGAGGAGACGGCAGCGACGTCGTATGTCGACTGCGAGACGCAAGGAGTCTGTCCTGATACAGGAGTTATCCCGAGTGGAGGATGATAGCGAACAGCTATACACACTCATGGATGAAGTGACTGGCGAGGCCAATGGTGAGATCACCTTGGGAAGTATTCCCACAGTCGATGCTCTGCTAGAGCTGGACGAGATGTCCGTCGCCGAGTTTGGCGAGGCCTTAAAGGCGGGCGAGTTAGCCGAAGTGGTCATGATACGACCCGAAGAAGAAGAGTTGAACTCTTCGTCGCTTATGGATGAAGCAGTCCTTGAGGACACCAAGGAGATCTTAAGAGATCGTAGTGGATCAGCGATCCTGAAGGATCCTTCGGATCCCTTCTATCCTTTAGTAAAGGACTTCCAAGACGTGGTCTCTAATGACCCTCCGTCTTCTCTACCTCCCGATCGAGGTGTGCGTCATGAGATTGACCTGGTTCCTGGAACCAAATACTGCGTAACACGGCAGTGGCCTTTGCCAAAGGAGCAGTGTGACGTCATTGACGCGTTCTTCAGTGCTAAGCACGCGGCAGGAATGGTGCGCGAGAGCAAGTCGCCACATTCCACGCCGACATTCTGTGTCAGAAAACCCAATGGGAAGTGGCGTATCGTTCACGCTTTTAATAAGCTCAACGCGGCCACTATCCCGGCGCAGACGCCGATTCCTAGAAAGGCTGTTCTGCAGAACAACATGGTTGGCAGTACAATGTACAGTGCGCTCGACTTAGTCGATGGTTATTACCAATTGCTCATGCGTGCGAGTGATATTCCGCTGACAGCGGTGAGCACTCCGAGCGGCATGCTCGGGAGTGGCTCGTGATGCCCCAAGGGCTGTCGAACGCGCCTGCGACGTTCAATCGTCTAGTGACGCAACTGTTCAGGCCTCTTCGAGCGTTTGCACAAACGTATTTTGATGACATCTTTGTCCACAGTCGTGCGGAGCACGGGAAGTCGGATGTGGAGAACCACATCGACCATCTGCGAGCGGTGCTCGAGTGCATGCGCACTAACAAACTTTACGCTAACGCGTCTAAGTGTATCTTCGGTGCTGAAGAGATTCCCTTCTTGGGATGCTTTATTGGAAAGCGTGGCCCTCGTGCGGATCCCGCCAAGGTGAAGTCCATTGTGGACTGGTCGGTTCCGAAGAACCAGAAGGACTTACGGAAGTGGCTTGGCATTGCCGATTACTTGCACAAGTACAGCAAGAACTATGCTGAGATGGCTCGGCCATTGTCCAATCTCCTTAAGAAGGATGCGGACTGGTGTTAAAACACCGAGCATCAAGAAGCTTTTGAGGCGGTCAAGGAGAGTCTCCTTCATGCACCGATCCTGGCGTTGCCAGACCCGGAACGTCCGTTCAGCGTCGTCTGTGACGCATCCGACTTTGCCATTGGCAGTGCGCTTTACAAGCTGATGCCGATGGGCACGAACGCGTGATAGCGTTTGAGTCTCGCCAGCTTAAAGCTGCAGAGAAGAACTATCCAGTTCATGACAAGGAGCTACTTGCAATGAAGTATGCCCTTGTCAAGTTCAGGGTACACCTGCTTGGTTCAAAACCATTTGTGGTCTTTACAGACCATGCGTCGCTACGCACTGCGATTCAATCGCCTCATCTCTCGCAAAGGATGGCCAGGTGGCTGTCCTTCTTCGCGGAGTACAACTTTGAGGTGAAGTATAAGCCTGGCAGGCAGAACGATCTGGCGGACGCGTTATCGCGTCGCCCAGACTATGAGCTTGCTCATGTCACGACGGTGACTTCGTCTGTGACGACGTTAATCCGCGCTGCGTATGCGCGCAATGATACGTGTGTAGCTCTGCTACGTGCTCTTGGGAGCAAGGAGTTTGAGAACTCGGACATTAAGTTGTCGGCGCGCCTGCGCGCGAGGTTACATCGCTATTCCATCGATGATGGCCTGCTGTACTACAGCACGGATGTTGAGGACACTCCCGTGTCGTGGTCCCTCATGATGTGGATCTCATATATCGCATCCTCTATGAGGCGCATGATACGCCGCTTAGAGGCCACCTTGGTCGTGAGAAGACCTATGGCTCGGTGAGCTTGACGTATTGGTGGCCCAAGCTTTACAAGTGGACAAGCACTTACGTGCGCACGTGCGAGACGTGTCAACGGGTGAAGCCTTCACCGCATGCGGTCGCGCCGCTGGCAAGTTTGCCTGTACCCTCTGGGTGTTGGGAGTCCATGAGTTTGGACTTTGTGTTCGGTCTTCCTAAAGAACAGGATGGGAACACAGGAATCGTGGTCTTTGTAGACCGATTGAGTAAGATGGTACATCTTGCGGCAGTGCCGGACACCATCGATGGTGAAGGTACAGCGAAGCTGTTTATCGATAGGGTGTTTCGCCAACATGGCTTACCCGCATCGATTGTCTCTGACAGAGACCCCGTTTCACGGGCCATTTCTGGTCGTCCGTGTTTACCGTGCTGGGCACGAAGTTGGACATGTCCACGGCGCATCATCCGCAGACCGACGGTCAAACCGAAGGCGCGAATCGCGTTGTGGAGGATATCCTCCGAAGCACTTGTGCCGGGAAGCCAAAGCTTTGGAGCACCATGCTCCCACTCGTTGAGTTCGCATTGAATAATGCAGTGCATGCCTCTACAGGCTACACACCGTTCTACGTGAACGGCTCTCTGACGCGTCCCTGTTGACGCTACCACTCCGTGGTTCTGGGCTTGGTGGGGGAGGAGAGCTCGATGAGCGACTTGCTGAAGTCAGCCCTACTACTGTTAAGAAACAGGTTGATGATTTCCTATCAACGCGTCTGAATGTCCTTCGACATGTGCGTGACGCAATGGCTGAGAGCCAAGACAAACAAAAGGAATACGCAGATGCCAAGGGCAGAAAATGAGCAAAGCTTTGAGGTCGGAGACCTGGTTTTATTGAATGCTAAAAACCTACCTACACATGCAGTGACCGCGGTCTTCAAGACCAAGCTGCGGCCGCG
>JAAKBD010000022.1:0-178303 GCA_012656105.1 Phytophthora syringae
ACACGAGTTCATCACCAACCGTGGCGTTCTGCAGACCGCTCGCATTTCCCTTCCCGGTGAGTTTGCTAAGCACGGGCACATCACGATGTCCTGGCTTGAGCTTGAGTCCCAGATCCCCTTCGCGCCACACAATGTCATACGATCCGATATCGCTTGGGATTCCGCTCACACTGCGACTACCACCGGGAGATTCCTGCGACGACCGTTTGCGCGAGATGCGACGTCCCATGCGCTTAAACTTGAGCACCGCCGGCTTGCGAATCGTCTTGAGCAACGAGATGGTGCTACGGAAGCCGAGCGACTTGGTCTCCTGGCCGTTCACCGCAACCAGCACATCGCCCACGGTCGCTCGCTCCATTCCCGTACCCGCTCCTTTGCCTGTGATCTTGCGGATGCACGGAACGTGGCAGTCGTCGTCATCAGGGCGGAGGATCATTCCCAGCGGTCCTTCCGTCCACACCACCGTGTACTGTTCGCGTCTGCGGGTGCTGGTGCTGGCGCTCGACGGCGATTTGCCAGACTCGGCCCACGTGGTGCCCGTGGACCCGCGACTGCGGCGCGCGCTGCTACGCGCCGACGGCTCCCGATAGACGCTCGGGCCGCTCTGCGTGATGGCGCGCGGCACGCGGAAGCGCAGCGTGGCCGGGCGCGGGATCTTCTGCAGCGTCTCCACCACGTGGTCGTAGCCCTGGCGGGCCGTGTCCATGCCGTTGATGCTCACGAGCATGTGGCCCACCGCCACTTTGGCCAGGGCGGCTGCCGAGTCCTGGCGCGTGATGCGGCCGACCACGGGCGGCATGTCCTCTCCCAGGTCGGGGCGCAGCGTCAGACCCAACGGGCCGTCGCCCCACGTCACCTCGTACTCCATGGACGCTCGAGTGGCTGCCGAGTCGACTGTGTGCGCTCGCCTTCCGCAGCGCAAAATGAGTCCCCGCCTGCCTGCGCTGGGAGAAAGCCGGAAAAACCTCGGGCGCCCGAGGTTTTTCGCAGACACTGCCATTGGTTGAAAAGGAGATTTGACGATGCGGATTGGCTGAAAAGACGGCTCTCTATGACGCACCGGGCCACGGCGGACCTGCCGCGCTGGATGCTGCTGGCATCAAATCGAGCTTTACTTTGCTCGCAAGCGGTAGGGGTTGGTTGCATTGCTGCCGCTGTTGCAACCATTGGAAGGCGGCTGCGAGAAGCGGAAAAGGCGTTCGGACAGCGCTAACGACAAGTGGAATCAGGTCGATGCAGACAGCGGGCCATGGGCGATGCCACGCTGACTACGGTCGAGGTCGATCCAGGAGGGAAAAAGCAAGTTGCAGCGGTCTCCGATCCGGATTGACGAGGTATGTCGCAGTAGCCTGAAGGATCGTCCGTACCGCGCGTCAAGAAGAGAAATACCGTCGGTGGTCAATCCATTGCGGTGAAGGCGACTCGGTCAGCGCGGGACGGACGCTTGCTCTTTCTCGGTGGGGGACTGGCACTCCGACTACCGCAGTCACTGCGTGTTCTGCTCACAATCCAAAGGATTCGCTGGCCGCTTTTGATCAGCAAAGCCGTCGGACTCACAGGTCCGAAAGGGGCCGCTATTAATACTGCTGCAGAAGACTTCTAGCTGGCATTGGCGCCGCGTTGAAGTCCTATGTAAGCCACTGACAGCAGACAAGACACGGCCAAGCTTCTTCCACCTCGTCTTGGGTGATGCCAAGTCGGCCATGTGCTGGTGTAATCGAGTGAGTCACGCGTCGCACTTATTCGAAGTGGGTTCTGTCGCGTGGTGTACGTATTCCATGTATCCCTGATGTGGCACGCCGACCAGGTAGGCGTTGCGTTGCCACGTCAATCGCCAAAAGCGGCCTCCACGGTCTAAATCCCTGCTGTGATCGCGCCATGAAGAAGATCAGCGGCCTGATGCTCCTGCTGCTGTGCGCGTGCGTGGCGCTTCTGTCTTTCTCCACCTCCGCCGCCAAGATGGACGACGTGTCGTTCAAGCCGCCCTTCGAGCTCGTGGACGCCGAGGGCCGCCGCGTGATCAACACCACGTGGTCGCACGGCGGCAACGCGGACGTCAAGAAGCACTTCGTCCGCCTCACCACCGACCGCCAGAGCAAGCGCGGCCACTTGTGGCAGAAGAATCCCGTGGGGCGCGACGAGCTGTCGGCCATCCTGACGTTCCGCGTCTCTGGCCAGGGCAAACGCTGGTTCGGCGACGGCCTCGGCCTGTGGATCACTGGCCAGAAGGTGTACACACCCGGCGTGAACCACGGCTTCACCGACAAGTACAAGGGGCTGGGCGTCGTCATCGACACGTTCAGCAACCCGGAGCACAAGGGCGGCCACAAGGACGTCAGCATCTTCACGAACGACGGCACGAAGACGTACGACCAGATGTACGACGAGAAGCGCGCGGGGTGCAACGCCGCTGTGCGCTACCACGAGCAGAGCGCCAACTTCGACCCGGTGCACAGCATCTCGCGCATCAAGATCAAGATCGACAAGGCGCGCCTGGTGGTGGAGGTGGACGAACACGCCTCCGGTCTGTGGGTGGCCTGCCACGAGATGACGCTGCCGTTCAGCGAGGACTGGCTACGCACGGCCACGATCGGCATCACGGCGTCCACGGGCGCGCTGGCCGACAACCACGACATCATCCGATTCGACGCGTACACGGACTTCCAGGATGCGACGACGGGCGCGGTGGACTCGGAGATGGTCATGAACTCGGTGTCCAAAGACTACAAGAAGTGGATGGACTCGCCCAACTGCGGCACGGACTGTCTGATCGCCGTGCTGCAAAAGGAGCTGTCGAACTTCCGCATTGACGCGGAGCACCGCTTCTCCGATCTGAAGGAGAAGACGGAGAACACAGTGGCCAAGCTCAAGAAGCAAGAGGGTGAGAACGAGCGTCGCGTGCGCGAGATTGAGGCCAAGGTGCGCAAGGGCATCGACTCGTCGCTTGAGAACACCAAGAAGGTGCTGGGAGACGAGATGAACCAGAAGATCACCAAGCAGTTGGAAGAGAACCCGGACATCGCCAGCGGTGGCTGGAAGACGCCATTTGCGCTGCTGTTCCTTGTCCTGGCTGCGGGCGCCGGGTACGTGTACCGCAAGTACCAGTCGTTGATGAAGTCGCACTTGCTGTAGATCCATCGGTGGGGTCGGCTGGGGGTCTGGTGCTGCAACATCCAGACAGCTAGCCTAAGTAAACTGTGCATTCACTGTCTGTCGTCTACCGGTACTGTACTTCCACGCTGACGCAGTTTCACACGTCGCAGACTCCATCCAAAGATCATTATGTGGTCCACCCACGGTAGTCTGATCCCCTCTCAAACATGCTACCGGATTTACCTCCGTGTCACGTGTCAGGCCGCCGTTCGAGGCATTTCTGGCTCTGCGCTTCCTCGCTGCACGATGTTCCGCCGAGTCGTGACGTTGCTGTCCGCCGCGGCGCTGAGCTCTCTGGCCGCTGTGTCCGCTGGCCCACTGCAGGCGTTCACCTTCAAGCAGCCGTACGAGGTCGTGGACTCGGACGGCCGTCGCCAGATCTCCGAAAGCATCCAGTACGGCGGCTCCACGGAGGTCAAGAAGAACTTCATCCGCCTCACACCTGACCGCCAGAGCAAGCGCGGCAACATCTGGAGCAAGAGCACTGTGGGAAAAGACGAGATGTCCACCGTGATCACCTACCGCATCCACGGCCAGGGCAAGAAGTGGTTCGGCGACGGCATCGGACTGTGGTTCACGCAGGAGCCTCAGTGGAAGAACGGCGACAACCACGGATTCACGGACAAATACCTTGGCTTCGGCATCTTATTGGACACGTTCCACAACGTGGAGCACCGAGGCGGCCACAAAGACGTGACTATCCAGGTGAACGACGGCAAGAAGCGCCTGGAGGACCTCAACGACGAGAACAAGATCGGCTGCGACGCTGCCTTCCGCTACCACTCGAACAGCGCCAACTTCGACCCGGTCTACAGCTCGTCGCGCATTCGCATTAAGATCAAAGGCAACGCGCTGGAAGTGGACGTGGACCCGAACAACACGGGCGCCTGGAACGAGTGCTACAAGGGGAGCCTGCCGTTCAACAACGACTGGCTGCGTAGTGCGACGTTTGGTGTATCGGCATCCACCGGTGCTCTGGCCGACAACCACGACATCCTGCGTGTGCAGTCTTTTGACCAGGTGAACGATGTGGGTCTCGGCACGGTGGACGCTGAGACGTGGTCGCACAACTACTCGAAGGACTTTGTGTCGCTCATGGAGAGCGACGTGTGCGACCAGTCGTGCAAGGTGACGATCCTGGAGAAGTACGTTACCAACTTCCAGGTCGAGACGGAGCACTGGTTCGAGATGCTGCGCGAGCAGACGGAGAACACGATCAACAAGCTCAAGGAGAAGGAGCGCCAGAACCAGCGCAAGATCCAGGCGCTCACGGACCGCATGTCGACCATGATGGAGCAGAAGATCGGCCAGAAGATGGCGGACGTGCGCTCCAAGGTGAACGAGAAAATCGCGACGGAGGTGGAGGGCGAGCTCACGGTGGCGCGCTCCAGCTGGCGCCTGCCCTTCTTCGTCATGCTCGTGCTGATCGCCGGTGGCGTGGGCGTGGCCTACCAGAAGTACCGGAAGCTTGTCAAGAGCCACCTGTATTAAATGGCCTGCTAGACGTTGGATGTGGATCCGTCGTAGTGTTCGCCAGGGACTTAACGCCTTTAAGAGGTGCACTAGCAAATAGATACTACAGGGTAACGGTTGTCGATCTAAAATCTGTGACGTGTGACGCCATCATAATATGATTCATACCGGTGCTTGCCCCAGATCGTACTTAGTCGCAACCTTCAGTTTTGGCGTCGTGCAGTCGCACTCATTTTCACAATGGGGAAGACTGCGCGGGTCGGCGGCTTGCTGTTGCTGCTATCAGCTCTGGCGCTGGGCTTCGCCTTCTTCTGGGAGGAGCTGCAGACGGCGCGGGAGACGCTGCAACTCACGTACATGCACCGGTCGCTGAGTGCCGCCCGCGATGCGCCGCTCAAGAGCGTCACCGTCTACCGCAATGGGTACTCGACTGGTGGCGTCCAGATGGAGCTCAGCTCGGAGCTTCTGGCCGCACGCACCGGAGACGGGGAATTGGCTGCGTATCTGTCACAGTTTGTAGCGGTGGAAGGGTTGCACGAGTCCGTGGAGAACGACGACAGCAAGGAGAAGGACTTGGACACACCAGGTGTCGTGGCAGACCGCGTGTTCAACGGCCAGGGAGAGCTACTGCAGAGCTACGCGGACATTGTATCGGGTGATAGATTGTATCTAGTGGCGCCGGAGCTGCTGTTCATGTGGCCCTTTGTGGAGCTGGGTCACCGTGTGACGGTGACGTCTGAAGTCAGTCCGACCAAGGAGCCCATGATCATCGAGTCCCTCTCGGAGTCTCCACGGACATTCCGGCTGCACAACTTTTTAGCGGTGAAGATGCAGACAAATTGATCACACGCACTCTGGAGATTGACGACCCGAGCAACAAGCTGCAGCAGTCGTCCGTGGGGACGAGTGACGGCAAGCGCAAGAAGTCGCTGTCGAAGCATCGCACGAGCGAGAACGCATTTGACACTGTTTCCGACACGGCGGTTGCTATCCGCAAGCGCGTGTTCGATGTGCTCTCACTTGGAGAGTTCCAGGACGATATGTGCGATGGACTGCAACTGCTGCGATACCAGCAGAAGCAGGCGTACATTGCGCACGAAGACTACTTCCCAGTGGGCGCGACCGAAGACTTTAACTTCGACCCGCACAAAGGAGGGTCCAACCGCTTCGCTACCGTTTTCCTGTATCTCTCAGACGTCGAGCATGGAGGTCAGACGGTGTTTCCCTTGGCAGACATGCCCAAGGGCCTCCCAGCCGAATATGACCACCCTGCGAACGCAGCTCAAGACTATGAGGCTGCAGGAGCGGAGCTGTTCGAGCGGGGCAGCTGGGAGATGGATATGGTGCGGAAATGCTCAACGAAGCTCGCGTCGTACCCGTCAAAAGGAGGCGCAGTGCTGTTCTACAGCCAGAAGCCCAACGGGGAGCTGGACCCCATGTCGCTGCACGGTGGCTGCCCAGTGATCGCTGGTACAAAGTGGGGAGCCAACCTGTGGGTTTGGAACAAGCGTCGTCACGGCTTAGATGGCGATGAGAAAAACGATTGCAGTGTCACCTTCACGAACCCGACAGCTCGCGATGTGGGTCTATACTGGTCCGGTACGCTCATGATCAGGCTTAAAGCCAACGGCGGAAGTATTGTGTACAACTCGTTCACAGGACACAAGTGGGTAGTCAAGGACGGAGACCGCGTCCTGCTCGAGTTTCTGGTCAATGCTGAGGACGGCAAGCAACAGTCTGTCACTGTTCCGCAGTCCGAAGAGCAGGCTGCACCAGAACCGAAATCCAAGCCTGACGCGAAGGCTGCTAGCGACAAAGCTACCAAGAAGGACGAGTTGTAAGACCAGCGCACTAACACGGCTCGTATTGCATGTTTCATCATCAAAAGGGTGTGCATTTATTTTATGGCCGTGGCTTTTTGGGTCTACGCAACGCGTCGTTTCTTGTTCTTACTGCTGGCGACGAAAACCTTTTCCAGCAGGCCATTGCCGTCCTTACCGTCTCCCAGCGACTGGTTCTGCTTGCTGCTGGTGGGCGCCTTCTGGTGGAACGTCCGACGCACCTGCTGCATGGCGTCCTGTGTTGCACTGCTACTCTTGTTCTTGTCAGCCTTACGCGCGTCCATTTTCTCGAACTGCTTGGACTGGTCCACGCGCTCCAGATACGCCTCGTTCTCCTTCTTGCCTTGGGCGATCTCCATGCGCAGCTTCTGGTCGCGGATGCGGTTCTCGTACGCGATCTTTTCGGTCAAATGGTCCCATTTGAAGCCCTTGAGGTACTTGAGGTTCCACATGTCGTCGTGGTAGTAGTCGCGCTTGCGGCCGCCGATCTGCGTCGTGTTGAGCATTTTCGCCGTGCGTTTGGCCACCTTCTTGTCCTCGAACTCGATCCAGCCCTCTGTGTACTTGGTCCGGCGGTTGCCGCCCGAGCTCACGCGCTTCTTGTGGAACGCCTTGTCCTCGGGCACCAGGTAGATGCGATTGAGCTCGCCGTACTTGCCCAGCAGGTGGCGCAGTTTCTCCGGCTTCATGAAGGGGGCACGCGAGCGATGTACACCACGCCTCGACGCTCCGCCTTCTCCTTGAACTGCTCCATCTTCTCGCGCGACAGGCCGGCGAGCGGCTTGGCCGCAACGGCCTTGGGCTTGGCGACGTCAGCGTCCGACGACATGCGTTCTTGTGGGCTATTGTTTGACTGGCCGACAGCACCGTTTCGTCGGCCGGGTTATGTAACCGTACACCACTGCGAAAAGGTGTTGATTGGCATGCCCGCCCTCCCTCCTTTCTGTTACGACGACGAACGTGTCTGTATTTACCTAACTTACTTGTTTGTGGCGATTAAATTATGGGTGTATGTGCACTTGATGCAGTACGCAGTGGTGGATACGCTGTGACGCAGAGCCCGCTTTAGTGCGCGGAGTCCTCGCCGAGGAAGTCGAACTGCGAGCAGGACGCCACGATTTCCTCGAGCGAGTTGGTGCTCCACAGCTGCGGCCACGCGGTCTCGGCTGCCGGCTCGTTGTAGTCCGCGAAGATCTCCAAGAGCTCCGCGTTGGTCTTGTTGGCGCCGAGCCAAGCAGCGCTGGCGTCCAGCGACAGCGTGAAGAGCGAGTCGTCCCCCGCAGGGCTGCGAACGGGTCGGTGTTGGTCGCACTGGCGCCGTCGTCGGTCGAGCGCGGCGAGTCCGACAACTGTTTCACCAGCGTCGGGGCTTGCGGCGGTGCAGTGAAGACGCTAAAGTCCTCCACCTCCACCATGGAAACGTCAAGTGCCTCCGGCTTTCGTGCATTTGTGTCTTGTGTCTTGGTAGCAGCATTGGCTGCTGGCTTCTTCGCGCTCTTGGTGCGCAGTCCGCGCTGAGCGCGCTCGTGCTTCTGGCGGTACTTCTGGGCGTGCGTCATCGTCTGTCGCGAGTCCTTGGTGCCCACGTAGTCGGCGATGGCCTTCCAGGGCCCGGACGGGAACACGTCCAGCGCCACGAGGAAGCGCTCGTGCTCCTCGCGAGTCCACGCCTTGCCCTTGTTCTTCTCGGCGGCGGAGCGGGCCTTGTGCGCGGCCCGCAACGCTCGTGTATTCTTGCGCAGCGTCAGGAGCGACTGGGTGTCGTCGGGCGCCACGGCCTGAACCAGCTCCTTCTGTACGCGTTTGGTGATCGTCATGGTGGAGGCGTCTAGGGTGGCAGGCAGGTGCGCGCAAGAGGTCAAAATGAGAAGTGGCGTTGCGGTATGATGAGGAAAAGTTGCTGTTCGCAGGTCGGTCTGAGTGTTGGTCTTTGCGTCAGTTGAAGTGACTTGAGCTCCGGTAGATACACTTATCCGAATAGGCAGCAGAATCGATTATGCGAGACATTTGGTTATGGTATCCTCTTTCTGCAGTGTAAATAAAAATCTGGCGGCTATAGCTATAAGAAGGAGTGACTCATTTCGTGATATCATGTTTCGCGATAGGATACCACGTGGTTATCTTCTCACTTGTTTTTCGTATGCCGCGAAGAGAACGCGGCCGCCAAGGATCCAGGAAGCGGCGCGTAGGCTTGAGTCAAGCCACGTTGCTACTCGCATGCAGGGCCACAACAGCCACACGCCAAGGTCTAGCACTGTTCTGGGCTCGTGGCGCCACCCGCATGGCATCCCACTGATTCGAGAGCTGGTTGCTGGAGAGATTTTCCGTCTGCGCTGCTGTTTGCTGAAGCTTTTCCTGACGCCTCGAGGCAAAAGCCTTTCGTGGGGTCCAGCAATGATTCAGCTCTGGTGGTGGTGGTTGGTCGAGCTGCTTGGTGCAGGGCTGAAGTGTATCCGTTCGTCATCCGAGTCAAGTTTACATTGCAACAGTCGCAGGCAGAAACGCGATGGATACCTTCAACTGGTGCTGCTACTGCTGGTGATCCTGCAGAGGATGCTTGGTGGCGGACCTGGGAGATCCACCAACTTGCTGGTATAAATGGAAGTATTCTTCCAATTCCAGCGCCATCGCTATTGCCACGGACGATGAAGATTCCTGTCCTCATCACCCACCCCAGCTGGCGTCGATGACTTCACCCGCTCGGTGCAAGCGCAAGCAAGGCGAAGTCCAAGCCAGCAGTAGCAACTCGCATTGAAAGAGAGCACACGCACCAAGGGGCGTGCGGAGTCCGGCCGGCCGAGGCATCGAGCGGACGACATCAGGATAGTCACGCTTCAAGGGCGCGCTCTTAACGGCGCGACATGTTCACGACGCGCCAGTGCTCTCGGTGCCGCCGCAGCCCCTCTGATGGTGTGGCGAGAGCTTACATAGTGGCTCTTCCACTGGCACCGACCGCTGCTACGGTCGCAAGCACGCAGGTAGAGGACGCTCGCCTCGCAATGAGACGATGACAATGTCGCCGGGGACACAACGCGCCCAGCAAGCTTCATGAACTTCGTGGAGGGGTAATTGACCTGGTGCTGCTCGTGCGCTGCGGCGTTTTCGCTTTGCTGATGTGCAAGACCGTCTTGCGCTTCCAAACTCGGCGGTGGCAGCTCGGAGGATCTGCTGCGGACTCGGTCTTCGTTGCCGAAGCCAGCCTCTGACCCACCGCTGGTATCCATAAGCCTCGGCCTTGATTTTCAGGTGGCTTGAACGGGTTATGATCCTCGCCTAGAGCGATTGAGCGACGCCTCCGACGACGCGTATTCAGCGGCGTCTGCGACGTGCTTCGGCAAGGTGCACGAAACCACAAGGGTCAAGATAGAGCGGGCGGTTGTAAGCGGAGGAATGTCCCCAAGAAGCAAAGAGGGCTCGCATACACTGTACAGCTCGCGCGCGCAAGCAGCGTGTATCCTGTCGATGAGATTTTGAGATATGAAGTTCGCCGGAAGATCGAGCACTGCGCGAGTCCAGTGCGGCGAAGGCCGCGGCATCAGCTGGATCATCAGACGCGTCCATTATTTCCAGGAGATACGACTCCAATTGACTTCAACTCGACCGGACTCCTGCGGACGAGCCGGTGAGTGTATTATAGCTCGGCCCGAATCGGGCCCTGGTCGGAGCGCAAAACTTGCTCGGACAACACACGTCGTTTCGTGCGCAAAGCCTCGATAAACACGAGGGTTCTTGACGGCCCAGGCTATGTGAGGTGCTCTTTTGCAGACAAAGTCGCTGCAGCGTGAAAAGACACTGCGTGAAACACAGCATCGGCATCGCGCATGCAGACCCATCTTGATTGCGCGGGCGGGTGTGGAGACGGAGGTACTGGATCGGAGCAGCGTCGACTGCGATGGCAGCTCCCGAGTCGGAGCACCGCACATTGGCTTTTGGCCGTTGTCCAGGCGGTCGCTGATTGGTCGCCAGCTTCAACGTTAGCGCCCGGCTCTGGTCTATCGGTGTCCGGTCAAGCACTGAAACGATAACTGAACCCATCTGACGATTCGCACCTAGACGGGCACAAGCTCGGGCACCACAGCGGCAAGGCTCTGACGCTTCCTTCCAGTGGCCTACTGAACCGCGGGCTCCAGCGCCTCGAGACATGACGCATATCTTCCTGCGTGGCGGCGCTTGTTCGTCGGCCGATGATGTTGCTCGGCCGCGGCGGCCTGTGCTCGCTCGCTCGCTGGGCAAGACTTGACTTGCCTGCCGCCTTGTGTGGACACGATTGCTGCCCATACTGTCCGAGACCGCGTTCGAAACGCGCTGGTCCCGTTCGAATTTGTTTATCGTGGTACGGTCGGCGGCCAGGCGTAAATGGCTGCGAGTGAGGGCTGATCGTGAGCCGGCCCACGTCGGCGACGAGCCTGGCCGAAGTGGATATGGAGGGCATAATGGAGAGCTCCAGTACTGGCGGCGCTGGTTGCTTGCCGTCCGAAGAAGGGACGCCGCGGCGGCATAGTGAATCCGAGTGCGCGGGGGCCGCGCGAGGGGCTCCGTAAATTGAGGCTCACGCGTATGGCCGTAGAGTGTGCTCTTCACTGAAACCAAGCTGGGACACTTGGCCGGAAAGTGGAACACAGAACGGGGCCTCGAGCGCGAGCAATTCGTC
Source organism: Phytophthora syringae (assembly GCA_012656105.1). Taxonomy (NCBI): domain Eukaryota; phylum Oomycota; class Peronosporomycetes; order Peronosporales; family Peronosporaceae; genus Phytophthora; species Phytophthora syringae. The sequence goes on from JAAKBD010000022.1 coordinate 11,119, forward strand.
ATCTCCGAGGCAGCAATCCGCTCGGTCCTGGACACTATATCTAGGCTCGGCGCGCGGGGCCGGTACTACTGCTGGGTGGGCGTGGCCTCTCTATCCGCTTCAAGCGCGGGCGCAATTCGGAGACCGCAGCACGCTAATTGCCGCGTTTACGACGCTAACCGTCCGTGTTGTTGAGCCTCTGGCCGGGCCGAGACTGTGATCGGCACGACTCGGAGTCGGGAGAGGCGCGAGCGACAGGGAGCACTCCTTCGGATGCGCTCGCCGCCAGCACTCGATCTTGTGTCAGTTGAAGATCTGCGTCGCGCGTGGCAAGCGAGTGCGAGGAAGGAAATCATGTCGTTCACCAACTTGGTCGAGAGCGCCGCGGACGAGTGGGCGCAGCAGCACATGGAGGAGGCCAAGCCGGCGCCCGAAGGCCGCGGGCTTTGGTCGCCCGAGGAGCACCGGCTGTTCGTGGACGGCATCAAGCTGTTCCCGTCCGGGCCCTGGAAGGACATCGCGAGCCACGTGGGCTCGCGCACGGCACGCCAGACCATGACCCACGCGCAGAAGTACCGCCAGAAGATCGCGCGGCGGCTGCGCAACGTGCGCATGAGCGGCAAGCACAACCTGCCGTTCCTCATGGACCAGTCGTCGCGCTTCAACGCGCTGCTGAGCAGCGACGAGCAGTTCAACGACTCGATCCTGGCCACGTCGCTGGCCATCGCGGCCGAGCACGAGCTGGACCTGCTGGGCGAGGCCGGCGACGGGAGCGCGTCCCCACGCAGATGCAGCTGGACATGCAGATGCAGCTGCACATGCAGATGGGCATGAGTCCCAACGCCATGGAGATCTCCACCAACAACAACGCGTACCAGAAGCAGCTGCCGCTGGCAATAGACTTCTCCGCAACAACGGAAGGCAACCCGTACTACCTGGACGGCCCGTCCTCCGAGCCCAGCGACATCGACTTCGACAAGTGCATGGACTTCCTCATCGAGACGTTCCACCGCGAGTCCTGAGTCGGGACCCGGTGACTGGCCGGCGCTTCCTCGAAATCGAAGCGTATTTATTTGATGAGACCCGACGGGGTGTCGGACCAGGCTGCATGAGGAGAGAGGGGGAGGACTAGAGTCACCGTGCCAACGATGCGTGTTGGTGGCGAGAGAATTGTTTTAAAAAGCACAGTAATATATTATGCGAAAGAGCCGTCATTTTGAGCATTTGTGCGTGTAATTAACTGTGTTAGCTAGGACACTTGCCGAGATACGCGTGTCAAACTTGGACTCGCATTATTGCCGTCCAGTCATTCGAAGCGGCATGTCATAAAGGAGGAAAGAGGCCGCCGCCGGTTTGGATAGCCCGGGAAGTGCGCCGCTCCAGCCACCCACCCACAATGACCAAGCGCTTGCTGCAGACGGGAACGAGGTCTTCGCAGCACGTTCTCGTGCGCGGGGATTTGCGAGCAAAAAGACAAGATGCCGTGTCCAGTTTTGCTGGCGCCGATCTTTGTCGAGTCCAAGTGCCTCGGGAGGAAGCGATTGCCTCTCATGTGCGGGCACTGCCACGGAGGTCTCAACAACCCCTCATGTATAGTCTGTGCATGTATAGTCGCGAGCCTGACCTCTTGACGTCAAATGGCCAGGGCTCCAGCAACGCGTTGTTCGTCTTCGGGGCGAACGGAGCTCAACCGTGACGTGACTGCTCCATATGGGCGAGCATCAGCTGCATCTGCGGTGTTGGCAACACCAACAGCGTGTTGCTACCTGTAATTGGTACCACTTCGAACGTGAGCTTCCAGCGTACGGAGCGTACGGAACGTCCAGCGGTAGAAGGTTACTGCGCGTCCGTCGAAGCGGATTCTCTTCCATGTCGACCAAGTTTCCACCATTAGATCCGGATGGTGGGGGCCCACAGTCGAAAAATGCGGACGAAGATGAGCTCCGAGAGAAACTGAGAGTGGACACCAGCTCTCATACGTGCGAAAGCTCTTGGACGAGCTCCCTCGAACGGCAACAATGACAGCAGCTTAGCCGACAGCTTCCAGCTCATTCGGCAATTTGCGCTGCATCAAGCACATCGACCCCCAAACGGGATAACTCATCGACTAACAGCAAATCGACTAAAAACCGCAGTGTAGCCATGTCCTGCCGCAAGACCCGCAAAGACAGTCAGCCTCGTCTCAGCCGAGAAGGAGAGGGCGTGTGGACCGCCCGCGAGCACGCGCGCTTCCTGGAGGCGCTGGAGCTGTTCCCACATGGGCCGTGGAAGTTCGTGGCCGCCTACATCGGCACGCGCAGCACGCGCCAGGCCATGACGCACGCCCAAAAGTACCGGCAGAAGATCGAGCGGCGACGGCGAGGACTGCGCACAGCTCCGGCCAAACGACCCAAGAGTCAACCGCCGACGGAGTCAGTGCCGACGGTGGTCGAGCGCGGGCCGATGATGAGCTTTGAGCAGCTCCTGACGTCGGCGGAGGCTGTGACGATCGACTGGAGTCTGCTGGAGCCCATGCCATTGACAGCGGCCACGTACCCAGAAGACTCGGAATTGCAGTGGATCGACGACTGTCTCGGGTTGTTTGTTGACAGTTTCTCTTTGTGAAGGGGCGAGAGCGTGTGAATATGCTGCTCTACACTTTGTAATCCAACTTGTGTCTACTTGAGAGCGTTCTTACCTGTTGAGAGGGTTCTTACATACTTCGGATAGTTTTAGGTCACACGCGCTCTATCTGATGCTCTCGAGCACCTCCTTCTCTTGCCTGGTGTCGACGATTTCTCGCTGGTCGGGGACTTGTCGCTCGTGTGCCTCCAATGTCCAAGATGCAGATGCAACAGTTGAAAAATCCGTCGCAGCAGCAGCTCGGGTCCGGTGCTCCTCCACCTGCGAGCATCAGCACCAGCAGCGATGTGAACCCAAGCGCGACGCCCGCCAAAGCCACCGAGAAGAGGAAGGTCAGCACGATGTCCGTGTAGATGTAGATGACGCCGTGCGCAAACTCGTCCGCTGCAATGACTTCAAACATGCACGTGGCGTCCCAGGCGAACCATCCCAACAGGACGAACTGGAAGGCCAGCGAGTACCCGAATGCTGATCCCGCGACGAATTGCGTGCCGTAGACCATCAAAAGCACGCATGATGCACACACCACTGCGGTGAACGAGATGGCTCCAGCCAGCAATGGCGACAGGAGATGGCGCTCGGGGATAAGTCCCTCTGGGTCTTTCACTCGGACACCAGCCAGACAAACCATCAGCAGGACCCACGTGAAGGTGGCGCCGCAGTTGAAGAAGCCGATGTGTGTGTCCAAACTTACGCCCAGACCCACAAAGGTGGCGGCTTGAGCAGCGCTAAACCACATGAGCACCAGCACGTTGACGTAGCGTCTCGTGCGCTGCACGTATAGGACGCCGAGCAGCGTCAGTGTCAGCACAGCGGACATGCACAATAGTACGGGGTCGTACTCGGTGAACACTGGAATCACTCGGTCGCGTACGGACGGGTAAAAGGTGGCGAGACCCACGGCGATCCAGACTGCGAGAAGTTGCAGCGCCAAGATGAGCAGCAGCTTCCTGCGGAAAGCGGCTTGGAGCCCCAATGGAAGTGAAGTGCTCACATCCAGGAGCTCCTCCGAGACGTGGCCCTTGTGCCAGCATTCAACTCGCCGAGAAACGTAGTCGGGGCGAGCTGCAGACGGAAGCGGTAGAACAGGAGTAGCCACTTTTCCGCGTGCATGGATCTCATCGATACCGTTGGTCAGCTCGAGGAGTACGAAGTCGACACCCGAGTCCCGAGAGCTGTCACATGTAACTTGAGTCGATGATACGGAAGGTGCCATTGCCACAATGTTCGTGGTCTTGAAAACCAATGTATATCTCGACAGACTTTGGCTGGAACCTGGATGTTGTGTGAATGTGCTGAGCTGAAAACGTCACGTGCGCTTGACAAGGAGGGCAGAAGAACGATGAAACGGAGCGGAGTCCACCAATACTGGTATCGAGGACAGGCTGAATCGCGACCGACGAACTGCTCCTGGTTGTTACGAAACGGGTGAAGAAGCAGAAAAGAACGCGTGGTGCGTTGAGTCTGCTCTCTGCAAATACCCAAAGCGCCTAGTTGATCGAGCTTGGTAGTAGTTCATCCTCGTCTCCTTCATCACTGTCACCCACATACTCGACAGCGTCCTGCTGCTGGGCTGATTGAGCACGCTGAAGCAACGCCTGTAGCTCCAGGTTAAACCTGTTGGCTACGGGGTCTGGGAGCTGGCTGGACTCACCTAACGACGAAGTTAACGAAGCTGGAGGTACTCGACGTGAACGCGCACGCAGTGGTGCTTGGGGTAGCGCAAATATGGTATTGTCGGGAGGTGGCGGTGGTGCATCGTTTACTGCCTCAGGCAGTGCTGGCAATGACCCCGGAGGATCCTGGTCAACTCGTTTCGTGAGACCGGGTTGTGCTTGGGCTTGGCGATGTGCTAGCACGTCTCTCAGTTCTCGAACGAAATGCGGTTTTGCTGCTGAGGATGCAGCGTCAGACTCCTGTTGGTTCAGCAGCGCTTGTAAGTCAAAGCCTTCGTCGCCTGTACTCGTGCCAGTGAAAACAACAGTGCAGTCGGGGTCCTCTGTGGTTGGAGCAGATGCAGGGGACAAACTGGGTTTAGACTCGATCTCATTCTCCACATCATCCGAGTCGGGGCGTTGATAAATTTTATCTTCAACCGTCAGGGCGCTCACTGCATTGTCGTAGTTGCTCCACTCTTCTTGGAGCTGCTGAACCATCGATTTCATCGCCTCGCGGGAGCTCGACAATCGTCTTCCCATCGAATCTACAGGCAGGAGCTCATGTTGAGAAGCGATCACCAGTGCACTAAGCGTCTCGCTCGTGGATCGAAGTCCCTGCAGATGCGTGGATATATTTTTCAAATGAGGATGATCTCCATCCGACGACGCTGCTAGCTGCTCGGATTGCTGCCGGTCCGAGGATTTCTCTTCTGAAACGGAGGCGAGCAGTGACACAGGATCGCTCGTTGTGTTCCACGCCGTTAATTCATCTGTCCATCGACTCAGTGAGGCAACTACACCATCAACTCCATCGCGCTGCGATCCTACCCAACGAAACAGGTCCCCAGCTTCACCGCGAGAAGAACAAACACGTGCCAAGTTTCGTACAAGCACCATGTGTACTGCGCTTTCAAGCAGCAGTACTGCTCTGTTACGCTGCTTTGCAAGCGCCGTGAGCAGCAGCGACGGAGCCTGCTCATCGACGGTGTCATTTTCAGTGGTGTCTCGAGACTTCATGTTGGCTTTCTTGTCGCCATTCTGTTCGAAGGCGGAGGCTCGAGCTAGCAACTCATCGTTCAATTTCCTCAGCCGTCTTCTCAACGGCAGACATCGCAACTGTTGCTTGGCAACCAACTCAGCTGCGCTCTCAGCACTTCCATCGTTCACATTACTTTCTGCGTTGCATGCCTCCAACCGACCGATGGGCGGCAGCAGACCAGCTCCCAGTCGATACCCTCTACTTGCCAGCTCCGCGCGCTTCACCAACGTCAAACAGTCACCGTACATCACGTTGAGTTTCTCCAGTGCATTCACAAATTCCTTCAACGAGCCCACAAGTCGACCGGAACGACGCGCATGCCAAGCAAATACCAGACGTGCAGTCAACTCCAGACCAAGCAGCGCGATCGCAACGACTGCGATGACCCACCCCACCACGTGCAGTACAAACACCTCCCCTCTCTTTTCCCACAGTGATCATCATTGCAGCCGCTGCCACAACAGCAGCAGCCACCGTCACGAGTCTATTGACCTCATCCGCCGCACCCACCCCTCCCAATTCAGCAGCTCGAGCAGGACAACGCGCCGCTTCCGTCGTCCCGTGCCACACAGTATCTTCAATACTTCCGCATCACTGCTAGGCATTTCCTGCTGCACCTCCTCCCTGTCCACACAAAATCTCATCGCGTCACTCCTCCACTCCACCTCATTCACTTCAACTACCCCCAGCTCACCGGATCGTCGGGTGGAAGTCACAGAGCTGCGAAATCAGTCGCCGCATCAGCAGCAGCTCCGCGCGTGGATGCAGCAACGCAAACAACTGATTGCACCTCCATCGTTTTGAAACTTGCGGCTCTCGACGTCTCGGACGCTTCGTAGGCGCCAGTAGAATCTCCGCGGCCGACGCGCCTGCGCTGTCCGCATCCAGTTCTGTGCACGTGCACCCACTCGTTATAAATTACCAATAGTCACCACGCAGCGAGGCCCCGCACCTGCGAGATACTGTCCTAACGGCGAGTTGGCCGCCACCGCGATCTCCATCTCTGCGTCATTTATTTTTGTGTGGAATAGTTGCCTTTCTGTGTCTCCTACAAACGCCCAGTCAAATATACATTCCCAAGTGATTTCATCTCACTTTTGTGACTCATTTGCGCTTTCGCCGCGTGGTAGGCAGGTGGATCTAAGCAAAATGACGTGGCGACCGAGGCGGCTGCTGCTGCTGTGCGCGGCGGCGCTGGTCGTGGGCGGCGCGCGCGCCGTGGACCACAGCAAGTTCCGCACGTGCGACAAGACGCAGTTCTGCAGCAAGTTCCGAAACGTGGCGCGCGAGCCGCGGCCCAGCAGCTTTCAGGTACTTCGCGACAGTCTCCGGACCGACTCCGACGCGCACCTCGTGCGCTTCCGCGTGGAAGACGCGGCCCAGAGCGGCGCGCTGGAGGGGTCGCTGGGCTTCGTACTTAGCGAGGACAAGGCGCGGCTTCCCGCGCTGCGCGTGCGACTCAAGGAGCAGTTCGAGGACCCGAAGGACCCCAAGACCCGCTGGGAGAGCCCTGACGTGCTGGTGGACGGCGCGCGCGAGACGCGGCCTCTGCGCCAGCTCACGGCAGCCGAGGCGGCACTCAAGAGCCCCGTGGACGAGACGAAGGTGCTGCTGTTCGCCCCCGCGGGCAGGGGACGCCGCAGCTCGTGGCGGCCTTGAAGGTGGCCGAAGCGTTTGGCGTGGACCTGTACCTGGACGGAGAAAAGGTGGTGGCCACGAACGACGACGGACTGTTCCACTACGAGATCCGCCAGGACCGCGCGGCCGCGGAGGCGCAGGCTGGAGCCGCGGACCAGGCGGCGGTGGACGCCCATGAAGGCAAGACCATTGTGGACTACGGAGAGGATGGCCTCGCTATCTATGATGACGGCACGGTGCAGAAGAAGGAGGAGCACTCGTCCACGGCCACTGCTACCGTGGGAGCGGATGGCAAAGTGGAAGGATGGGAGGAGTCGTTCGGCGGACACACGGACACGAAGAAGTTCGGCCCGAGCTCCATTGGACTCGACGTGGCATTTTCGGATCTGCGGGAGCCCCGCGCACACTTTACGGCATTCCGGAGCATGCGACGGACTTCGCGTTGAAGGACACGATTGAGGCCGACGAAGACGGCGAGGGAAAGAGGAAGGTGGTGACTGACCCGTATCGGTTGTACAATCTGGATGTGTTCGAGTACGAGCTGGACAACCCCATGGCCCTGTACGGTGCCATCCCCGTGTTGGTGGCGCCTAACAAGCACAACACGGTGGGCATGTTCTGGAACAACCCCAGTGAGACGTTCGTCGATATTTGGACTAACGAAGACGCGCACAGCAAGTCGAGTCGCTGGCTCAGCGAGTCGGGCGTCTTCGATCTGTTCTTGCTGGCCGGACCCAGCAGTGCAGACGTGTTCTCGCAGTATACGCTGCTAACTGGACGCGCGCAGCTACCGCCCCTTTTCGCTCTAGGCTACCACCAGTGCCGCTGGAACTACAAGAATGAGGTCGATGTGGCCCGTGTGGATGCTGGCTTTGACGAGCACCTGATCCCTTACGACGTGCTGTGGTTGGACATCGAACACACGGACGGCAAGCGTTATTTCACGTGGGACGAGCACGCTTTCGCGACGCCTAAGGACATGCAGGAAGGCGTGGCGCGTACTGGCCGCAAAATGGTGACGATTGTCGACCCGCATATCAAGGTGAGTCAGTCCAAGGACAAGCAGCCTTACTATATCCACACGGAGGCAGAGGAGCTAGGACTTTTCATTAAAGACGAGCAAGGCAACGACTTCAAGGGCTGGTGTTGGCCTGGTGAATCGTCATACATCGACTTTACGTCTCCCAAGGCGCGTGCGTGGTGGGCCCACCAGTTCCGCTACGAAAACTATCAGGGCAGTACCGAGCACCTGTACACGTGGAACGACATGAACGAGCCGTCAGTCTTCAACGGTCCGGAGGTGTCCATGCGCAAGGGGTGCATGAGCCTTGCAGGTGTTGAGCACCGCGAATGGCACAACCTGTACGGAGTCCTCTTCCAGCGGTCAACAATGGAAGGTCAACTTGTCCGCCAACAGCCTCCGCCGCAGCCTCTTTCTGCGTTTGCAGAGGAGTTGGTTCTTACACCGGGGATGCAACGTCCATTTGTTCTCTCGCGTGCGTTCGCTGCCGGCTCGCAGCGATATGGTGCGATCTGGACGGGTGACAACACAGCTGAGTGGGGCCACTTACGTTACGCTACGAAGATGCTGCTGTCTATGTCGGTTGCAGGTCTCACCTTCGTTGGAGCTGATGTGGGCGGATTCTTCGGCAACCCGTCGACCGAGTTGCTCACGCGCTGGAACCAAGCTGCTGCGTACCAACCTTTCTTCCGTGGCCACGCCCACCACGACTCTGCTCGCCGCGAGCCGTGGGTGTTTGGTGAGCCGACGACGTCGCGCATCCGGGCTGCCATTCGTGAACGGTATTCGCTGCTGCCCTACATTTACACGCTCTTCCACGAATGCAACGCGCGCGGCATGCCTGTCATGCGTCCGCTTTGGGCGCACTTCACGCAGGAGCCTCAGAGTTTCAGCGAGGAGGACCAGTATCTGCTTGGCGACGCTCTGCTCGTGAAACCGGTGGTGGAGGAAGGTGTCGTGGCCACGCACGTGTTCCTGCCGTCCGACGGAGCGGACAGCAAGACAGTGTGGTACCAGATTACAGACGGGTACAAGCGTTTCTTCGGTGGTAAGACACACGAGAACGTTCCTGCGCCGCTGGACGCGATTCCGGTGTTCCAGCGTGGTGGTACTATCCTGCCTCGCAAGCAGCGTGTGCGCCGCAGCTCGGAGCTGATGCGCGACGACCCGCTCACTCTAGTGGTGGCTCTGGACGAGCACTTGGAGGCTCGCGGTGAACTCTACGTGGACGACGAGCGCTCGCTAGCTGCGGAGCTGGAGGGTGAAGCCACGCTGGTCTCGTTCCAGCAGACCAAGGATGGGCTGCGATCGACGGCAGCAGCAGCGACGAAGCTGGACAAGCGCTACACGTCGCTCATGTGGGTGGAGCGTATCGAGCTGTACGGTTTCCAGTCCGAGGCCAATCTCCCGAAGCAGGTGCTGGTAGGCGGCGAGCGCGCCGTGGATTTCCAGTACGACGCCGCCAGCGACCGCCTCGTGCTGCGCAAGCCGCAGGTGCTGGTCACGGACGACTGGGAGCTCCGCTTCGTGTACGACCAGGCGCTCGAGTAACGCAGCTCCTGACTGGTCGAGCAGTTGTTGAAGTTGTCAGGGGTCAGATCAGCAAGGCAGGTGAGTCTTCGTATGCACTTTCCTGCTGGCCGAGAAGCGATGCAACAGGTTTTAGTCTAACGTTAGTGTAATACCGCCGTGCTGCTAGCAGCAACAACAAAGGCCAATATATTCCGAGTTAAAAGGAGTCGAGGGAGTGTACGCTAATTGTAATTGCGGTGGGACGACCGGTAGCATTTGTATGGCCGTCGAGTCGGATCCATTCAGCAGGAACGACTTGTAGGGCTTCAACCCACATTAGCACTGGGTGCACAACTACAGGCAACGCAAGCGTGCCATCAACACCTGCTCGGGCGCAAAGGACAAAGGACTTTCCTCTGTTTTGCCTTGCAAATTGCAAGTTGAGCGGGGTTTTGCTGTTAGATAGCAAGGACGGTACATTACAAACGCACTTCAACTTCGCGCTGTCCGAACGTTTTGCTGGAGTGATTTCAGGCTTTCAGCGCTGATTTCACTTGCAGATTTCACTTGCAGCGCCAGAGATGCGAATATGCTTGACTGCGTTTTGCAACTTGCAAGCACCCATATCAGGGACGAAAGTCTGCCTTCTGCGCCTGTATTAGCGTTACGTGGGTACTTTCCTCGATACTCACCCCGAGACTCGTACCGCATTGTGAAACGTATGGCGCGCCTACGTGCTGCGGAAAGTTCGCTGACCACGACGGCTGGAGCCACTCTCTTCTCTTCCTCTGTTCGACGCCTTCCGCGCACTCGAAGCTCGACCTCATTCTCCTTTTCACCCTACTCGAGGTAAGCCTCCAGTCCCCACTCCCGCGTCAACGATGAAGCTCAGCGCCGTCCTCCTCGCCGCCGCCGGCATCGCCTCCAGTGTCTCCGCCCAGACGTCCTCCACCTCCGGCTCGACTGGCGCCACGGTCGCCCCATCCGCATCCTCGGCGGCTTCAAGCACCGCATCTTCAGCGGCCACTGCGACGACGTCGGCCGGATCCGGCAGCCCCTCGGCCACCGTCTCCGGTGGCGACGTTTTCGCCGATCTGAAGACGACCAAATACCCGTCGGATGCGTACCACATGCCCGCAGTGCGCGCAATCCACGCGCGAGTCCAGAGTGACGCCCCCATCCTCGTCGACGGCGTGTTCGTCTCCAGCTTCGGCGATGGGGAGCTTGAAGCCGGCTACCTCAGCGCCATGGACACCGTCAACACGGCGTCCGTGGAGGGGCGCTCATGTACGTGCAGGCGGAAGGCATCGATATCAACGTCCGCGCCGAAGAAGAGCGGTGCGCGCGCAAGAACGACATGGCGAACGTCGTTTTCTACGAGGTGCTCATCGTGCAGACGAACGAGACGCTCGCCCAATTCCAGGAGACGTGGGGCGAGACCCCGAGTACGGCCCCATGCTCCCCATGGACAGTGGTCGATGCACGCCGCTCACGGACGGGAAAGACGACTTCCCTGCGGGTTGTTTGCAGTTCAACGGAGACGACGGACAGCCGAACGTCGGCCCGTTCGTAGGTGGAGGCATCAAGGACGACGACGTGCGCGCGCCTTACCCCAACAACTACTGGTTCTCCTTCCCGGGCACGTGTCCGCTGGAAGGCTGGGGCGACGACAAGACCGAAGACTGTCGTGCCAGCTCCCGCAAGGGCTGTGCGACTACGGCCAGGGCCCCGACGGTGTGGACTGCACCTTCGCCTACAACATCCTGGGCTGGGTGACCATCGACGACATTGTGGGCATCACCGCCCTCGACAACGCCGAGACCGGATCCAAGTACGCCAACTTCTCCGAGTGGTGCATGGCCGACTCGAACAACACGGAGTTTGCAGCGGACTCGACCGGCGAGATGACGGAAGGGCTCGAGTTCTGGGAGAACCCTCTCAACTCGACCGCCAACGCCGCTCGCGCGGAGGCGATGATTGCCAAGTACGAGGAGACCATTGCCTCGGGCTCCTCGCAGATTGACGAGAAGGTGCTCCAGGCGTTCCGTGCACTCCCCACTCCGGAGGAGCTGCGGCCTCGAACCCTCCGTGCTATCAGACGGTGGAGGCCTGCGGATCCGGCAACGGCTGCAAGCGCGTCGGCTACTCGCAGCTGTGCACAGAGTGCAAGGCTGATGAGGGCTGCGAGACCAGTGGCAGCGGCTTCGAGTACCCGGAGCTGGAAAAGGCTTACACGGAGCTGTCTAAGGACGAGACCACTACCAAAGTGAGCAGTGACAACAGCACCACCGCTTCCGGCTCAGCAGCTTCTGGCTCGACGGGCTCCAGCACCGCCGCCCCGCTAACCTTCACTGTGGCTTCTCTTGCTGTCGGCCTCATGACCGCCGTGCTTGCTCTGTAGATACAGCGATTGGCGAGAGGAGCCTCGGCCAGTGTCCATTTTGCTTCGAGCTTTTGACTAGTAATAAAAAGTTTCTGTTTAGACTTTGCTTGTTGTCAGCAAGTGTTCGTGTAGTTCTGTTGAGTCCCAGCGACAACCTCGAGTCTAACTGGATTCGGGCGCCTGGAAGCGACGTGGGAGCTCTAGTGTTAGACGTTGTGCAGGTCGTGCGCTGTGTTGGCTCCGCGCTGAACGCACGGGCAGTACTCGCCCCAAACCAGAAACACGCAATTATTAGGTAGTTGACATGACCTGCCAGGCAGGACACACTCAGGGCGACCCAACTGAGGGCAGTGATGCTGAAGCGCTGGGCATCCGCTGGACTGGACGTGGGCGGCTGCGAGGAGGCAGTATTCGGGCTCAAATTGCCCGGGGTTCCTGCGGGTGTCACCAGAATGGTGGAGGGGGTGATGACGAACTGGTCGGATGATAACATCACGGCTGCGGGTGCAGCGGTGGAGACCACTGTGGCGGAATGTTGGAGTCTGGACTGCGCGGTATATTTCCACGCAGTATGGAGGTGGCGAGTGGCCCACCTCGACGAGGCCGGACTCGGGAGCAGATTGCGCGCCGGTCACCGTGATATCGTGTTCAACATGAAGGCGAACTTGCCGGCGCAGAGACGGCGGGAGGTGGCACGGGTCCTTTGCAACTCATTAGGGGCGCAGCCCCGCAGCTCCGAGGAGATCTACGCGCTGCAGGACACCGAGTACCTAATCTTCACGGCAGGCACGTACACCTCGGCCACCAAGCAGCACTTTAGCGGGACGGTGGTGATCAAAGTCACCCAGGCAACGGGAAACAGGAGGTTGTCTACGCGCACAGCGCATTGCTCGAGGGACGCCATTTGACGGCAATCATGGTGTTTCATATTGGAATACTACGCGCTTTCAGGGCGTGCATCCAGTTCGCGTGGTACCCGACACGTGGCTGGAACCAACGAGCAGGCGATGCAGGCCTTTATGAAGCGCAGACCAACTCGGCTCAAGAAACCAGCCGGCTCATACTGGAAGGCAAGACGCGCGGCTGATGCAGCACATCTTGTCAGTGGCCTCGTAGCAGAGCGCGCGTGCAATCGAGCGGCGTATAACCTAGCAAACCTGACAAAAAGCACGACTCAGGAATCGAGTGGATCGCTCACGAAAACCCACGTTTCGTTTTCGTTTTTAAGTAAGGTACATTGATGTCACTTAGTTCTATTCACTAACGACCTCCTAAACGAAAACCCCACGGCCGGGGCAAGATGGAAGATGGTATTGGAAGTGGCGGAAACTGACGTACAACACTGGCTCAGGCGGATGTACACCACCGGATCGGGTGACCTGGTGGATGGGACGGTGTAAATACGGGGCAGCAGGAGACCCGATGCCTGCGACATCGAACCTCCTGCATGACTGCTGGCAGCGGCACCACTGGGCATTAGATAGCACTAGGACAGACCTACTCCCTCCGTTTCAGATTACTTGACAGAATTCAATAAAATGAGCGAGAAATTAAATTTATCGTCGTAACTCCCAGCAAAGCACACATGAAAATAACGAGGATTGCGCAATGCGTGCAACAGAACAGCTATCGCTCTTAAAAACGACCTCGTAAATCTAAACAAGTCAGATTTATCCAAAATGGCAAGTAAAAGGAGTACCGATTATGCCACTGATTATATCGTGCTCTGTGATTGGACGTATCTAACCAATCACAGTTTATGAAATGATATTTATCCAATCAAAGGGCTCTGTCAAGTAATATGAAACAAGAATTTATTGATTCTGTCAAGTAATCTGAAACGGAGGGAGCATAAGACATTAATGTACCTCACTTCAAAATCAAAATCAGACAGGAACACCAACATTGTGCGAGTCTTGCCGCCACAAAGAACTCGAAGCAGCAAGTTGCCTTTTGAGCCACCGCGTATACTGATTGTATACAACATGTATACATCCAACTTCAACCTTTCCGCATTCACTCTTCCACCAAAAGACATTCACTCTTCCACCAAAGACTTGTCAAGCTTTGTGTACTTGCTGGGCTGCCGTCTCGTGAACATCCCACGCACATGGTTTCCTTTTGAATCGTGACGCCCCGTTTTAAGCAAGGCGATGTTCATTCACAAAAAGCTTTTGACGTTGATATGAACGACATATTGCCAAATCACGATACTCCGCAACAGTGCAAGCCTTGTAGTACAAGGAAATCAGTTTGTGGCGAAATTGCCGTGCAAGGATGTAGATGCCGCCACAACGGAAACCGACTTCGTAAGAAGACGCATAGTCACCTCGACTTGCTAGTAGAAGGAAAACATCATGTTTGTAGCATGGGGTTTCCTTACAAGCAAGTTAAAATTGGTGTCTCCAGACCCACCACCACACGGAAAAAGTATCAAGAAGCTCCTTATGTCCTCCCAACTCTAGGAGCTATTGCAGATGCAAGTAAAAAGCCAAAAGATGCATCTCATTCTCCTCTCATTCTCCACAACCTCATTCTCCTTCCTCTGCAAAAACAAAACGGATCCTCCACCCACTAGCAGCAGCCGCTCTTGGCTTTGCCTGGTTCCAAGTGGGTCGCTCCTCTCACTCGCAGGCCGCTACTTCTGGAGGCCGCGGGGTTGAACGCCTCGTCGTCCTCCACGATCTGAATGGCTTGGCCGCGTCCCCCGCCGCGACTTCGGGTCGCCTCTTCTGTCTTTGCGCTTTGCGGCTGTTGCGTTTGCACCTGCTTCTTCGCTTTTGGCGCGTTGCGCAACGGCGGCTCCTCCTCGTCGTCGTCGTCTGCGATTAGTGCGCTGCCCGTCTTCTTCTTCTTGGCGGACGAGCGCCCCAGCATGCGACGTGTGAGCTCCACGAAAACGTCCTCCAGCCCGCGGTTGAGTTTGGCGGACGTGTCGAAGTGCGCGGCGCCCACGGACTCGGCGTAGCGCCGCGCCTCGTCTTCGGGCACTTTGCGGTTGCGGTGCAAATCGCTCTTGTTGCCGGCAATGCAAATGGAAATGTCGTCGCCCACGATGCGGCGCAACTCGCGCACCCACGTGCGGACTTTGCGAAACGACTCGGCGTCGGTGATGTCGTAAACAAGCAGCGCGCCGTCCGCGTCGCGGTAGTAGATGGGCCCGAGCGCGTGGAAGCGCTCCTGGCCGGCCGTGTCCCAGAGCGACAGGGCGACGCGCCGGTTGTCCACGAGCAGGCGCTTGTCTAGGTACGAGGCTTGCAGCGTGGACACTTGGCGCTCATCGTACTCGCCCTTGATGTAGCGCAAAAGGATGGAAGTCTTGCCCACGCGGCCTGCAAAAGAGAGGGGGTGAGGAGAGAACGAAGACGACGAGGGAAGGGTTCACGCGCAAAAGCGACATACCTTCGCCCAGTAGGACGACCTTGAACTTCTTCGTAGAGCGCTCGCCCATTGCAGCGCAAAGAGAGAGAGAGAGAGAGGAGGGGGCTCTGCAAGTTGTTGCGCAAAACTCGACGTCTCTTCTTGGTGACAGCCTCCGAAGCCGAACACCGCTTCTTTTTCCTTCTTGTGCCTTCTGCCTCTCTCTCACTGGCTGAAATACGGATTTATGCCCACCAATCCGAGAGCGCTGGTGTTCTCGCACTTCAATCTCCCACCATTCTCCAAAATGCGCCGTCGGGCGCAAGTGGTTCTGATCAAGCGGCGGCGCTGGGCGTCCACATCGCCCAAGCTGGACGAGCTGCTGGGGCGGCGGCTGCGCGAGACGGCCAAGGAGCTGTCGGTGGAGATGCTGCCGGCGCTCAAGGTGCTGTCCGAGAGCCTGGGGCTGCTGCGTCAGAGCCCGGCGCTGCGGGGCTGGAGCGCGGCCGACTGGCTCGTGGGGCTGTCCGTGTTGGCGCAGCACAAGACGCAGCAGCGGGCCGCGGGGCTGCACGACGAGGGGCACAAGCAGCCGCTTGTGATGGACCAGGTACTCGCGCGGATTGCAGTGCAAAAGACGTTATAGTTTTCCTTCGCTTCTGACAAGGCCGTTTTTGCGCTTGTTTTAGGAGCTGCTGGGCGGACTTTTGCGCTACGTGAGGGTGTGCGACGCAGTGTACGCGTCGACGGTCGGGGGCTTCTGCGAAGAGGCCGGCGTGCCCAGAGACTGCGTGGTGCGCGCGCACCCGGGAGGGGTCGTGTCGCCCAAGTGCGTCATTCTGGCGGACCATGAGCAGCGGGAGATTGTGCTGGTGGTGAGAGGCACGGCGTCGCTGCTGGACTTCTGCACGGATCTGTGCTTGCAGAACGAGCCGTTCCAGGACGGACAGGGCCATCGAGGCATGGTGCACGCCGCGATGTGGCTGGTGCGGCACCTGAAGGAGGATCTGCGGGGGCTCTCGCAGCAGTACCCGGACTACAAGTTGGTGGCGACGGGCCACAGCTTGGGAGCGGCAGTTGCTGCGCTGAGTACGATGCAGTTGCACGAGGAGTTCCCGAACATGCACTGCTACGCGTTTGGAACGCCGGCGTGTGTGACAAAGGACCTGGCAACTGGTAGCTACGACTTGGTGACGACCGTGGTGAATGGGTATGATTGTGTGCCTCGGCTACATCAACACTCACTACTGAAGCTGCAGGAGGAGATTAGCCGCTTTGATTGGCGAACTGCGCTGCGACGGATGGTGTCGGAGGAGATCAGCAAGCAAAAGTCAGCGGTGGAGAAGCAGCAACGAGCCAAGTTGGAGGAGTTGCAGATGGCGCTGCGAAAGATGGATGGCTTGCAGCTGAAAGAGCGGACGGACAAAGCGGTGTCCAAGCTGGACGAGGTCAAAAATGTGTGACCGTGATGGCGAAATCCAGTTTGATACATGGAGGTTGTGACTCATGATGTGAATTTGGTGTTTGAATCTCATGCAGCTCGCGTCTACGAACATCAAGGAGTTCGCGAGCGACGTCGACACTCTACTAGCGGACAAACTAGACGCAGTGTTTTCCATCTTCAAGACTGACAAGCTGTCGGTAGAGCACGTCACATTCGTCAAAAACCTATTGCAGCTCGAGGACGTCAAGAAAGGTATTCAAGTTATTCGACCTTCCGTGTCGTTCACAGCCTACATTTTGACGTTCGTCTGCGTAACTGATGCGGTAGGTGACTCTTTCTGGTGGAAACGCATGGATGAAAGCATTTTAGCTCTAGAGCGATTGTCAGCTGCCGTCAACAAGCCTGAAGAGCTGGAGCGCGTGTTGGTAGAGCTGAGAGAGATGCTTCATAAGACATCCGCGTCTGCGAGGGCTTTACCCAAGATACCCAACAGTGACGGCGAATCCGGTAAGTGTGATGATAACTCGGAACCGACAATTTATGAGGGGTTGGATGCTCACGTTACCAATTCAATGCCTATAGATGGCGTGCCTAAATCCACCCAGTTGCAGCTCTTTCGTTCACGAATTGACAGTATCATCAACAAGACGCGCGCGTCGCTTAAAGCGCGTGTTACCGAACAAGTGTGCGTGGCCTTCCATATTGGTTTGCTTTGGCGCTCTATTGGACTAATATACATTTGTTTTCTGGCAGCTCGAAGGTATCGACAGCAGTGACTTCAAACGTGAAGGGCTACGTAGATACCATAAAGGAAGAGACGGAAGCTCTGGGCTCCATCGTACAGGAAGAACTCGACGACGTTACAGATACGATTTCGAAGAACCTCTCGTTTGTTGTTGGTCTGAAACCCGAAGGAAACCAGACAACTACCGACAAACCCACCAAGGATCACGATGGCAAAGTGTTCTCTGATGCCAATCAGTCGGAACGAATCGAAGAAGTGTCGACCGAAGAGGCCGATCAACAATGGGATAATTTCAAGAAGGAGCAACGCCAATGGGAAGAGGATCACATGTTGCGCCACGACCCGTTGTTCCCTCCTGGGCGAGTTCTCTACCTGAACCGCGTGATGGCCTCGGGGCCATCTCCAGAAAGCTTGGCTGCGGACAACGCCAAAAGCAACCAGAACCAGAAAGTTTCGGAGGTCGTCGAGTTTGTGGAAGTTGCAACGGATGAATTTGGTCGGGTCGTGCTCTCGAACCGCATGCTGCTTGACCACCTCTGCACCGATTACGAGAAGGTTTTGCAGTCACAAGCAAAGAAACTGAAGCCCGCTTCACATAGACAATATTGAAACTATATTTTGAACTAATCACCATGGTCTAGAGTCAAACGAGCTCCAAGAACATGTTGCTCACCTTCGTACATATCTGTACATACTCATCCTACACTTCCGAAAACGAGACCCCCTTTATGCGGTGTAGCCATCATAAACTTTAATCTTGACATTTGTATTAATTATGCTTACCATCATTCTTACTGACATATCCCTGTCTCTGCTGTCTTAAACGGTGACATATATCTTCCGACGCGCCGAGAAGCCGCTCACTCTTCAATCTGCCAAGAAATCGCGAAGAGGTAAAGTCGGTTCTAATTTCTGTGTTCGATTTTATCCTCTAACGTTGACTTCTTCTGTTTCTGCCTACGTATGCGTCCAATGGTGCGGTTGAAGCACTCCGCCATTTACTGGTGCGAGCGCTGTGTCGTAGATACGTCCAGTGAAGACGAGGAGAATACTCCGCCGAACGTGGCACGCGCGGAGGAGACTTCGCTGGGCGCCAACCCCTGTAGCAAACTTGGGACCACCTCGCATGAAGACAACTCCTCCACTAGGACGTCGACGCCCCCGTGGCTTCCAGAGGGCACCTCGCAGCTCATGTTGCCGAAGGCGGAGACGAATCCCCGCTTTTTCTCCGGACTTCCGCCCGAGACCCCGGAGCCCAACGACTTCCTCGCCGGTAATGCTGGAGACTCCGCCAAGGTCGCCTCTGAGGGAGCGGTCGTCACCCGCCCCACGACAAGAACGCCTCCATAAAGGCCAGCGACAACATCGCCACGAAGGCAATCAAGACCGCCGCCAAGAATTCCTTTCTGAACGGCGTCACGTGAGCCACCAAGGACGCCGTCAAGAACGCCGTAGAGACCGCCGTGCTGACACTACGCCGTATGCTCGGCCGCGTCTTGCGTCTGGGCGGATGGAGAACTGAGCCCGCGAACTTCCAGCGTCGAAGGGAGCTTCACATAGGGTCGTCCATCGCGAGCGTCGGTTCCTGACGACCTGATGGTACTGGCCAAGTGGCCGTGTAACGTGGCTAACCTGCGGGCGCAGTACGACCCGATTGGGAAAGACTTCCCGACCGTACCGCACTACGGGTGGTGTACATGCTCGTCAACTTGCCGGACGGACCGCTGCCGGAACGCCCAGCTGAATCTCTACTGCAACTCAAACTGTTGCCCGTTTGATGGCCTGTGCGGGAACGGGCTTGCTGAATCAGAGAAGGTGTGTCTAATGCGCAACACGCGCACCTCGTCATTGTGCGTAGTGGCTGCCACAGACATAGGACCGGGGCATGTGTTGGGGCAGTATTTGGGGAGATGGAGCACGTGCGTCTCTCCAAACCCGACCGGCCTCGTAACGACGGGTACACGCTGGTGATGAAGTCGCGGCCCGAGTCGCTGCCTCGCTCGGTGGGCGTGTTCATCAACGCCAGAGCAAGCTCGCCATCGTCTCCTACTCATCTAGCGGCTATATCCAATCACCAACAAACACAAATCAACCCAAAAGTAACGTAAAGAGACAGAATCGTAAGAAAGCGAGCGTCACATTGAGTTGTTACCGATAGGCGCCGGAGTCCTGTACGTCGCGCTACAATTCTGGCAATTCCAGCTCGCCGCTGAACGTGGTCCGGATCTGGGATATACCCACGGTCCGGACTCGGAAATTCACCAGTCGAAACATGTTATTCAGGCGCCGTCCTCGCACCACCGGGTCGTAGGGCAAGGAGAGGTTGAGCCGACTGTATACCTTTTGTATACTCCACATGCCCCACTCTGCAGCTTGACGAATTGAAGTGATTGCGTTGTGCAGCGTCCTCGCTGAGCTGCGAAGCGACGCGACTATTTTGTCGATGTCGCCGTCTTTGAGGGGAGTTAGGATGCGACCCGTCATTTCCGTGGAGCAGGGGAACGCAGAGTCCGATACGACGTTCATACGGACGGCGGGGCACGCGATGGGGTCAAGTAGCTTCTGCCGGAAACCGTGAGAGGTGTCCGAGTCATTCCATGACCCCGGACAGTTATGCTTCGCCCAGATGATGCAGCCGTCCGCGGCGAAGCAGATGGTCCCCGTAACGAAGACTGAATGTAGCCACCCGTTGTACATTGCATTTTGTAGATCAGCGCTGGACGGCTGCATCACCTGCAGGACGTACGAGAAGTAATTAGACACAGTAAAGCTAATAGAACTCCTCTTACGTAACTCACCCGTAGATTCTTCCCGTCTATAAAGCCGAAGGTACTCTTCAACAGAGGCTCTCGAGCCTCTACGAGCTCGGACAGTTTCGCCTGCGACGGGAACGCGATGCGGGCAGGGCCGTAGCCTTGTAGAGCTCACGACATGGCTAGTTCAGCTTTGCGGAGGGTCCGAGACAGGGTTGCGGGCGGGACGCTGAACAGCATGCACAGCGTGCTGTTCTCCATAGACCCAACGTAGAAACACATGAGCATCCCGAGAACTTGGTGCATGTAGCGTCGTTTGGGCGGACCCCTCTCGAAGGTGCTGCGCGGGTCACGTAGAAGGCAGAGAATCGCCCTTGTAACTGGTGGAAAGTGGCCCTGTAGCAGACAGACACACTACAACTTAGAATTAGTGATAACAACGATCAATATACGAGACTCACCTAGTTAAACTCGTCGCATTAAGGAAATTCTTGTCGCTACCGTTCAAGTACAAGGACATCCATGCCGACTCGGTGGGAGGGTCAAGGCACTCGACGGCCAAGTAGTGACGGCTCCGCATGGCCACCCTCCACTCCTCCTCCACGATAAGCCGGTGTATCTCCTGACGCACCTGCGCCACACCCTTCTCGTGCCTCAGGAACATCTCTGTCAGGATCAGCAGTGCGTCCGCGTCGTCCGTCTCCTCCACGGTGGCGGGAGCGCGGGAAAATTCAAAGTGCGGAGTTGAAGGGGGGTATGGAAGCTCTGTATGCCGCCCGATGTCCCGATTCAAGTGTCAGTTTGGGAATCGGGCCGCGGTTGTTTGTGCGAGTCTGCGGGCAATAGACGCCGGACACACCACCTTATTTATGGCATTTGTGGTTGTATTTTGGCGGACGCCCCGGCGAATATGTCGCCATATATCTGATTTATTTCTGGCATATCTGCTGGCTATTTGTGGTAGGCGTCCACTGTTTCATGGTGAGTCTCCCGCTCGTTGAGATGCTTCTCTTTCTCCGGTAGGCGATAATGGCGGCAGACTCACACGCACCTCCAGAGCTTCACGCGTGAGGAAGTCCAGCATAGCTGCGCTGCGGCTTATTGCAGAATGCATGATCGCCGCCTGCAGGAACATGTTCAGTGCTTCCTGCCGGTGCTTCGCCACTGGAGCTCGCGTACTTGGCAGAAAAGTTCGCGGTGGTAGTGGCGGAAGTCCAGCTAAAACGTAGCCTGCAGCCTCCAAATTTGCGCACAGCCCCGGAACTCGCTAAACCGACGGAAGACTGTCCATTGGTAAGGACCCCGTACACTTGGATCTGGAACACGCTGAACGACAGCAACTTGTCGACGGGACGGTTCGGAACATTGGCGTGGGCATCCTTGTTCTGCAAATGGCAAAGCTCAACACGCACGGAACGTAGAGGCTGCGAGCGCAGATCGTCATTGGAGAGTCCGGAGACCGTCGTGTCCTGCACATTTTCCATGAGCACATGGAGGTCCGTTCGGTCTTCGTCATTTTCATCAAACCATTGGCGAATCGACCACCACCAGCGATCCGGGACTCCTCTTGGCTCTTCTCCAGGTTCAGTAGCAGGTAACGCGTGGCTGAAACATCGACGCGTGCTGAGTCGACGGCGACGCGGAAGTTGGTGGCCGCCACTTCGCTGTCACACTCGATATTGTAGGATCTAGAGGGCGATGTTGACTGGCCGATCTTCAGCGTAGCGTCTTCAACAACGACCTCTAGCGTCGAGTCAAGTGCAACTTCCCACAACTTTTGCCCTGTCTTGCCACTCAAACAGATCAAGCGCTTGTCTGTGAGCAACAAGAGCCCGCGGTGCGGCTCGATACCATAATCCACGTGATACACATAACTGCATCATGCACGGGAAAAAAAGTGTTAAATAGCCACCAAGTGATACACCGCATGTGATTCACACGTACTCGTCCGTAGCGTCCAGTGATGTGAGCAGAAGCACCGCATAGCCTCGAGATTCTCGTTCCGAGTAGGATACCAGAACACCATCGGAGCTGTACATTTTGAAGAAGAAGAAAACAATGGTCAAATCGAGGCAGTGGGGGTAGCAGACATCATTTCATCGACGTACCAAATGCGCCGCGGTAAGCGGAAACGCGTGACTGTGTCAAAAGCGTTCCGATCGGTGCCATCCAGGGATTCTGCACTTGTTTTCGCTCCTCGCGATAAACTGGTGAGCAAGTCCAAGAAGCCAGCGGTGGGCTTCACAATCAGACCTGCAACACCCTTGCCAATACCCACCACGAAGCCGCCAGCGCCGTCTTGTTCCGCACCACGCACTGGTGCAGCTACAACTCCCTTGATACCATCCCACACACCTCCTACCAGTCCTTTGCTCCCTTCTGCGATAGCGTCTCCCAGGTCATTGATCTTCTTCACCTGTCGTGTAGACGCACGCTGTCGCTGCACATTGTACTGCTCGTCCATTGCCAGCAGAGCAATACCCTTGCCAAGCGTTTCTGTGATTTTGCCCGTAGTATGGAAGATGCCCACGGCCGTATTGCGCAGCAAGCTTTTCGAGCCCTTTGTCATACCAGTACGCAAGTTATCAATCCGCAAACCGTTCTCGTCTTCCAGCAGCATCTGAGCTGGCGTGTAGAAGAAGTCCTTAACACCTGTACCCAGGGTGCTTACAAGGCCAATGGGGTTACCCAAGAAGTCCACAGAGCCCATGATGCTGTACCAACTGCGCAATCCGTGATGCAAATAGTGCTGCATGGCATAGAAGGCCAGCGTGTGGGTCGTTTCCAACAAATTTTCAACGTAGAACTCTGGTACTCGGATGGGTGCCTGGTCCAGGTTTGATACCAGGGCCGCTGCGGCACTGATGAGTGTGCTCAGAACCGATGACATATCCGGCGAAAGCTGCAGAGCAAACATCACAGCGTTAGAGGCAAGGAAAACGTAAGATAACACTTAAATGAGCGATAAAGGTACCAGTGAGAGCAACAGCGATCGATCTGCAGTGCTCGTAAACGTCACATTGACCTTCACAGGACAAAGCAGGAGCCATCTCAAAAGCACCTTCATGTTTGCTCCACCCCCGCTTCTGGTACTTCCCAAGCGGCCTCCTGCTGCCGTCGACACCAATGTAGGCGTGGACCATTCGATCTCCAGCAATTTTAATGCCAAGTTAGACCCAAACTCGACACGACGGGACTCTTTTTGCTTGCTTGTTCGTGAACGTGAAGTGGCATGAGACCACTCCACACCAGAAAACACATGAGCCAACGCCACAAGTGTTGCATCTTCCAGCTTGATTTCAAGCTCTTGAAGCTGACCGAAAATGTAGTCGAACTCAATCACGTTTGGCTGGCGGCTAAAGACTGCCATCAACTGCAGCGTCGGCATCAGTATTGGGCTTTCAGCCTGTCCACCCGCAGTATTATTTTTTCCTCTTGTATCACCCGTCACTGTGTAGCCTTCTTCTTGCATTTGTGCATCTAATAGACGCATCGGCCTCACCAACACCGGGTAGTTTGTGTCTAGAAGTTGGTTGTCAATCTGGAAGTGGCCAACCCGGGCATTGACCACTTGTTTCCCGTCAGAAATCTGTCCGTAGCTTAACTGAATTCCCGAAGAAGCGTTTTGATCGGATAGAGAAATACAGAGTACCTCTTGTGGCTGTTGCGGCCCTGCTGCAGATGCCACCGAACTCCATGCACCGTCGTCTACGACTGAGATGCAGATACGGGCAACTTCTAACTGGAAATGAAGGCTTAGGTCCCCATGCTGGGCTGCACGCAATGGATTGATAAAATCCCACTTCAGCGCCAAACGCAGTTGTCCGATCATCTCCAATGCTGAGTGCTGATGTGAACGCTTGTGTGGCGAATACAACGCACAGATGCGTTCGTTGAAAGCGAGTAGAGATGGCTCGGCCATTGGATTTCCATCCATTGACATAGGGTTGGAGCTGCTGGATAGCGTGGACGGCGGTAACGGAACCCAACACTCTGCTAAAAGCACGTCAAATCGAGAGTCTTGCTTGCTGTGATCCAGGTGATCCATCATCGCATCGTCACCAAAGAAATACAGGAACGGCACGATACTTGACTCCTGGGAGGCCGACAGACCATGATCTGACGTTTCATTGCGCAAGTACACTCGCACCAGCACTTGATCGTCACCAGAAACTGCAACTGGTTTTGTGTTGGCTGTTTCAACAAACTCCACGCGCCGATTCCACTCAGCGTTGTACTTCCTGGTACCTTCGTCCGATGTTTGTGCACATGGAGGTGTCGACGTATCGCTAAACGTCATGCGTTCGGCTGTCGTAGGCTGATACAAAAATGACAACGTGAATGTCGCCTTTGAACCTTGCTCTTGAGTCCGCGCACCCTCTCCCCAATGCATAGCTTTTTCAATCACCGCGAAAGACGCATCACGATGGAGATTCACGATTGACTTGTTGTTGGCAGCAACCACCGAGTCGCCAATACGAATTTTTCCCTCGTAGACAAGAGTTCCACACGGCCCATCACACACCACACCCTGGACCAGTACACGACCATTCCGGTATACTAGATCGAGTCCCAACATTTGACCTCGTGGGAACTCGTGTATGCGCACTTGCTGTAGATGGGCATTGCTGCCAGGCGGTCCTTCAATCAATGACCTTCCAGGTGCCGACGTGTGACTTTCGTCATTCTTGCTTTGGTCTGTAGGCGCTGATGACGCGGCTGAAGACTTGGCAACTGCTGACAGGGCTGAGCGAGTTGACTCTTGGTATGTGATAGTGCAATACACCTTCGGCTCTAAGTGTTCTGTTGTGCCATGCGTGTGTTTGAAATTACTCCGTATGACTTCAGTAGGAATTTGGAGGTTCGATACGCCAATAAGAACTGCAGTCAGCCGTTTTTCATCGCCCATGTCTTCGTACGTGCCATCGCTTGCGGAATCGTCCGTAGTCACCGAAACAGCAGACCCTCGAGATGAGTTGAAGCTTCTAGTGCGAGGTCCTAGACTTTCGTCGTCTGCAGCTGTAGACCCAGTGACGAAGTGTGAAAGGCCAGAATCTTTTTTCTCTTCTGCTGATGAAGTATCTGGCACTGAGCGTAGCGCTGCGGGTATATTGGTGCCACTGGTTGAAGTATCTACGGCTTCGCGTTCAAGCAACAACTTCAGCTGTGATTTGGAGCTCACGAGCACATCCAATTCCTTCTTCAGTTGGTACGCAGATAGCAGATCCATGAGTTCCTTCACAGCGTCAAGAGACTCTATACTCTCTCCGCTAACCGTGGTAGCAGAAGACGGAGTCGTTAACGTTCGCCGGCAACACATTTGGAAACGAATTCGCGATTCATTCTCTGCAGGAAGAGACCGACCTCCATCTTTTCGGGCCACGCGCACGGGTGCCAAGAACTCCACTACGTGGGGTTCATAATTGGCCTCGCCCCTGGCAGAAATTATAGCTGCTGCACAATATTCCCGCAACGGAATGTGAGCAGTTGCGATGATGGAGGACCCGAAAAGTATTTTGTCTGCCTCTCGTATCTCCACAATAAGCTCAGGATTGACTCCAAACTCGTGGCTGCTGCTTTCGTCTTTGTTTTCATTCAACATCAAAGCACTAAGCACTGCCCGGGAATTTGGTGCAGGCAGCCAGCGCGGAAACATTGTTGTAGATTGGGGTGCAAGCTTTGTCCGAGCCTCCTCACCTTCTGTCTTCAGCGAGAAAGTAATGAACGGTTGACACGATGTTAAGTCACTGCGTCCTGCTTGAAGGAATACATCTTCCAGGTATGAGGCGTCCACCAAACGAACACAAAGTGCCAGCGCTTCCACCTCCTTTTCCTCTTCCACCACAGGTGGGTTCGTGCCGACTTCGTCACCCTGGCGGGTAATACCAACATTTGCAGTTTGATCAGTATATTGCTTTCTCGCTACTGCGGAGTCTGTCGCAAAGCGCACGCGCTTCTTCTTGGCGGGTGTATCTCGTGCATTGTCTTCATCGGATCCATCCGCCAACTGTGCCGTATCCGCCAACTGTGCTGTGTGAGCCGCCAGTACGTGCGAAATAAACACAATAGACGTGTTGTACCTTTTCCAACTGCGAAGCAAAGTCGCCCGTCGACGACGCTTATGCTCGCCTGAGAATCCGGGCAGCATATCCGTCACCAGCAGCGTTTTCGTAGTTTCGTCAAGCAGCACTTCAGCCCATAATCGCTTCTTCGACACACCTTCAGATATGTCAATCGTCGGCAATCGCTGCAGTTTCTTCAGTTGCACTTCAAAGCTTGCAACCACATGCGCCTGGCCCGTGGTTGCCGCTCTGGAAAGCGCTGAGACAGGAGTATCGCTACTTTCTCTGTCTGGTTTAGACTTCGGCTTAAACTTGTCTGATCGATGACCATGTAGAGGGTGCTCTTTTCGAAGCGCTCCAATTCCTAACCCAGCCACTTTTTGCACCTGTACGAACACCGTCGGAAATGCAGAGAAGCGGAACGGCACGTAATCGATGGTGTGGAATGGTAGAACCGGTTCTCCACCTTCAAAACCGATAGTAATGTTTCCCTTGTCGTCTTTCACTAGCGTTTTCTGCCAAACCATCAGCGCCAAGTTGCTGCATTCGTTTTTGATCTTGAACGGGACGAAACCCTCGCTCTCCTTGTGCTTCACAGTCAGTGTATGTTCACGATCATCTTCTTCGTATCCATACGAAGACGGAGGAGAGAAGTGGATTACCTGGTTACCCTCCTCCAGATACACCAAGAACGAGGGGTCATGGAGCTCAACTGCCACGTTCAGCTGGATTTCATCCGCGAGCATTCGTTCCGCATCACTGTATTCATCCAATTCATCGAAAAACATACTTGATTCTTCGTCTTCGAGGATTTGTTCGCGCTGTGAAACGTTTCCTTCGAAGCATTCCGGGAGACACGGTG
The DNA here is from genome assembly GCA_012656105.1 of Phytophthora syringae. NCBI lineage: Eukaryota > Oomycota > Peronosporomycetes > Peronosporales > Peronosporaceae > Phytophthora > Phytophthora syringae. The sequence continues at coordinate 38,197 of JAAKBD010000022.1, forward strand.
GTGCCGGTCGGACTTTCGACTTCACTCGTAGCACAAAATTGCCAACAGAGGAAAGTTCAAATGGTGCACTCCACTGTGATGAATTGGCACACGAGCCGGTATCACGATCCTCATGACGCTTGTCAGGTAGCACAAAGCAAATCTGAACCCGTGACGGCAGACGCGAATCACTCCAATGAAAAATCTTGGTTTCCTTCTGGCGAATCACGATATCTGCATTTTGGTCCGTCGAGCGCTCTTGCCGAATACGAATTTCAAATCGGTTCGAAGTGTTAATAAAATAGTAGCGTGGGACTAGTGTTACAACACGTGATCGCGAAAACTTCTCTGGACCTTGCTCGATCATCACGCCGAACTCGTACTGCTTGAACGTTGACTTCAGTCCATCCGATGGAGCCCCGAATTCTGCGATCGTAGAAAGCAGAGATCTCGCATCACGAGACCGATTGGTTGGCACAAGAATTTGCCCACGGACGCCCACAGCACTGATATCAAACGGTTCCGATTGCACCTCACGCTCATGTTTGCCGCCTTTGATACCAATCTTCATCTTTGATACAACTTGTTTGCTCTCACACGAAAACACAGACAGCGATACGGCGGATGACTCCTCCTCAGCAGCAGTTTCACCGTCATAAAGACGGCCGGGGTGGTTGGACGGAATGAGATAATCGTCTGCTGTATAGAACGCGAGCGACAGAGAGGTTCGGTCAATCAACCAGTATTCCGTGAACACTCGACACACCACGGGACAGAGAATATTAAGCGCACGGGATCGTAGCTTTTCGAGCTGTGTTATTTCAACACAGATCGTCAGCTTATTTGCAGGAGTGGGGGCTTCCAACTCGCTATCGTCACGCATGTTCAGTTCAATTCGCTCACAAAAGGACTGACAGCCGTAGATGAACGTATCTCTGGACCATCGAGAGAATCTTCGTAATTGAATCTGCGGCAAAGAAAGACTCAAACCAACAACTGTCGGGGTTTGTACAATCTCGCCATTGTCCATGTCTCGTTCAAGGATATCCAATTCAGCCACGCAGGCAGAACTTCCCGATGCAACCTTGCCACTTGCACCCGAAAAGGAAGCTGCGTTTTTCGTCACCCATACAACCTCAGACTCCGCTTTCATACACACAGTTCGGTACGAAAGTTCGTAAGGCACGAGGTTCTCTAGAAAAATAGGCGGACGCAACGTGATCGTAGTTTCGTGGCGTTCCGATTTGCGTAGGGCCGTTAGAATCACTTGGAACGGTGGCAACGACACACCGAACGTAAAATCTGCTGCATTGCGCCCTTCGCCAGCTGTACTTGGGTGGACATCCCAGTAAAACGTCAATGCTTTTCGTAGTTCCAATGAACCAACATTCTGACGACGATTTGAGCGACCGCGCACCTTCGTGTCAGTAGACCGCAATAGCGCTGCGATCGAAAGCGCCTCGGAGCGCTGCACTTCTCCGTTTGACAACAATGGGCGGAATGCAATGGTCCCCGACTCAAGATATTGAATGGGGATGTAGTGCGCCGTCTTCCCACCGGCCTCGATCGTTTCCTCTCGGAGGTCGTCGTAGATCACTTGGATCGGAACGCTAAAGAAATTTGTCAGCTGCACTTTTCCTCGAAGACGTAAAACAAGAGTACCTTGTTCAGCGACGGTCTCGCAAATAATGCTTTCCCCGTGCCACGAATCCCGCTGTTGGCCGCTGCTCTCCAAGTGGAGATAGCTGCGATTCGAGTAACCAATAGGCACCGGAATCGCCTTAGAAGAAGTTTTCCTCTGTGAATGAGACTGGGGCTTCAGCCACAGCAGGCGACGCAATGGAGACGTCACACATCCCGCAGGCGCCTCATGTGCAACAATTTCTGTTGCTATGCGCTCACCGCTTTCAACCCGGATCCACTTCGTGTCTGAAGATGAAATATCGTTTAGCATCGTAGACAGACGACGACGACTCCAGGCATTGCTGTTAAACATTGCCGTCCCTGCCTTCATAATGTCATCGTTGGTATCGCCACCAGGGACCTCAGTTGGCATTTCAATTGAGCCTGTAGGTCTTCGAGAAGATGATGGCGCGCCTCCCGTTGTAGGCGCAGTACCAGACGACGATGGGTGGGTTGCAACAACAAATGGAATTCCTGACTGATTGTCCACATAAATAAACGGACCAAGGCGCGACGACAGAGCCTCGTCAGCTGAGGTCACTTTCGTCACCAGAGCAAAGAAATGCACCAGTACGTTGATCACATTACGCGAAACGTTGATGTTGAAGTCGTCCTTCACCACAATCATGAGGGTGTTCGCTAGTTTCGCACCGTCCTGCACGTCAGGCTGTTCCAAGAGTTCACGGTAGATAAAGTTCTTTGATTCCCATGAATGTGCAGCCGCGTTGGTAAACACTTCGGTTCGCGATGAGCGGAAGAGACACAATGGCATTCCATCACACCGCAACGCAGCACCTGTAGGGGAAATGGACTGCCTTTCCGACATGCAGTAGTCGCACAGCACCCCACCCTTACCATGGTACGCCATATTCACCTCGAAGTCTTCCAGAACAGGCTCCCATACTGCTAATTGGGAATTGTAAGCTTGAATTCCGAAGCGAAGACTCGTTAACGCAGTAAATTTATCTTCCAACCTTCCCCGGATGTCTGCATGGAGCGTTGCCACGCGAAAGTGAAGCAGCGGTAGCAGCATGTTGTGGAAATCGTTCACGACGGTTGCGTTCACCCCTGGGAGCGTGAATTCCAATATCTTGAGGTTTTCGAGGAACGACGCGTATGCAAAAACGATTTTCGTTTTTCTTCCGACGCCTTCGTGGGATCGCAGGCTCGCCTTCATCAGCACTGGCTGCAGTAGTATCGGGCGTATCGGTAGTATCCTCGGCATTTATGCGGCTCTTGTCCCCGCGGTGGGGAGATCTAGATCTAGACGTAGCTGACACAATCGATAACGCGAACGGAATCGGTGCGTCCCCAACACCGTTAAACATCAAATACCCTCCCCTCGCGCACCTGTTGTGCCAACCGTATGTGCACCCTCGGCCTGAGGTCCCGATCGAGCCGAGTTAAAATCCATTTGCTGGCCAGTAGAATTTGCCGCACCAAACTTCGTACCTTTGGTGAAAGAGCGATATATCGTGAGTTCCTCGAATACGATAAGTTCTCGGTCGTAGATTACACTTTTGTCTGAGTTGAACATCGTGCTTCCGTGCTTCCAGATTGTCGTCTCGAACGCCCCCGCTGAGCCTTCTGGGCCCAGATAGCCAATGGCGCCAAGCTGGTCGTATTTCCGAATCACAGTTGACAGCGGTGCTGCTTTTCCACCAGCGGTAGGTGTACCCACTGATTCTTCGTTAGGGGCGATTTATCTCTGGTGGTACTTTCATTATCGTCACTGGCGTCATCAACAACAGCGTCCAATATGATTCGATCTCCATAGTAAATTTCATCACCAATTTGCCGACGACTGCCGGTCGCAGGCAAAATCCGGAAGGCTACACTCTGAACAAGTTGCCGCTGCTGTGTCGTATACGGCAAGACAAGGTACCGCTTGCGCCATGTTGAATTGTAAAACCCAACCACTGGTCGTGTCTCAAGCCGTCCACGGAAACTCGCCGAGACTAAGTAAATGAGCGACTCTCCGTAGAGAGCAGTTGTACGTTGGTGCTCACTTTTCTTCGAGGAAGATGATGCAACACCTGAACGTGGAGAAGAAGGTGACCGACGGCGGCCTGTCGAGGATGATGTTTCGCTATCTGCCCCACCACCTGAAAGTGACGAGATAGAAGATCCCGACATCGAGCGGTGTTTTTGACCTGCCTGAGTTGCAGGCGGTGTTGCAATAGTCGGCCGACGCAGGATATGTTCCAACGCTGCTAGCATCGTGCAGAAGTCCAAGTACCCAAAACGCAGCTCCATAACCCGGTCAAACGTTGTTCGGTAGCGAAGAAAGTGAGAACGCAGATCCATCTGTAGGACGGTTTCCATATCAATGGGCTTCAAGCAATCCGCAGATGCAGCTGTAGTATGCTCTGTCGCCCAGACACTCTCCTCGGACAGCCTCGACGTTGCATGGATGTTCTCCAATGCGACACAAAACTGCAATTGATTGTGGCTGTGCGCAGGAGATTCCTTGGTGGTGTCTTCGACAGTAGGGCATTCATCTTCATTCGTTTGACGGAGATAGTTGAGAAGAACAGAGCACTCCCATGACAGCATCAGAGCTCGAGACTTCAGCATGTTAGGTCTTCCACTAGCAACAATGCGGACGGGCCAACATTCAACTCCAGACTAATTCGGCGATAGATAGGAGATATCACTGCATCTTCTTGTGTTGCATCTTCATCGATCCCACCTCCTTCGGCATCCATCGTCTCCCCGCGACTGCTAACAGAACCTTCATCCTCTGCACTCCACCCTGAGGACATCATCAAAAACTGGAGTACATCGTAGTGGATATTCGACGGGATCACTTTAAACCCAGCAACATCAATAACCAAGTCCATTCTCCCTTCCGTTCCCGCGACTGGGGTCAGCTTGTCGCCCCCTTTGACGGAGCGTGTACCGCCATGACCTGTCACCGTAGATGACATCGGTGAGTAGGCAGAAACTTCAGAATCTGTGCGTCTCAGTGAAAGCTCAGATCCAAATAAACCAATAAAGGCCCTGGAAGAGACACTTCTAAACTGCGTTCTTGGTGTTCGTAATCCATGTCCATGTGAGGTGAAAGCTGCGTCGAAGCCCATCGTTGTAACATCCACCTCAAAACTTTCGCGTCCAAACTGGATTTTAATGGCCTTTGGCAAACCCTCTTTGCATCGCTCAAAAATTACTACATCCCGATACGAGGCCGACATCTTGGAGTTCACGCGCGAATCTCGAACATGAACACCTTCTAGATCCAGGTCTGCAGTCAGCCTGCCATTTGCCAAGTTGTAATCAGCCCGGCTCAATATAACCGAGAGAGCTAGCACGCATATCGATCCATCGTTTGTATTACTCTGCTCTGCCATGCCCAGATCACCGCTACTTGAAGGATGATAACCGTGCTGCCCCTGTAGAATTTCTATCGTTATCTCGGGGACATGCAAATCCAACAATATATGACGCTCTTCTGCAACTTCTGGCACCTCCGATACACTGGCCCCATTGCTAGCATCATCCTCCACAATTCTGCTTGAGCTTGAAACTTCATCAAGACTACGTACAAACGAGAACCGGCGAGATGTAACCCGCGTGAGCACTTTCGCAGCTGTGTCCGCAACTGGTGAAAATGATAGCGACTGCGCTCACGGTAATTTTGGAATGGCACTCGCAGTACAAATGCGTATTGCTCTTGATTGCATACCAGGCGGACTGGATTGAACTTCACTGCCAGCTTCAGATCCGCATGCGAGCGAAAGTCCGCTGCTATAGAGTAGTTAGTTAATCCTAGCAGACTTTGTGTGGTGAATCCACCGCCGCCAGGCCGCTTATCCAAATCGTCACGATCTACAAGAATCACCGACACAATTCGAAGCGCTTTCATATCCAGTTGTAGCTGCTTCAGCGACGAATTCAGAAGCACCTTCGCCACAATTCGATTCTCCATGCCAAGAAAGCTGCTGACGACGCCTTCATTCGACACCCTAAAGTTGTCAAATCGTACTAAAAGTGATTCGGATGACATGCGGTGTGGTGGCATCTCCAGTACCGTGTCTTCCAGTTGAAGATCCACGAGTGGAAACATCGATACAACGTCGGAGCCCAAAATCCGTCAGGAGGTGGTCTATCGGCTGATTCATCTTCATTAACTTGTACTTGTGCCGGGTTGCCTTGGGTGGCCCCAAGTTGATAATCTCCTCCCATAACATGTCGGCTTGCTCTCGAGATAGGATGGACAACACCGTTTCCAATAGCACACCCTTCATCAAATAGTTGCGCATGTCATCGACGAAGCTGTAGAGAAAACGGATTCGAGGCGATTTCAGGCGGACAGAGTATCGACTACTGTAGCCCGGGTGCCATGCTTCCTGAATGGAGTCTGCGCCGTAAAACTGCACAGCACACGAAAAACCGCGGGGACCTTGTCTAGCATATTCAGAATCTCGTTCAACGTTGGAACATGGCCAACTTCAATTCCTCCATCGCGCACCCCTATAGCACCTCGATTAAGCCACATCTCATCATCGCCAGTTTGCTCGGTTGCTGTGCTTCCGTGGGATACGATCTCACTTAAATGCTGGTCCGACAGGGATACATCGCAGATTTTCAGCGATGTCAGATAGGCAAACATACTCATGTAACGTGGAAACTGTTGGACGCAACAACAGAACTGTTGTGCGGTCAAACTAGCAAATGCGGATGGCATGCCTTCAGGTCGCTGCTTGTCATCCAAGTGGAGGAATAGAGACAACCCTTCAACATGAAGGCGTAGCTGCATTGAGGCTGGCCGATCTTCCTCGACATCGTCTTTCCTATCCTTCGTAAATTCTTCTTCAGGGTCCCTTTCTTTTTCTGGGCTTGTGGCTGGGCGACTGTCGAGGAATGACGATGCCATCCACACGCCTAGTTTCATTGAAAAGGTGTCTTCATTGGCATCGGTGTCAACGGAAGACAAGACAGATTGTTCCTCAGCATCTCCAACTCTTTTTCTGCTTGCTGTACTTCCATCACTGAAACTACGCAACGAGAGCGGTGGCGGTGGCAGAGAGTGCCCTTTGTGCTATCTTCTGAAGCCTCTTCGTCATTGTGCTTGAAGAAAAACACAAATACTTCTGCTAGCGTGTCTTGATAAACGTCAATAGTCAATACCCGTAAACTTGCATCAACCGAAAGCCTGGTGATGAGCGGGTCCTGCCAAACAGAGTTTTTGTCGGAAGATGGGGATAGTGGGGAGTGACGAGCATGTTTCCACATACTGTTGTCTTTTAGCATGACGGCATCGGAAGCAATGCTCGTAATCGCTACGTGAATGAGTTGTTCCGATGACTGCGGAGGTTTTGTAGCTGCAAAATTAGCATCCTCTGGCTTGTCGTCCCCGTTCGTCACAACTCCATGATTTCCAGATTTCACAAGTAACCGCTTCTTTTCCTCCACTTTCGACGAGCTTGACGCTTTTGTGAGAAGAATATCCTCCACCAAGAACGTTCCCAGCGCAAACTCCAGTCTTCTGTCATACGATCTCACCTCCAAATGCGTGTTGATATCAACTGCACGAACACGAACGATTTTTCCAGATCCGTTTTCCATATCTCGGACTTGCAGCGTGAGGGTAATCTCCCCACCCCAAACTGGAGATTGCAAATTACACGTTTCCACAACTTGAGTAAGTCCTGGTCGCCGATATCTTTTCTCGAAATGTCTTCTTCCGCTCGAGCTGATTCTTCCTTGCCATACCAAGATACGGACTGTTTTCGGATGCATCTGTGGGCTGTCCACTTGAACCGCTACTAGACATAGGAACAGCTCTAGGTTTCACGTAGGATGACGTCTTCCGTACAAGCTTTGGCTTACTACGTCTCGGAGAGTTGTTTGACAGTAGACCTACTCGCGTTGAAGAATGGTTTGTCATGTCGTTAGACACGTCAGCATCTCTATCAATGCGCCGCTGCGCATGAACTGAGAAGTTATCTCCAAAGGAATGCAGCAACTGCATCAGCGAGCGGAAACTTGTGGCCGACAAGTTCAGGTTGACGCTGTCAACACCACCAATCAATTTCAGGAGTGGAATGCTCGGGTCATCCGGGGTGACGCTCATGTAAAACTAAACGTCAACGACGTTTTCTCAAGCAGGTAATGCCAGGCCGACTTTTTGGCCGAATGGTTTCGTGAACGAAACACAGTGCTGTTTCCACCTTCGATAATTTGCACTTCAATGCCCGAGATACTGATTTCGAGAACGTCATAAAGACTTTCCTCTGGTGAACCGAGAACAATCACCCGACTTGCAGTTGTCTCCTTGTCATGTTCGCAAAAATCAGTTATCGTGTCGCTTTCGTCGAGCGTATCACTTGGATGTTTCGTCTGTGCTTTTAAATGACCAAGAAAGACCAGCAGACTCACTTCATCACCTTTTGGTTTTCCTGTCTCAACTGGTGGAGATTGAATAACATTGATCAAAGGCGAGATCACATCCAAACGCATTTCAAGTTTTGTTCTACGAGCCAATGCGTCTCGCAGCTGAGCGGTACTGTACCGCTGAAGACTTTGTGCTCGTTTCCAGGCACTGTGTTCAAGACTCGATAGATCGACGTTTACAGGGCGAGAGAACACGGTGACTACATCCAGAAGGAACATCAGGTTGACGTTGCACTTGATAGGTTGGGTCACGAATGACACCCGCAGCAAATGAGCTGCAGATGCATCAGCTGAAGACATTGCACTGTTCTTTTTCTTGGGATCTGATTCCACAGCAACTTTTGGCTGGCGCTCCGACTCAATACTAAGTTGTATGAGTGGAAGTTCTCTTTCGCAGTGGCGAAGTCGCACGCTGCTCATTTGGTTTCGCACCCCAATTGGATGATACTCCAAAACTTCGTCCATATCCATACGTTGCAAGAAAAATCTGTCCCGGACGGACTAACAGACCGTCTCCTGTGTGATTGCTGGTCATTCAACAACGAGCTCGAACTCTGACAGAAAAATGCATCGCGTAGCTGAAGCCCAATCTCCAAGCACGATGGTCGAACCAAGAACTGGATTTCCACATCGTCCAAAGAAGCAATCAGGTGTGACCGTGATGTAGATTTGGAAGGCGATTTGCCAGACCCTTCGTGAAGAGTGAGACTGCTAAGATCAGCAGGAACATCCTCGAGGCTGAGCCCGAAGCTCGACTTACCAAGGGTAAGCTGGAATCGGTACAAAATGTGTTGATGCTCTTGTAGCAAACGCTTCGTATGCGCCGCGGCATCTTCAACCTCGCCATTTTCAGACACTCGGCTTTCAGTGTCATTTTCCTTTGGGTGAAAGTCAATCGCCTCATAAAGGTCTTTGGTATCTTGATCACTCCATTTCACGTCCTCAACACGTACTTCACCACCTCTTCGTGATGTTGTGCCATGGCCAGATGATCCATCTTGCCCACCAGCGCCAGTAAGATACGACCAAATACGGGAGCTAGCAGGAATATCAGAACCCTGTGACAGAGCCACACCTTCGCCTTGAACGTCGTTTTGCAGCCTGCTCATAACGTCCTTCTCTTTATCCTTGTCTGCGATACATTTACGTACAGCACGGCGGAGCTTGATCAACTCCTGCACATCGATGCCGAATTCCAAATCGTCAAACTCGCTGCGCACCACCTCTTTCGGCAGTAATTGCACATCTTTTGGAACGAATGAGGCTGCCAATGTAGTACCATGCACCAGCACCAAATACAATTCTTTGTATCGATTTCGCTGGTGTCGCTTTCTTTCTAATGCTTCCCAATCCACGTGCGCCAATCGCTCCCGAACGTCCAACAGCACCGCATGGACGGCATAGCTCCACCACGCCCTGGGGTCGTCTTTCACGGTAATTCTCTTCGGACGCAGCACATGGTACCGAGCCTGACGACGTTTCACCGTCACGAAAGAAATGAACGAAAGCGCACTCAAGTACTGCTGGCGGTGCAGCGACGTACTGATCTGGTCAACACTAGCTTGGGCATCAATGTAAGTGGACTTCTCTTCCATCACGTGAACAACAGCCTCACGATACTTGACAATGCAGTTTTCCACGCGATCCACCTCTTCCAGCGACCACTGCATGCAGCTCGACAACGCTTCCTTGAACTGCTCCACCGACGGGATCTCGTCTTCCTCTTCGGTGAGGTCTCTAGCAACAGACCACGCCTCCGAGAACACAAACCCCAGTGTGTACTTGCGCTCCCTCGCCAACTTGGGCATCATTTCCAAGAATTCACTCCACGCTTCGTCTCCAATTGCGTCTATCGTCTCCACCATCCAGGGCGTCCCCAGTCTCGACATGACTCGCTCACTCAGTTCGTTGTGAGAAATCGGCAACTTTGCATTGCCATCATTCACCGTCAGCTTCATCGAGACCGTCAACGGGTGCACAATGTAATCACTCTTGCTAAACAGCGGCGGAAAAGCCTTGACCGGTTCAACGTCGGACGTCGGAGGCGACGGAGATGGCTCCTCTATCTTCCTATCTACTGAGAAACTGCTCCTCATCAAACCGGCAAAGCTTCTGCGTCCCCCAGCACTGCTGCGGGTACAGGCACGAGCGGCAACGACCAGTAGACGCCGAGCTTGTTGATGTCCATCTTCTTCCGGATGAAAGAAACGCTGTCCGACTGCCCGCCTCCTCTGCCCACCATCGTGTAGTTCCATCCCTCGTCCGCCGACTTGATGATGATCGCTTCGAGCGTCATTCCCACCGCATAGGGGTGGCGAGGGTCCGACACGGAGTCCTCCAGTCTCAAGTGAAGGTGCTGCACGTGTACCTGCACATTGTCCAGCACTTTGACCAGCAGCTTGAAGAGGAAACTCTGCGTCCAGCTCAGCCCCGCGGCTGTCTGCGGCCGGTTCTTCTCGTTGAACTCGGTGGCTTTTTCCACGGCGTCCAGCGCCGCGCGTTTGCGCTGCAGCGACTGCAGCTTCTGCTTCGCGGCGCGCTGCGGCTCGTCGTCCGCGGGGAGGCCTCGACCACCTCCAGCAGCAAACTCACGTCCTGGATGTCCACGCGGATGGGCTGGTTGGCCAGATTCGTCCACGGGAGGTCGATGCGCAGCTGGCGCAGCGTCCCCTTGACCAGCCGCAGCTGCTTGGGCAGCGGGAAGGCGTCGGGCTGCAGCTCCACGGCCTCCACCTCGATCTTCCCGTTCCAGACGCTGATCTGCAGCGCCGCCGGGTCGATGTTCTTCACGTAGCTGCCCAGCACGGCGTCCAGCACCACGTGCACGTAGCGCTGGAGGAACATGCCTGCCGCCCTCTCGTCAGAATGCGGAATGATTTTGTTTGGTAGTTGAAGGCAAACAAGTTCGCACTTAGTCGGATGGAGGCAGTAGCGCAGGCGGAGCACGAGCTGGGCGGCATCTGCCGCTACGTGTCCGCCAGCCTCTCTGCTCATGGAGACGCCCAGCGCTTGACGTTCTCTGTCGAGGAGGAGCGGGCGCTGGAGGAGAAGGTGAGCGACGGCATCGCCGCGTACCAAAGCGCGCTGAGCGAGGCGCAGGACTGGCTGCAGGAGCTGCAGGAGCCCAAAGAGGCCAAGGACGCGGCCGAGCGGCTGCACCAGCACGAGACGCAGCTGCAGAGCCACGTGGTGCAGAGCAGGAAGGCCCTCGTGGCCTATCGCCAGCGCGCGAAGCTCGAGCGGCTCGAGCAGCAGCGTCGCAGCCTCTTGCCCCAGAGCCCCAAGGACCGCCGCGACGGAAAGGCTGCGACCGGCTCCGGCTCGGCGGTGGACGTCACGGCGGCGCTCAAGCGCACGAGGCAGGTCATGTCGCAGGAGATTGAGCGCGTGAGCTCCGTGACGAAGGTGCTGGACGACGGCCGACTCAGTCTCAGGAGCTCCCACGAGGAGTTCGGCGGCGTGCAGGCCGAGATGGCCGAGGTGAGGAAGAGACTCAAGGCGCTCGAGTGGCAGGCCAAGCAGGACAAGATGTGGATCGCTGCGGGGGTCGCAGTGCTCGTCTCCACGGTCACGTTCATCGTGTACGAACGCACAGGCCTCGTCTTCATTTAAAGGAGTACATTGTGTGCAGTATTCGAGTTCATATACTGCAGGTGCTGATGTTGCACTGATGGCAATTTCGTGGGCAGTCGTCCTGCACAATTAGTTGGAGACCAAGAAGCAGTGATTCTGGGCCAGAGCCTCGGATGCAAGCTATTACATGATGCAGCAGCTGGTTTGTGCCGCTGCTAATCAGAGCGATTTGACGCTTTAACTTCAACAGGTAACAACGCTCTTCAACCGCCCTGCCGGTGGTCTCTCTTCCAGGCCATTTTCAGTTTTCCCTTGCGAACGCCAAGAGTCCCCACCAACTACCGACTAACGATGCCGCCTACCGCCTCTTCCCAGCTCGTGGGCTGCCACAACTTTGCGCGCGCCAACCCCAGTCCGACCGCTTCGTCGTGCACAAGTTCCACCACATCGAGTTCTTCTGCGCAGACGCCACGAACGTGTCGCGGCGCTTCGGGTGGGGCATGGGCATGGGCCAGATCGCCAAGTCCGACCAGTCCACGGGTAACCACGTGTCGGCCAGCTACGTGATCCAGAGCGGAGAGGTCAAGTTGGTCTTCACGGCGCCGTACGCACTCGAGACGGAGAAGGCGGCGGACGCCGTGAGCCCCATTCCTGGCTACGACCCGGTACGAGACAGAGAGGACCTGCAGAAGGTCGTAGAGTAGAGAGAGCTGACATTGTACTGAATGGTTGTCTTCGGAGTAGGAATTCGCCCACAAGTTCGTGATGAAGCACGGTTTGGCTGTGCGAGCAGTAGGAATCCTCGTCGGAGATGCCAAGACTGCCTACGAGGTGCGATCTAAGACGGCTGAAGATGTCAAACGAGTGTGCTGAAGTCTAACTGAGATTGTGTTGACTAGATGTCGGTGCAGAACGGAGGTGTTGGTGTGCTGGAGCCCCAGACACTCACGGACAAGGCGTCCGGAAAGACGACGGCCGTCTCTGAAGTAAAACTCTACGGTGACGTGGTGGTGCGCTGGGTGAGTGGCGACGTGGAGGGTCCGTTCGTCCCAGGCTACCAGAAGTGCGAGAGCCCCAGCATGAGCATCGGCATCCAGCGACTGGACCACTGCGTGGGCAACGTGCCGAAGCTGCTGGAGGCGGTCCAGTACATCATGGGCTTCTCGGGTTTCCACCAGTTTGCCGAGTTCACGGCGGAAGACGTGGGCACGCTGGACTCGGGCCTCAACAGCATGGTACTGGCCAGCAACAACGAGATGGTGCTGCTCCCCGTGAACGAGCCGACGTTCGGCACGAAGCGCAAGAGTCAGATCCAGACGTACCTGGAGCAAAACGTGGGTGCAGGGCTGCAGCACATGGCGCTCAAGACGAACGACATTTTCCACACACTGGCGGTGAGTTCGGTGTTGCTGGCACTGGTTCAGGCTGTACTGTAGTGGTCTAACTGTTCATCCTCTTGTTTTACTGAATGACACAGGAAATGCAAAAGAGGAGCTTCGTGGGCGGCTTCGAGTTCATGCCGAAGCCCAACAAGGTCTACTACGAGCAAATGCCGGAACGGATCGGAGACGCCTTGACGAAGGAGCAGTACGAGCAAATTGAGCAGCTGGGCTTGCTGGTGGATAAGGACGACCAGGGCATCCTGCTGCAGATCTTTACTAAGCCGCTGGGCGACCGCGCCACGGTGTTCTTCGAGATCATTGAGCGCGTGGGTTGCATGAAGGATATTGCCGGTCGACTCGAGCAGGCTGCGGGTTGTGGAGGCTTTGGCAAGGGCAACTTCTCCGCGCTGTTCAAGTCGATTGAGGATTATGAGAAGTCGCTGAACGTGTAAATGGCGAGTTGCATTTCGACGGCCTCTTCCAGTGAGTGGCGTTCTTAGCAGGAAAATGTAAGTCGCTCATAATTTGCACAAGTTTGATTAAATATTGATGCAGTACATGTACACAAGTACAGCCCTACTTGTGATTCTCGAGCCAGTCGCGGGTGAATACAGAGAAGGATGACACCAACGGTGCAGGAGAAACTGAAGCATTGGATCAATCGAAATGCAGCTACAACGTCGAAGCAAGCTATCTACCGGTCCTAAAGCAGCCGTCTGAGACTACTGTACTTGCTTACTGCCCATGCAGCGACGGATTCGACAGAACAGCGAGACGGTGAATTCATGTAACTTGGTTTAGTATGCAAATGTGCTGCTTATGCTGCTTCCGGTCAAATGCACACAAGAACGAGGGGGGCACGAAACCTTGTCGTTGCAGCTTGGTCGGTCGGAGTGGCTTCAGCCTTCTGCTCTTTACCACGGCAGCTCAAAGGTGCCGAACGACTTGTCGGCGTTGTAGAACTTCCCGGTGTCCTTCATCGACAAGTCGGCCACGATCTTGGCCATCGACTCGGCCGAGTCGGACGCTTTCATCCAGCCCGAGTGGTTGTTCATGTCGGTGGCAACGTAGCCAGGATTCAGCGTCACGAACACGATGTTGCTGTCACGAAGCTCGACGGACATCGAGCGAGTGACCATGTTGAGTGCGGCCTTGGAGGGAGCGTAGGTGTACGCACTACCGAAGAAGTCTTTGTGCTCTTCAACGTTGTAGCCGAGACTGCCCAGGAACGACGAGACTTGGGCGACCGTGGCAGTACCGTGGTTCTTGGATGCGAGCTCCAGGTTGGGCAGCAGGGCGCGGGTCACGAGGAACGGACCGACGGTGTTCACCTCGAACTGGCGCATGAAGGCGTCCTTGGTGGCCGACTTGAGGCCACCCTCAATGTAGATACCAGCGTTGTTGATGAGCAGATCGATGGGGACGCCCTCGAGCTCACGAGCTGCCGAGAGCACCGAAGCTTCGTCACTCGAGTCCAGCGTGACGGTCTTGAAGGGCGAGAGCGCCTCAAGCTGCTCCAAAAGAAAGCAACACAAGTGTTAGCACCGACAGTTGGGCAGCAGCAATACTTGTTGAGCTCGTACACCATCGGTGTTACTGTTGGCGCGGATCGTGCCGATGACATTCCAGCCACTCTTGGTGTAGTGCTCGGCCAGGGCGAGGCCGATACTGCGTGTGCTGCCCGTGATGAGAACCGTCTTCTTTGTGGCTGCCATGGTTGGAGGAGGAGGTGGGTTGTTGCTTGGCTTGCGGGCTTCGAGGCTTGTTTGAAAGTGAGCGAACGAGTGAGCTCAGCTCAGACCTGTTCGCTCGATTAAGCAGTTGGCGGTGCTGCCATAGCTGCGGGCCCCAACTCAAGTTGCGGCGTGATCATTGATCCATTGTTCTATCCTCGTAATCATCGTCAATAACTTCGTTCGTCAGTTTGACGTGATCTTCGCACTTGAGTATGGTCTCGGCGCGATGAAGACTACGCAGGCGCTGCTGATGGCAATCAATGCGATACCCGCTTGCAAGTGCCGAGTCCTGCAAGTACCTGCAGAGGAACTGAGCACGTAGTCTGCAGCGCTGTGCCCCCGAAGCAACATCTCGGTCTGTTAACAAAGTCAAACGTTCTATGACTGCGAGCGTTTCAGTCGCCACTCTAAGTGTGAGATGTCTTCTGTTGCATTGCGATTGCTGCTTCGAGCCGCAATCAGAATGCAACCCGCCACTTCAAGCCTCCGCATCCCGCTGCTCGAGTCGATGGGCAACAATATCCTTCATGCAGCCGCACGCGCTCAATGAAACACCGTGGCCGCCCAGCGGCTTAGTAAAGATCTGCAGCAGGATGCCCTGGTCGTCCTTATCCACCAGCAAGCCCAGCTGCTCAATTTGCTCGTACTGCTCCTTCGTCAAGGCGTCTCCGATCCGTTCCGGCATTTGCTCGTAGTAGACCTTGTTGGGCTTCGGCATGAACTCGAAGCCGCCCACGAAGCTCCTCTTTTGCATTTCCTGTGTCATTCAGTAAAACAAGAGGATGAACAGTTAGACCACTACAGTACAGCCTGAACCAGTGCCAGCAACACCGAACTCACCGCCAGTGTGTGGAAAATGTCGTTCGTCTTGAGCGCCATGTGCTGCAGCCCTGCACCCACGTTTTGCTCCAGGTACGTCTGGATCTGACTCTTGCGCTTCGTGCCGAACGTCGGCTCGTTCACGGGGAGCAGCACCATCTCGTTGTTGCTGGCCAGTACCATGCTGTTGAGGCCCGAGTCCAGCGTGCCCACGTCTTCCGCCGTGAACTCGGCAAACTGGTGGAAACCCGAGAAGCCCATGATGTACTGGACCGCCTCCAGCAGCTTCGGCACGTTGCCCACGCAGTGGTCCAGTCGCTGGATGCCGATGCTCATGCTGGGGCTCTCGCACTTCTGGTAGCCTGGGACGAACGGACCCTCCACGTCGCCACTCACCCAGCGCACCACCACGTCACCGTAGAGTTTTACTTCAGAGACGGCCGTCGTCTTTCCGGACGCCTTGTCCGTGAGTGTCTGGGGCTCCAGCACACCAACACCTCCGTTCTGCACCGACATCTAGTCAACACAATCTCAGTTAGACTTCAGCACACTCGTTTGACATCTTCAGCCGTCTTAGATCGCACCTCGTAGGCAGTCTTGGCATCTCCGACGAGGATTCCTACTGCTCGCACAGCCAAACCGTGCTTCATCACGAACTTGTGGGCGAATTCCTACTCCGAAGACAACCATTCAGTACAATGTCAGCTCTCTCTACTCTACGACCTTCTGCAGGTCCTCTCTGTCTCGTACCGGGTCGTAGCCAGGAATGGGGCTCACGGCGTCCGCCGCCTTCTCCGTCTCGAGTGCGTACGGCGCCGTGAAGACCAACTTGACCTCTGGCCGAGACTTCAACGTGCAAAAGTAGCGGCTACTTAGTAGCCACACTTTGTGTACGCTACATCAATACCACACCACCAGCGTCACCAGCCAATCGCCCAGTTGGCAATTCGCAAGCACCATGGAGGCCAAGAGCATGCGCTTCCTGACGCAGTTCTCGCGCGCCGTCTTCCAGCAGTGGGCGCAGACCCCGCGCGCGAGCAGTTCTGGAAGGATGGAGACTTCCTGCACCAGATGCTCGAGGAGGCTGTGGCCAAACTGCCGCACGGAAAGCTCAAGGCGCAGCTCACGCGCGACCTCCCGTCGCGGGAGACGCAGCTGGCCGCGCTGCTGCGCGAATTGCACGTGGAATACGTGAAGAAGCAGTCGACGGAGGCGGCGAGCGCTTCTGTGGGCCACGGCGCCTTGCTGAGCGAGGAGTTCGTGGAGCTGGAGCTGACGCAGGCGGCGGCTGCCCCCAGCGCCAACAAGCAGCGCCGTTTAGAGGGCGTTTTGGCCCTGGACGCGGGTCTGGACGTGGCTCGGCACTCGGCCGACGCACAGGAGGAGGACGTGGAGCGGCTGGTGCTGCTGTTCGCGCGCATTTCGGCGCGCAACTACGAGTCGCCGAGCGAGCAGAAGCACAAACGCGGCCTCGTGCTGCAACGACTGACAGCTGCTGTGCACTCGCAGGTGGAGAAGTTGGCGGAGAGAAGCAACTGGAGCTGTGATGGAGAAAACGATGCTGGGAAGCAGGTGCAGAAGCTGCGTTCGCTGTTGGAACGAGTGGTGGTGCAAGACGCGGTGGCGCTGGCTCAGGTGGCTGGTGGCGAGCTGCACCCCCTGGACGTCGTTCTACCGCCCGGAAGAGAGCAAGGAGCTCAAGAAAACGGTCTATGAGGACGAAATTGCCAAGATTTATGGCGCCCTGCTGGCGCTGGCTGTGTACTACCCGATCGAGTTTGACGGTGATGAGGACCCTGAAGAGACGTCGGACGATTCTTCTTCGGACGAGGAAGATGGGAAGACTTCGACACACAACGCTAACAAGCGGAAGCAGATGAGTGCACTGGCGCAGGCTCAGGTCACCACTCGGCAGGTGCTGCTTGGTGCCCAGATGCGCCAGCGTGGACTGCTCCAGAACGGCCAATGGCTCGTGTCAGTGCTGTCCTTCCTGCAGAGCTTGCAGAAGCCTACGACGTACCTCAACGACGAAGAGGATGAGGCCCTGGACGCGGAAGACCTGCGTGCTCTGCTGGATTGCCTTGGTCAAGTATACACCCGCGCGTTTTCAAGCGTGGCACTGTTCGACCAGACCAAGGAGTGTGCGTCGGAAGCGAAGGTTGCGAAGGAAGATCGCGCCCAGTTCGAGATCGTCGTATGTCTCCGTCACGCTGCGCAATTCATGCGAGTCGAACGCAAATCGAGTCTGCCAGCCATCACAACGGCTATGGCTCACTTGGCCGGTGTCCCGCTACCGTCGAGCGTTGTGGCTTGGTTGGACCAGGAACAGACTGCTAGTCCACAGTCTGCGCTAGAGAAAGCCACACAACGGTTGTGGAAGAAGTGCTCTGACCACTCCAAGATGATCAATGTGCTGTTGAGCTCCACTGATGTGACAGATGAGGAGCTGCCTCTTGTTCAGAAGGTGGGTCCGTGAGATGTTACTATGCTGTGTACCGAGTCTTACCTTGTGTTTCTTCCATCTCAGAGCTACTTCGATTATTTGCAAGGTGTGGCAGACGGCAACTCGGATAAGCCCAATCAGGTGAAGGGTGCTGATGCAGAAGTGGTCATTGACGCTGGCAGTTTGTTTTACATGGACAACTTCGGCGGAGCAGCCGATGGGGCCAAGAAGAGCAAGTCCAAGAAGAAACGGATGAACAAGAAGAAGCGGGCGAACAAGAGCGACGAGGCGTCATCCTCGAAGCGCAGCCGAGCTTCGAGCAATTAGTTATGTCTAATACAGCTCTTAGATTTTACAGTGACTGTGGTTGATTCGATGAATGATCGACCTCATGGAATGTCGTGATTTCAAGGATACGCTTATGAGGCTCGGGCTTTTTGTGCTTACATTTGTACTGGTAAGTGACGTGATTCTAGGCAAGACGTCTGCAGTTTTGAGGTGACTGCGGCTTGGTGCCCGTTCTCACGGGAAGCAGCCATAGCTCCAAGCGGTAGACGAATGGCTAAGACTCCTCGATGCCACAACCAACACAAATACTCACGGAAAACCGCCGCTGGCGCTTGTTGCCTTGTTACAATGCTGTTTTTATTTGGTTTTCCCATACTGATGTTTGTTGTTGATGTCTTGGTTCCGCCAAGGCGGAAACCAGCGCAAGTGTCACCTCGCCCCGGTTTGCTAAATAGTTCCTTCCTATTTCGTCCAAAATTCTAAAATCACAATCAAAAGTTTGCACACTTTTGTCCATCGACGACGCCAATCGCCCGTAAGTTCCAAATGCCTACAGGCGATTCTTCCTTTCACTCCACTTGACGTGACTCAAAGCTCCGCTTCCGCCAGCTCGTTCGAGCGCCCATTCATACACGCGCGTCACTCTCCAACTCCATCATAAACCCCTTGAAGTAGAAGTATCGCCACGCGGCAGCGCCAAAGGCCAAGCAGGCGGCTACGAGCTACAGTCACTCGTCGCCCCACCTCTCGGCCCAGACGGCTGCAGCCTCCGTCGTCGTCTTGTTTCTTTTTCTCGTATTTTTGTCCATCTTCCACGGGGAATCGCCTCGCGTCACATATCGTCCTCTCGTGCTTTTTGCACCAGCAAATACCACACGACACGCGCCAGCTCCGGCCACTCCTCCTGCTTCGTCATCTCACTTCGCTTGCTCCCTTCGTCCTCCTCCCCACCCAGTCACCACCCAAGTTAATTTGTCGGCGTGTAGTAAGCTCGACCGTTCAATACGCTCGGATCGATTTTCGAGCGCAGCGGGGGATTGAGTACACGCTGGGAGCTTGACCACTCGCAACATTGAGCGGTGGCAGGCGGAAGACGCCAGCGCCGCACTGCTGCTGCTGCATCTTGCGCTCCTCGGCACCCGCGACACGCATCGGGGACAGCATGCCGTGCATCGGCGCCGCGGGCAGGGGCAGCGGCAGACGGTTCTGCGCGTTCTGGTAGCTCATCTCAGTGATGGCACCGAGCACGCCGCCGTACTTGCGGACCGGGAAGGGGCTCCCGTCGGGTGATGCCCGCAGAGGACTCAGCCGCACTTCCGTCTTCTGCATGCACCACTCGGGGCTGGGGCGGATAAACCCCGCACACTGGTTCTGTCCCCACTCCATCTTGCTGATCTTCTGGCCAAACTCCACGGAGGCGCGGGCCGCGATCTCGTCGGGGCACTGCTTGATCACGACGGGGCTCGACATGTCCGTCATCTCCACGTCCGGGGGCGAGAGCGGCGCCGAGGGGACGGGCACGGGCTCCTGCTTCATGCCTTCGATGGAGGCCAGTTCCGCCAATCGGAAAAGCTCGCTGCGAGGGGCGTCGTGGCCCGGGACGCCCGTGAGCGAGCGCGTGGGGCTCACGGACGGGTAGTGCGCCATCTCGTCGCTCGAGACGTACTCGATGGCCTTGAAGAGCTCCTCCTTGGCCGAGTACTCGTGCGTGTCGGCCTGCGCGCCGTCGTCCCCCGCCTGCTTGCGGCCCTTGTGGCGCAGGCCGCGGCGCCAGCGGCTGATCTTCTGGCGGTACTTCTGCGCGTGGGTCATGGTCTGGCGGGTCGTCTTGGAGCCGATGTGGGCCGCGATGACCTTCCAGGGGCCGGCCGGGAACTTCTCCATGGCCTCCAGGAACTTCTCGTGCTCCTCCTGGGTCCACATCTTGAGCGGCTGGCTCTGCTTGGACGAGTAGACGGTCGTGCCCGCCTTGGCCTCCGTGGGCTTGATGCGGATGAGCTTCCCCTCGCTGTTGGTCATCTCGAACAGCTCCTTGCGCACATTGGCCGAGATCGTCATCTTTCGCTTTCCCCGCGGCTTAGCACCCACACGCCTGGCGCATGCAGTGGAGGAGGAGGGAAAGAGAGAATTGGCCGGTGGCTGCTGCTGGTCGAGGGCCAGTGCAGCGCCAAACAGCGACACGAGCGAGCGAAGCGCAGATCGCACTTAGTGACCCGCCTTGATGGATCACTCGCGGGGAGATGGGGCGTGGGTTCCTTTTCCGGACCGGCTATGGCCGACTGCAGCCCAATTGAGCGAAAGATACCTACCCAAATAAGGCTAGTTTGGGCGCCTTTCGTCGGCCCGCATTGCTCGCGCGCGCTCTATCCGAATGATGCGTCCGCGGCTCGACGCTTTCAGTGCAGACATGGCCTTGGCATTGAAGGGGGAAACCGAGCTTTACTGGCGATAAAGCGCTGATACTTGCGGCGACAATTGCGGCGACTCACGCGCCGAAAAGCTGCACTGCCCTATCCCGATAACCGTTATTTTGGGTGAACACAAAGAGTAGCATGGGTTGACGTAGCCGGCCCGAAAAGGCAACATTTGGAGCCCATTTGCGTGGCACCGGCAATGCTATCCTCTGCTGTATTGCAGAAATGGATTCTTCGTGGCTACACGGGCGTTCTAGGGTCGATCGACGCTAGCTATTCGAAAGGTGTTGGTGCGGCTACCACATATATCAGGGCCTTTGGCAGCGAACGTACAGCAGTCCCGGAAGAGTGGCAAGTACCCATTTCCGAACTGGGTACCCATTTTGAAGCGCCAGCTGGTGAAGCGTGCACTGGCGTGGCGGGGAAAGAAGCGTTCGGGTCCAATTTTGCGAGCCCGGATCAGTCCGCCCTTTCATCGCGCGAGCGAAAGCGACGCCGTTGCTGTAGCTGGCAGCTAGTAGCTGCTAGCACCGCAGGCCACCGATTCCAGGCTTGGATGTAATGGCAGCGCTTCGGATCCAAACGGGAGGTTTCTCACGCGGATGCGATGCGACGGCGCGACGGCGAGGCGTGTCCGATTGAAATTGAACATTGGTGCAGGAGGGAGTCGCAGATCTCCAGCGCTTTGCACACATCCGGCCGGCGCCTACACACGAACGGAGCCCGATGGGTTCGACAAAGCTGCAACCACCCGCTGAACAAGACGCCTGTACAATTCCCATTTCTCTAGGCCGTCACGGCCATCGATCGAGGACGTTCCTCGGAGGACGTTCCTTGCGGCACGCCGGTGTCGGCGCAGAGGTCTTGCTTGACCAGAGCATGTGTCTCAGTTAGCACCTGAGCTTGTCGCCCAGAAAATCCGCTTGTTCATCGCCCACCGACCAGCTTTGGCGGTGCGCTCACTCGACATCGTCGCCATACTTTGCTTGTGAACGCAGTTCATGTGGTCCTATCCGCGGCACCACGTTGGTCCATGGACACACGAGATCGAGTCGAGGTCGAGGCCTACATGTATTAATAGTCGCCAATTTCCCGCCGCTACCCGTCTACAACAACTTGTCCTCGGCAAGGCATCGCAGCCTAGCGCGCCGCACCACAGAGCGTGACACTTCCGGGGAGCAAAATTTACGGCGGAGTCCTTCGAGCTTCTTCTCTTGTCAGATAGATCAACCCATCAGCTATTTCAGCCAATGAGGAGGCGGCACTAACCGTACGTCCTAGAACTAGGTGCCAGAAGAGGGTTCCATAAATTCAATTCCCGATGCGTCGGCGTTTTATTTGTTGCACTGCCTACCCGACGCGATGTCGGATTCTTTACTATTAGCAAGTCCTCGGTCGCTGTACCCACAGAGATCCAGTTTGAAGCCACGTCGTGTTTCCGAATGTGGGGGTATAATGGGTACATCTGGCGTGAGTAACCCTACTCGCCGTAGGAATCCGCCCGAACGAGGAGGCTTCATCCACCACTTATCGTTTAGCAGCCTTCAGGCATGACCATCTCGCGCAACGTGTACAACCAGCTCTTTGAGCAGGCGGCCGACGCCGCCGAGGGCGCCGCCAAGGAGAAGGTGATCCGTCTGCGCCCCACGGAGGCCAAGGCGGGCGCCGTGGTCATGTCGGCCAAGAGCAAAATCCAGATGTGGACCAAGGAGGAGCACGAGCGCTTCCTCGCGGCGCTCGAGAAGTTCCCGGCCGGGCCCTGGAAGAAGGTGGCCGACTTTATCGGCACCAAGACGCCGCGCCAGACCATGACGCACGCCCAGAAGTACCGCCAGAAGATCCACCGCCGCGCGCGCGGCCTGCGCAACCAGAAGAAGAACAGCGACGAGGCCAACCCGGCGCCCGTGGACACCAAGGCCGCGGTGAAGGGCGAGCCCAAGACCATCGTGTCCCCCTACGGCGTGGCCGACCTGCAGCTCAAGCCGGGGTCGGTGGCCGCGGCGGCCGCTGCAGCGGGAGCCACGAGCGACCAGCTGCTCAACATTCTGGCCCAGCAGGCCACGACCATTCAGGACAAGCCGGAGCCCATGGAGGTGGACTCGGAGGCCGCAAAGGTCGAGGAGCCGGAGGAAGCGGCGGCCGCAGCTGCTGCAGACGCCTCGATGTCTGATGCCGCTGATGCGACGGCGGTCGACCAAGAGTCGCCGAACAACAACTTGCCGTCGCTTGCAGAGATCCTGCATCTCAGCGGCGAAGGACAGGCAACAGCTGAACAGGCGCAGTCACCCAAGAAGGAGGAAAGTGAGACGGACCAGAAGACGGAGGTCGAGACAGACAAGAAGACAGAGGGCGAGGCGGATGAGAAGGTGAAAGCCGAGAAAGAGACAGGGAGCGAGGTTGACACGAAGACGGACGCGTCCGCTGCCGACGCGAAGCCTGAGGCGGAGCCCCAGACGACCCGGCCAGAAGAATGCAAGTGTAATTGTAAGTGCAGCGCACATGGCGGACAGAAACCCGCGCTGGAGGAGACGACGACGCAACCGCGGCCCGACGAGAGCGAAATGCGTATCGCTTGAGGAGTTTTCTTCGGGCCAGACGAGCAGCCAGTTGGAGCGTTGGCGACTTCGACCCGCCTGCCAAATAATTATTGATAAGAAGCAGTTTGCAATCGAGCACTTTGATATTCCTTTACGCTGTTGTACTGTTCTTGAAGTAGCCATTACAACTTGCCTTCAACTTCGCTTTCGAATGCGTGTAGCCATCTCTCAAGACTCGACGATAATGGCTACTTCGAAGTACTCTGTGGACAAGTCCATGAAGAATCCAGGAGTTAGTCGACCCTGCCCACACTAGCACTTCTTGATCTCGACCTTGCCGCTACTCACACTGGCGACCACGTCGCACACTTGCTTCAATAAATGATGGTTGGGCAAGCGGCGCTCGCCGCCCTCCTCACAGTTGGAGTGCTCTATCACAGCCTCCACTTTAAGCGAGAAGGTGGTTGGCATTATCGGATCGATCGAGGCGCTGGCCGTCAAGTGATCATGTCCGGAATCAGGCGAGCGGCAGCAGGGGGATCTCCGCGTTGGAAGCCCATGTCCTGGTCTGGCAGGCATGAAACACGTCAACGCTGCGCGAGTATGTTTCTAAAACACCCATTTCACCGCGTGCTTGTGCTGCCGTCAAAACACTCGAAGCCGATCAGTTGCCTTTTGCGTACCGGTATAGAAGTATATAGCCAACTTCAACTGTCCCGCAATCACTCTTCCAACAGCTTCAACATTTCAGCATTCATTCTTCCAACTTCAAGTCCGCAATTCCGCACTCCAACAATTCCGCATTCCGCACGCAAGGCCATGGAGGCTTCCCCTGCGCCCCCACGCCCCGCCCCGACACGTCCCCCACGCCCCGCCTCGACACGTCCCCAAGCGTGCTCCAGCCCCCGTGGCCAGAGCTCCTCCGCCTGTCAACCTCTTTGAGTCGCTGCTGCAGCACTGCAGAGAACTCGCAAAGGGACCGGTTGAAGTTGTCCTGAGGCTTCTCCACACACTGTCGATGCACGCCCAAGAAGCTGTTCTGGCCGCTGCTTCTCGTGTGTGTCCACGGCTGACGCACAAGCTTCGCGTGAGTGAGGCGGACGGTCCCAAGGTGGAAGTGCTGCCCCTTTCCCAACCTGTTGTGTTCCCCCTGAGCTTGCAGCACATGGACTACCTCGCCGACAGTTTCGCCGAGCTCAGGGCGGAGCTGCAGCTGCTCAGTTGCGCGGTGGACGAGATAAAGACACTGGTCAGGAGATTCAACATAGCGGAAACGAGCGGGACAGGGAGCTCGCACGGAGACGTCTTCTTCGACCCAAGACAAGTACAGAGTAGAGGGCTCCGACGACTGACGCTGACAAGAAGGAGATTGAGTCGCGCGGGAGGTTAAAGGCAACGGTAACCTTACATTCTTACCTCGTCCATGGTAAACTGCATCCACGTGGAAGCTAACCATTTTAAAAATCTCCTTGTCTCGACTTTTAGAACCTTCACGCTGTCCTCAAGCTCAATAGGAGCCCAGCCCTGCTCCATTACCAGTTAGTTGACCTAGCTGCGCGAAAATTACGCGCAGGAGGCGTCGATAGTTATCTGGGTCACTTAGTCATCGTAAGTCTCCAGGTCGGACTGATACTGCTGCCCACGTACTTCATCGCTCTTGAGACTGGAGGGTTCCCACTCATTTTCATGTCGGGAAGACTTACTGTGATGGTGTTTGCAACCAGCATCAGTTGAGCCGGCAACTGCCTCGGCGGCACTGCGACTAGCAGAATGGCGTTGAATTGCTGATGACGGCGGAATGCCGTACATTTTGTTCAGTTTGTCGTCGATGCGGTCCATGTAGTCGTGCACAGCAGCATTCACCTTCTCAATCTCGACCCGCCGTCTGCTCTTCTGGGTTTGCACTTGGTGCTCCACGTCCCACAAAGCATTCGTAGGTGAAGTCGAAGTCTTCCTGGGCGAGGGTGAGCTGCAATCGCTACTATCGCTCTGAAAACGAACCCCTCTGCCCTGTAGTACGGTGTCACTCAGAGCTTTTGATACGTCGAGCTGTTGCCATTCATTCAGAAAATTTCTACCTCCTGCGAATGGCGAGACAGATTCGCCCCCGTTCGAGAAGGCAGAGGCACCACAGAGGCTGACGATGGACTTGCCACGCTATTCTCACACCATCGTCGCGGAGAAATTACAGCATGATCTCCACCATGCTGGCACGGGTCATCGATGTCAACCGTTGCTGCAAACGAAGTCTTCTTCCGTCTGAAGTTCTTCGGTGACGTTGCTGCATTCACACCACGCCATTTGGTATCGCTCGATCTGTTTGCCTTGAAATCCGGGGACAATTCTTCCGATTCACCACCTTCGCTGTCACTGTCATCGTTTAAACTCTTTTCCAATTCGCGCAGCTTCTCCTTCCGGAGCTCTCGCTCAGCATTCTCCTGTTGGTGCTTTAGATGGTTCACCACCGTCTGCAGAGTTGATTTCTCCTGCACTTCTCGCTCCAGTTGCCAGCTAACCTTTTGGTAGAGCTCGTGAGCCTTCTTAACTGCTTGCTTCAGGCTGCGCACTTCGTCTTCCTGTCGACGTGCGGCTGCTTTGGATTTGTCTGCCTTCACTTCCTCTTCAATGGAAACGCTCTTCAGCTGGTCAAGCTCCCACTGAATTGACGATTTCTCAGATTCCATTTGCGTGATTCGAGCCTCAGCGTCTGACATCTCGTGTCGTAGCATTTCAATTTTCGCTTGTGCTTCAACCAACTCGTGTTCCTTTACCCGCATCTCGTCGTCTTTGGCCTGTTGGCCTTGTTGCGTCCTTTGCAACTCTTGGTCATTTTGACTGCGCAAGGTTGTCATCTCCTCCTGCAGTTGCTCTGTCTTCTTCAGCAGAACTTCCATGTCCTTTAAACTATTTGCCTGCTGATCGAGCTGGAACTGAAACTCATAGTTCTCCTTCTGCAACGAGTTGCGCTGGTAGTGTAAATCTTCGACGCGCTTGCCTAAGGCTAAGATGCGCTTGCGAATCAGGGCCACAGTTGGAATATCCTCCTCAAAACTTCGCGATGCATCGTGCTCAGCCATAACATCGTCATGCTGATCAGATCGTTTCTTACCTTGACGTCGTCGACGCTCGAGCAAGGCCTGGCAGTGAAAAGTTCCGTTGGTATTGGCCACCAAGAGCTCTTTCGAAGCTGGGTTGAGGGCCATCACCGCCTTTAGAATTAAACTACCGAGAGACGATGGCATTTGCGCTGAAGACACCGAGTTTGACTCTAAAACTTCTGCAACTTTGTCCGTGATCTCCATCTTCTTTAGCCGCTCCAGCAGGGGGCGAAGTGACAGCTTCGATAAGGTCTCCTTCGGGGAAAGTACTTTGATCACCGTGGGTTGGGACGACAATGCACATGTCCTCTTTCTGGATCTTGTCACCTTGAGTGGAGCACAGAGACCAAATGCGCTCTGCTCGTTGGACCTGGTACGATTGCCATTGAAATGCTGGAAACGATTCATGGCGAATACTGCAACAACAACACGCCGGAATACACGCCGACGCTGTCGCTCCTTCACCTTCTCCTCATTGGGTGCTGCTGCCGGAATCATTTCCTTAAGTACCTGGCCGATACACTCAATCTGTTCGTGAGCTTGAGCGTAGTCAGCGTTTTCACGCGACAGAAATCGCTTTTGAGCGAGCAAGTCGCTGACTTGGAGGATCAGTGGCTGGACAACCAGGACAAAGAGATGCAAAATCGTTGCAAATACTGGGAGATCTTCTTCAAAGCCGCTCACGACCTGCTGGAGTTTTGTGTTCTCTTCCTCGACCTCAACGAGGTGGGCTGATTCTTCCTGAAGTTTTCTTTCAGAGCACTTCGCTCGTTATCCACCTCTGCTATGCACTGCTCAAAGTGTTGTTTTTGCTCGGTGGCATTTTTGTCATGAACACGATCCACTTCATCCAGAGTTTGCTTAAATTCCTCAGTCTTGGCTGCAAGTTCTTGCTCCAGTGATTTCAATTGGGATTCCTTCCCATGCACCTCGTGAGCTTGCTTTTCGCTTTCGATTCTCCATCGATCTCGCATTAAAACTAGAGCATCAATGTCTTTCTCTAGCGCTGAAAATGACTGTGCAAGTGGCTCGGCAGCCACAGACTCAGGTTTATCGCTGGACGTCTCCGTCTCAAACGCGTGATGCAGCACTTTTCGAAGGCGAAAGACAAAGTGCCCCCACTTTTTCAGTTCGGCTTCCATTGCTTCATTCTTTTCACACATCTGCTCGCCCCACTTGAGAACTTCCACTTTTTCTTGACTGACAATCTCGCGCGCCTGCTCTGCCAACTTGCGCTGCTCCCGAAGCTCCTTCATTTTTGCTGCATCCTCCGCTCTCAAGTGCTCCACTTCCGTCGCACGCTCTACTGCTCTGGTTAGTTTGCTATTCTGTTGCCGAGCGAGGTGATGTACCCGCTGAAACTCGTGCACAATGTTCATAGTTTCGTTCCGTAACGCGGAAATGGCGGCTTGAATAACCTGCAGCTCTGGCACCTCTTGCCAGACTTCTTCACGATTTGAACGCACAGTATCGGGGTCTACATCGTCAGCATCACTCGAATCTGTCTGACTAGACGTAGGTGTACGAATAGCTTTCTCCACATACCTACGAAGAGCTTCGACTTGCTTTTGTGCAGTACGTGCTTCTTCAGCAACCTTAACCTTCAAATCGTTCGCTGCCGTCTCCGCATCTGCTAACCGAGCCTCCATTGATTCATATTCCTCGCGAATGTTGCCGATAGTAGTCGCGTCGCTCTTGTGCTTGGAGATGTGCTCTTCCAGCTGAGCTGCACACCTTCGGAGCTGCTCCTGGTACGCCAACTTCCGTTCCTTCCAATGCTCATGAAAGAGAGCCAACTGGTGCTCCAGTTCTCTCTGCTTCTCCAAAAGCATTCCGTTCTCTGCTTGCATGCGCTCCAATTGCATTTGCAAGTTGCTGCGTACGGTCTCGACTTTCTTGCGCTTTTCCCGTTCTTGTGTGTGTGTCTTCTGCAACGCTTCCATGCCTTCCTCCATGCGTTTTACACAACCTGCAGCCGATGTCTCTACAGATTCACATTGCGCAGTCTTGTCGTCAATAATCGTGGTCAGCTCAGCAATTTCACTCTTTGCATCCTTCAGCTGCGCACGTCGTTCAGTGACCTCTTCCTCTAGGGATGCAATCGTCTTCTTGTAAAAGTCGAGTTCATCGCCAGAGCGATTTTCCTGTTGACGAAGCTGTTTGGTGTTGCGCTTCCAGCGTTTAACCTCCAGGACCAGTTCTGAAATCTCGGTTTGTGATTTGTGCTGTAGTTGATCGTGGGCGGCACGGGCCTCTTGTAGCGCAGCTTGAAGACCACGATTCTCAGCTTGAAGACCTCGATTTTCAGCCTGAGCTGCAGTAAGCCGCTTCTGAGTAACCTTCAGCTTT
Organism: Phytophthora syringae; assembly: GCA_012656105.1. NCBI lineage: Eukaryota > Oomycota > Peronosporomycetes > Peronosporales > Peronosporaceae > Phytophthora > Phytophthora syringae. The sequence continues at coordinate 66,894 of JAAKBD010000022.1, forward strand.
TGTGCTGTTGGAGCTGCCGTCGCAAGACTCGTTTGATCCCGCTGTACCTTTGCATCCAGTTCGCTAATCTTGACGCGTAGACGCTTCACTTCTCGTTCTCGGATCTCGTCCCGTTCGTTCAACGCTTCATTTCGCTCGCGTAGCGACCTTGACTCTTGCCGAAAGCGATTATTCTCTAGTTGCAATCGACGGAGAAGCTCCAACTGGCGGCGTAGCGCATCATTGGACGCGTCCTGTTGTTGCATCTCCTCGTAAAAAGCTGTCGGTGCATTCGACCGGTTTGCAGTGATCGAACTGTCTGCAGAAGTTAAATGCTGGCTGTGAAATTCGGCTCGAGCCTTTTCCTTGATCCTTCGAAGCATGTTTCGAGCGTGGCTATCGTCTTCGTCATTGGTATCATCTTCGGATGGAGCGGGTTGGCGATGAGGTCGACCATTGCGAGTGAAGCGGGTACTCTGGCGTGAGAGTGTGCCAATGTTCACGAGTTCGCCCTTCTGGAACCGGAACTTCGCCTTGGCAGCGTGGACGACTTTCTTCTCTTGGATAGCGAGGTTTTCTTGGAGATCACTTGACTGCGGAGAGTTCTGAGAGTCCGAATATGACGGACTTCCCGACTCGGAGGTGGCTCCTACCGCTCGCATCACTTCAAACAGTTTTCTCTGACGGGCGTAGTGTGCTTGCTGCTGCTTCAGGTCTCGCTGTAGTTTGGTTTCCATGCGCTTGGCATCTCGATCTTGCTGTCCACGTTGATACGGAGCTGGTCGCAGCACTGGAGACTTCTCTTCGTCATGGCTCTCTTTGTGCTCGTCGTCGTTGGTTTCAAACAGATCGTCTCGTGCTTCTTCTTCTGACAACTCGTCCAGATGCAGCATCAATTCAGGCGATGCAGGCGCCGACGACGTGTCCGCCATGTTCTTCTTCTGCGGAGGCATTTCGATCGTGTCCTGCGTCAAGTCCAACGCTGCATCAGACGATATCGCGCACGGGTTCTCCATTAGCGTGAAGCTGAGCGGTTCCGCTTGCGAGTAAGTGACCACACGCGTCAAGTAGGAGGGGCCAACTGCCGACACATTTTCAACCGCCGTGCAACCGCCTGAAACCTCACACCACAGCAACAGCACCAACACTTGCATGCACGGTGCAGACGAGCTGCACCAGCTCATTTCAGAAGCTCGATATGTATTTTTAGCGCGGAGCAACAGCTTGGTCGGCTTCAACCAGTTGATTGAAGCGGAAAGCCACTGCTCCGTCTTCCGTCTACAACTGAACGCACTATCCGCGAACCTTCGATCCATCGTGTCTAGTCCACATCCTCCACCGTCGACGCACCAGCCTTTCGCTGACGCAGAGTGGACTCTGTCTTGCTGTCTCCACCCTCAGCGAAGCTGGCCAGGATCTCGACCACATCGGCGTTCTCCTCGCCCTTGGCGACCTCAGCCGCCGTCCGCCCATCGGACGCCTTGACGACCAGCAGCTTCTCGCGCCTGGCCGCCGAGATGCTCGACAGCAGCGCCTCCGCAGCCTCCGGTCGGCCGTGGAAGGCGCTCCAGTGCAGCGCTGTCCACCCGTCTCCGTCCACTGCCAGCACGTCGGCTCCAGCCTTCACCACCTTCTGAATAAACTCGTCCGTGTCCACGGGGAGCCGCAGGCCACCATCAGGGCGGTCCACTGGTCCTCGTCCGTCTTGGCGTTCACCTTGCCCTTCACCGCCTTCCAGAGCGCGTTGAAGTCGGCGTCCGCGCCAGCGGCAAGCGCCTCCGCAATGGCCTCCTCCGGAGTCGCGTCCTTCTTCTCCTCCTTGGTGGACGTGACCGCCGCAGCAGTTGCAGTAGCCGCCGTGGCGTCGCCCGCCGCCGCCGCCGCGTCCTCCGCCGACTCGCCCTCGAGGCGCTCGTTCCAGATGCGGCCGTTCCTGCGGCCCAGCAGGTAGGCTTGCACCAGCGGGTTGTCCCACAGGTTCATGGGCATCATGACGCTCTGGATCAGCACCACGTGGTTCACGCCCATCTTGAAGTGGATGACGGACGAGATGCCGGCGCCGATGAGCGTCTGCTTGAGGAACTCGTTGGCCTTGGCCAGCTCGTGCGCCTCGTACGTGGTCTCCGTGAGCTCGGCGTAGTTGGGCGACTGGTCGAAGGGCGACTTGGTGCCCGGGATGAAGATCTTGCGCGTGTCGTGCTTGCGCTGGATGAGCTGCTTGAGGTAGAGCCCCACGAGCAGCGCCGTCGCCTGGCACACGAAGAAGGCGGTGCGCGCGCCCGTGAGGAGCAGCTCGTTCTCGAAGTCGAGCTTGCCCATGAGGAAGATCAGGGGCAGCATGACGAACATGCGCATGGGGCTCTGCTTGCCCGCCATTTCGGCTTTGAAAACTGGCAGCCGCTTGAGCTCGAGGAGGCGAAAGGAGGAATGAGACCCAATGCTTCGGTGGCGACGTGGCGAGGGAGCAGTCTTTTCGCCACATAAGACTGGGTGTTTGTAGGCACGTGTGTCAAACAAATGAGACGTTGCGATTGGTTCAAATGATGGTCGACTAATGAGTGAGGTGTCACGAGCTCACTGCGAGACGCGGAGGAGCCGAGCTGCCACCGCTGGGGAACGACGGAGCGGTGGACACGCAATTGCAACCGCTGAACCTCGGACCGCAAACTGCTGGCAGATGCCTCGTATTCGCCTCGAACGAGTCTGTGCAGCGACCCTCGAGCTGGGTTAAGTCTCTCTGATTGGTGGCGGTTGCTGTGAAACAAAGCGCTGTCATGCATGACGTCAATAGTTCATTGACAACTGAGAGATGCAACCTTGGCAAGGAACGCTCGGTGTCATTCTACTAGCAGTACAAGTGTGCAGCGAGTCGCACGCTCGGTGTTTCGTGTTGAGTTGTGGCGCTGGAAGGTTATCGTTCGAGTTAGGCCCGAATATCCTGCCTGTACCGCAAAACTACGACGCGGGCTCACTTATGGTAGTCGTTTTAGTCATGTTCGTGATGCAAATGCTAACGCGATGCTCCACTTGGTCGTCTGCTGAGAAGCGGCAATGGATAGTTCGCCCCGGTGACGAGGCAAGAATGGAATCGTCGTTGAGACGGAGACAATGTGTGGCTACAAGAACTCGTGCGCCGACAAGAGAAGTCGCACAGTGTTGATGTGTTTCGTGCCTGCCAAACCAGGACGGGTATTTTTTTATTTATTGTACTCGATGGAACTACTAACTCATAATTGTTTATCTTGGTTGGCAAGAATGGCCCACACGATACACGATCTGCACATCATCCAGCGCCTCAATGGCAGACACTACAGAGTCCTCCACGTTGGTTCGAGGCGCGTCCTTGAGCACACCCTGTGCATCCAGCTCGAACTCGAGGATCGTCACGCCCTCACTCTCCATGTGGAGTCCGCACTTCTTTATCTCGACCTTGCCGCTGCTGACACTGGCGATCACGTCGCACACTTGCTTCAATAAATTATGGTTGGGCAAGCGGCGCTCGCCGCCCTCCTCGCCGCTGGAATGCTCTTTCACAGCCTCCACTTTAAGCGAGAAGGTGGTTGACATTATCGGCTCGATCGAGGCGCTGGCCATCAAGTGATCAATGTCCGGAATCAGGTGAGCGGCAGCAGGTCGTGTCATGTTTAGGTTGCGCGGCGAGCGCACCACTTCCATGGCCTTCTGGGCGAGACTCGTCTCATACATCATCTGCGCCCACTGCACTACCTCATCGGCGGTAGGTCGTGTGCTTGGGTCGTGATTCAACAACCGGCCAAGCATCTCCAGGATTTCAGGGCACCTCCTTGCCGCGCGTAGGTCGGCGGGGAATCTGCTGTCTCGTGCATCCCGAAGAGTGATGTACCGCTCCATTGTCGTTCCAAACCGGTCATGACACAGCTCGAAGAGGATCATTCCCAGTGAGTAGATGTCAGTCTTGGCGTTGTACTTCTTGCCAGCAACTTGTTCCGGGCTTGCGTACAGATATGTGCCAACTCCCGCAGTGACCTCGTTACTCTCTGACATGTTGGACCACACGGACGTAGACAAGGGGTATCCCTCAGTCCACCTGAAGGAGGACCTTGCTGCGAATCATCTAGTGTCGTCGATGTGTTGAGGTTATTCACGTTTGCAGCATATCGCGATAAACCAAAGTCACCTAGCTTGATTTCGTCCCTCTCCGTGTCAGCGACGAAAATGTTCGCCGGCTTCAGATCACGATGAATTAGTCCGCACGAATGCACATGTGCCAGCGCGCTAGATATCTGCACGAAAATCTTGAGCATTCTTGCCAACTGCATTGGGCGAGTCGGCACAGATAGATAGTCCGCCAAATTGCGACCGGCGCAGTACTGCATCTGAATGTACAGCCAGTGGTCGCACTTTTCCGCTGCATTGAACGAAGAGTCTTCGCCAGTACCGAGATCACCCGGCGAGTGAGAAGAAGACACCCTGGATGGCAGATCTCGTGTGCGCGGCTTATTCTGCACCACAAGATCTTCATCTTTCCAGATATTATCCACTTCGACACAAGAAGATGACCCTCGTTCCCAGTCAAAACCATCGTCATCGTCGTTCTCACTGATCATACTGCCGTTGCTGTAAAACGTCTCCAACTGTCGCTGGTTTCCTGAAAACTCAAGCTCAGAAATGGGCGCCAGCAAGTTGCTAGTAGAGTAGTTCTTTGCATTCGCAAGGCCTCCGAACGAGCTTGTATCGGAGGCGATCGAAGATGCCGGTAGCTGTACCCCTTTGCACTCTCTTCAACTTTCTCCAACCAAGCCTGGTAGTACCGCACGATATTCGGATGGTCCAACAAGGCCAGAATTTTAACCTCGCGCAAAAATTTCTGCAAAGTCTTGGAAGTCTGGTTCTTGAGGTTCAGCCCAACTCGCTTGATCGCGTACTTGCGTCCATCTAAGCGGTTTTCTGCGAGCATAACTTGTCCGAAGCCACCCTTGCCAAGGGCTGAAAGCTCTTCGAATTCGTTCAGAAATCGACTCTGGCACACGAATGGAAACAACGCCTCGACCTCATTTGGAGACGCATCAGACTCAGACGAGGAAACGTCGGATGATTCTTGAGCGCTCAATTTTGTATCGCTGGACTTGTCGCCGGTGGCTTCGTCTTCTCGATCTTGGGAGTTCATATTAGCGGATCCACTAAACTTACTGGCGGCATGGCTGCTACTGCTGTCACTGCAACAGCTTCCCGTAGTTGACTCCCCAGATGAGCTTATTGATTTCGCTCCGTTTAGAGTTGTTGCAGATTCCTCATCTTCCACGAACATGTCATCATCCGAATCCGCCAGCTCAAATCGTCCGTTATCGAACAAATCGTCAAGGTCTGATGATAGAAACTCTGCGCTGTCTTCACTCAGAGGCAGCATCTTGACTTCATAAACATCCGAGACGTCGTCTTCAGTCAGACTATTGTCTCCAGCGTACGGGAGCGCTAGCCTTCTCTGCCCAGGAGACGATCCGTGACCAGATACCCGAGCAGTAGATGAAGATGTCGAAATCCCTCTGAAAATCATGTCTGTCAAGGATGATGAAGAGGAGGAACTCGTAGCAGTCGTTGCATTGGAATCCGCATCTGGGTCGCACTCTAGTAGTTTCTGCTTTCCACCGACGTGACCACCATTAAGGATAATTGACGCAGCTTCATTGGCGGCAAAGCGTGAAAACTTCTCCATAAGCATGCCTTCAGTCGCTGGATCAATATTTGCACACACTTCGGTCGACAGAACATTTGCAGGTTCACCGTTCTCCAACAGCCGCACTTGCCCGTCCACGCCTAATGCGTTCATCATCAGCGAGCGACTAATAACACTGGAAATTGTGATATCCTCTTCTCCTGGACGCTGAATGGTGAGTCGGTGCACATGTGACGTAAAAACTGACTTTGGTCCATGGTTTTAATCGCTGACTGCGCCAACGAGGCAGATAGGCCCTTCACGTAGCAGCCCCAAGCCAACAACATACCACACGTTGCTACGCCTAATAGCATAGCTCCCACGTGGGTGTATGTGATGAAAACACCTTGCTTGCCATCATTTTCAATTGGCTCCCAGAATATTCGTCGGCGGGGACGAGCTCCCATCTCCTCGTGTAAATCGTGGAATTCGTTTGACTGTCCTCCGTGAAAAGTGAGCGGGCTGCCATGTTTGGGATGTTCACTGATATGATCCGCCACCCCGTCATCTTCACTGGATTCCAAAAAGTAATTGTCTCCCAAAAGACGGAGTCTAAACCGCGATTCCATTGCGTCCCACGTGCGTGGAACCACGCGCACCAATTGCTTGTCCGTTTGCGCCTCTTGTTTCTCCTGCTCTTGACTCTTATCCACCAACTCTTGCTGAGCGCTGATAGAATCAATGTCGTGGCGATGTTGGCTAAACTCACCTGCTGGGGTACGAACTCGCCTCGTCATGGTCGACGATGGGCCGTCCACCTTCCACTTGAAAAACGAAGCTCCGCGCGTTGTCGACACACCATACACGGCAAGTACGTCGAAATCAGGAACTTCAAACTCCCATAACTGTTCATTCGTCCAGGGATCAAATGCAACGATGGTGGAGCCTTCATCGTCCAATCCAGAGTCGGGATCTTTGGGCATTACGAGTATTTCCGGAACCATGTCATGTCCACCGTCTCCAACAGAGCAGTGCGCTTGCTGCGCGAAGTCCAGGAAGAACTCTGAAATCTTGAAACACCTCGCCGACGACGCATTTCGAGAATGCACAGCACGCGTCGTAAACTCCGAGCGGCCAAACAAAATTTCACCTGACAGCGCAGTCGATGCTGCGGATGAAGAAGAATAGGGTCGACGAAAGCCACTTGCTGCATCCAGCGTGAACATCTCGAGCTTCTTCTCTCCGAACAGCAAAATGTCAGCCGCGGACGCACCGCTGCCAGTCGCAGTAGCGTTCACGGCGACACGTACGGGGCCGTTCACGTTGACGATATCTGCCATGGTCATCCCGAGCTCCTTCACTTTGCTCTTGGAGAAATGGTACAATCGGCCATCGTACGACGGCACCAGTTGCGACAGAAACGCCGCGCTGGCGGCCATGGCCTGCGTCGACGTCGTCTGCTGCTGCATAACCGACTGGGTCTCCACATCCTCACTAGTGTCCACGTGGACGCTTCCGTCGACGTCCACTCGAGCTTCCGCTCGTCCCCGTGGCTTGGCGGCCACAGAGTGGTAGCTTGGGGGCATCTCCCGCGACGAGACCCGCAGACACTGGGACGAGTCCACCATGGGGCCGCCCGAGTCGAAAGACCACAGAACTTGTCCCGACCAGGCGTTCACAGCGAACACGCGGCCGTCCAGACCTCCGGCCACGACCACATCGGGGGACGCACTCGCGGCGTACGAGTAGGCGGGCGGCTCGAGTGTAGCAGCCGCGACTTCGACCAGCAGCAGTAGAGACGCCGTGAGCAGGACGAGCAGTCGACTGCGTGTCGTCCTCCGAGCACTTCCAACACTTCTCTCCATGGTTTAGACGCTAAAAAACGCACTGACGACTTCCCTCCTTTTGGCCGCGTTTAGTGGCCGCGGACGGACACGCGGCGCGTCCTGCGCCTGCAAAAGGGACGACACGAGGCCACAGAAATGTCCTGCGGCTGATGCGGCGGGCGGCGGGCGCGCTCGGCTCGATGAGAGAGAGCGACGACGCTTGGTGCCACTTTGGTGCGTTCAGTGAGTGAATTGAATTAAACGGGTGTTACGACACGAACCCGCGGGCTGGAAGGCATGGAGGGGTGGGAGGGGCTCAGTAGGTGAAGGGTTACGGATTATACTATTGAAGTAGATTGAACAAAATGTAAATCGAGTACACCGAGAACTTATAGATTTGCCAACAGCTCAATTGGCAGGGAGAAACAACTATTATTTCAACGAAGGCCACAATGTCGACCAGCAGGGACGGATCATCATACAAGACGGGGGCGGGAGGCACCGCCCCTCCCCTGATTTTGAGAAGTTGATCGACTTACCCCCTATTTTGAGTCTTTGACCCCACTTACCCCCTTCCCTTTTAGCCAAAATTTTGGCTGGCTCCGCCCGAGGCCAGACTGCATGCGGTGCAGGGTGGCAAATTGTGAAGAAGGCGTGCTCCTGTCCCCGTTTGACTATGTCGTGTTGTGAGAATGCGAGACCCACCACCCGTTAGTGTAAAGTGTATAGTCGTACCTAACCAGAGGGGTTTGGCACCTTCGAGGTTTCCCCCTCAATCCCAAACTTGCTCAGTCGTCTTCTTTTGTTGCTTGCAAAGAGAACCCAGCTCTTCCTCGCACTAACACTCGCCTGCGCATCGTGCCACAAATATGGTCTAAAAGAAGTTGTATAAGCCACTCCATAAAGCTATAAGGTGTAAGTGACGTCAGAGGGGCAGCCCGTCGAGCCCGCAAGCGCTATCTTACTGTTGCTTTAGATGCTTGCGAGCGTCTGAGCAATCTATTTATTTTAAACTTAAAAGTAGAAAACTTATATATTTTGGTTTTATTAAAAACCACTCAATCTACTTGAATAGTATAATCCCTTACGGACCCGGAACAGCTGGCCAAAATGATGCTTTTTAACTGTGGCTTTCCGACGACGTGCGTGCACGTGGGGCAATAACTTGCAGAGAGCTCGTGCGTGGCGGTGGCTGATAGGACGAGGCGTTGAAGCGCAGGTTGAAGAGAGAGCCCACCGCGTGTCTGGCAGACGTGGAAATTGGGATTTTCTAGAAATTTCGAAAAGTCAAAGTTTTTAAAACCAAGCAGCCTGATTTAGGCTGGAGAGGCAGTCTCCGGTAAAATCCACACGCTTGCATTATGCGCGATGTTCGTTCTTACCGAGCTCTATCGCGGACGTACCATCATCAAATGATTGATCATGTAGACAGACAAAGGAGCTCAGCAAGTGATCATCTGACAAGAGGCACGAAAGCAATTGCTGCTAAATTAGAGGACCAGCATGCTATACTGGCACACGATTCGTGTTCTCGATTAGTGGAGTGCACGAGCTCTTCGACGTTATTCACTTCGTTGTGTGTTTGCGTCAATATGCCAACTGTGTCTTCACTCTAATGACCACTCGGCTGTAACGCGGAGCTGAATCTTCATGTCTGCGAGGGGCGTGGAAAAGGCTCATGTCGAGCAGAGGATGCGCCACGGTCCTCTCTCAGCCTGCAACTCATCGAACTGATTCAATAATCAATTGCCGTAGTGACGGAGTTGCGTGAGTCGTATCGTTTTGTGGTGTTTTTCTCCTTCCTCTTGTCTCGACGTCGCCGCGCTTCGGATTCCGAATATCCAACTCCTTTAGTTGGAACTCTGCGAGACACGAAGCCTGTCGTTCACCGATGAGGTCAGCGCAACCTCGGCACCTTGCGCTTGGTCATTCACCCATATACTTAGTACTAGCCAGCCAAAAAGTAGTCTAGCACGAAGGGGGCGCTTCTCGTTCTTGCGGAAAATAACTCTGAACAGTTTTACCACATTAGTGAGTGCTTAGTCTGCGGCTTGTTTGAAAATGGTAGCATGCTGCGTGAACAAAGCGGTTGTCGCATTGATGCCGTCACTAAGACTAGCGTAGCTTTCATCGCAAACACTGTAGTGAGACCGACACTCAGACGGTGGTTTTAGTTGTCAAAAGTGAAAGCTTTCTGACGTCGAAGACCAACACTCAGTGCGCAGATCACGTCAACCAGTAAAGCGTTTCGTTGTCGACGATGATTACGATGGATCCATGATGATCACATCACGAGTGACTCGCCAATGGCTGCACCAACTGCTTCATCTAGCAACTCACTCATTCGCTCACTTTCAAACAAGCCTCGAAGCCCGCAAGCCAAGCGACAACAGACCTCCCCTCCAACCATGGCAGCCACAAAGAAGACGGTTCTCATCACGGGCAGCACGCGCAGTATCGGCCTCGCCCTGGCCGAGCACTACACCAAGAGTGGCTGGAATGTCATCGGCACGATCCGCGCCAACAGTAACACCGATGGTGTACGAGCTCAACAAGTATTGCTGCTGCCCAACTGTCGATACTGACACTTGTGTTGCTGTCTTTCTGAACAGCTTGAGGCGCTTTCGCCCTTCAAGACCGTCACGCTGGACTCGAGTGACGAAGCTTCGGTGCTCGCGGCAGCTCGTGAGCTCGAGGGCGTCCCCATCGATCTGCTCATCAACAACGCTGGTATCTGCATTGCAGGTGATCTTAAGTCGGCCACCAAGGACGCCTTCATGCACCAGTTCGCGGTGAACACCGTCGGTCCGTTCCTTGTGACCCGTGCCCTGCTGCCCAACCTGGAGCTCGCATCCAAGAACCACGGTACTGCCACGGTCGCCCAAGTCTCGTCGTTCCTGGGCAGTCTCGGCAACAACGTTGAAGAGCACAAAGACTTCTTCAGTAATGCCGTCACCTACGCGTCCTCCAAGGCCGCACTCAACATGGTCACTCGCTCGATGTCCGTCGGGCTTCGTGACAGCAACATCGTGTTCGTGACGCTGAATCCTGGCTACGTCGCCACCGACATGAACAACCACTCGGGCTGGATGAAAGCGTCCGACTCGGCCGAGTCGATGGCCAAGATCGTGGCCGACTTGTCGATGAAGGACACCGGGAAGTTCTACAACGCCGACAAGTCGTTCGGCACCTTTGAGCTGCCGTGGTAAGCCACTCCGATCAACCAAGCTGCCAACGACAAGGTGTCGTGTTGTCCCTCATTGCCTAGTTCTAGTCACTAGAAGCTAGTGTGCATTTGACCGGAAGCAGCATGAGCAGCACATTTGCATAACAACCAAACCCTTGAAATCAACCAGTCTCACCCTTTTCTATCTCATTGCCCCGTTCGATTAGCTGGAGGCGCGTTGAGTTGGTCACGCAGCTGCTGGCACTGCGCGAACAGCTCGTCTCGTTGCTTGCGTGTCGCCTCCAGCACTCGTGTGGCCTGGTCCAGTTCGCTTTGGGCTTCTTGCGCTCGAGCTTCGCGTTGTTGCTGTCGCTCAGCACCGTCCTCGTCATTCTTGGACCTTTTCCCACTCTCATCGTCGTCTTCTTCGTCGAAAGCGTCCTCCTCATATTCAGCGTCTCGCTGCTCGGCTAACAGATCCTGCCAGTACTCGACTGTCTGTGTATGCTGCTCATGCTGGCGCAAAACTTGTAAGTACAGCTTCTCGGTCGTGTCGAGCTTCTCTTGTCGCAGTTGAACTTGTTCCTGTCGCCACAGATCGGTATTTCGAGTCTCACTAGAAGCACTGGAACTATCTGGTTCACGCTGCTTGGGTAGTAGTCTCAGACGGCTGCTCTGAGACCGGTAGATAGCTTGGTTCGCCCCTGTTGCTGCATTCTGGTTGTCCATGCGCGTCAAAAAGCCTTCCATCTCCTGCAATCGGTTTTGCCACTGCCCACTTGTGACTTTGTCACTGACACCGGAGGCCTTCACTTCACCACCACTGATGCTCTTCCTCGCGTTTCCAGATTGACCTGAAGTGCTTCCTGTCGATGCAGCCTGTTGCTGTTGTTGCACGTGAGTGAATAGTCCTTGATAGCAACGAACCAGTAGAGCGTACAGGTGCGAAATGAATTGTGGCTCGGTCAGATCACTTGTGTTCGCGCGAGCCTGTGCGAGTGCGTGCAGTATGACGACAGCCAATTGTCCTGTTGATAGTTCTTGCAACGCAGCAAGCGATAGATAGAGCGTTCCTGTCTCTCCTCGCTCGTTATCCTGCGACGAAAAGCTCGCGTAGTTGCCACGACCAAAGCTGTCGACGACAGTCAAAGCTGTTAAAGGGTCTTCTTTCATCGACACAGTTTGGAGTAGCAGCTTCGCAAAATCATGTCGTGCGCGCATGCGCTCATCGAGTTGCTCCACGGAGACTTGTGAGAGCGTCATGAAATCCAGCACTCTGGCGTCCACGACTCCAAACGAGGATGAAGCAAGGGCTTCCTCTTGGCCCAATGTCGGTTGTTTACCGTAGCGACAACCTGTCGCAACGGCCTCTGCAACCGCGAGTCGGTACTCTCTCAATCGGTTAATCTCTTCTTCCTGAGTGCTCGGCTGCGGACTGCTGCTCTCCTCCGGGGAACTTCTTCACCGTTGCGCTTCAAAGCTGCCACCAAAGCTTCAATCTTACCAAGACGGTCTTCCAGTACATCCTCAAGGCGCTTCGCTAACTCGGCTGTCAGTAATGAATGACTAGCATCTGCATCGGGTTGCTGCTCGATTGACGCTGTTGTTGCCGGCGGCGGAGTGAGAAGTTCCTGTTTCTGTTGTAGCCCCGCTTTCTCTTGAACAAGCCGCTGATTCATGACTGCGATAATAATGTGTGCTTTGCGACGGAACTCGTCTTCGACCAGAGCTTTCTGCTGGGCGATCCGAGCTCGAACTCGTGTCTTTGCTGGTGCCCACGACCTTCAAGCATTAGTGCCAGACGCTGGAGCTGTTTCGAGTGTTCACGCTCTGCTGACTCGCGCAGTTTAGGCTTTCCAGCAGGTACTGCCTGCAGTCTTGAGGTCAGCATCTGCATCATGGCAGCACGCTCGTCCGCTAGTAAAGCAGCAATTCTTGCGTCCACTTGTGCCAGTTGATCTTGTTCCTCTCTCGCTACACGTTCGAGCTCTGAGTGCTTCTCCAATTCAAGTTCACGACGGCGCTCATCCGCTTCCAGCTCCAACCGAGCACGCAGTTCGGCCACGAGATCCTCCGCTTCACGCTGTGCAGCGTTCAGCACAAGTTGTTGAGATTGTAGCTGTTGAAGAGGTTGAGCAGCAACTGTGGGTGCGTCAGTGAGAGCTGCGGTATGCTGAGCGTCGAAATGGGCCAACAGATAGGCTACCTCGCGCATATGTTGCTCTCTTAGTCGTTTTTCAGCTAAACGCTTGGTGGCCTCGCTTTCCTCGGTAGCTGCTCGCTCTGCATCGTGTAACTTATCTGCAAACTCGGAATCGATTTGAGCTAGTACGCGCTCAGTCTCTGCTTTAATTTCCTGTCCATCCTGCTCCACGCCAGCATTTCCTTGACGCGTTGAGATTTCTTGTAAAGCGTGCGCCTTTCGAGCTGCTTTCTGCTGGGTCACAGCGTGTAGCACCTGTCGTACATTCTTAATGCTCTTCGCTGCGAGCTCTGCGAGTTGCGCTGCTAATTCGCGTTCGTGCCGAACGCCAACCACCAGCTCCACTGCGCCAAGCAGTGACAACTTCAGAGGCACAAGCCCATACGTGAAAAGCTGTTGCACTGCAGCTATGTCCTGTCGTAGCTGTCGAGCTGCTCGGATCATGGCTCCAGCCTTTTGCTCATCAGGAGACAGAGCGGCTTTCGGTTGTTCAGCCACCTTCTCTTCGACAACAGGGGTCTCTGCTTGTCTTGCTGCTTCTGCTAGTGCTTGTTCACGCTCTTTTTCCGCCTTGGCAGCCTCTTCATCTTCTTGCTGCTGTCTTGATTGTAAACGCTGCCGCTCCAGCTCGCGCTTCTCTTCCAGCTCACGCAACTTTCGTGCTTTCTTGGCTGCGATTCGCGACTCGAGCCGTGATTTCTGCGCCGCACCATCAGCGCTGTGCGTCTCTCGAAGCTCACGTAGATTCGTGTCGAACTCGCGCGCCATCTTATCAGCTGTCTCAGTAGCTTGCTGCTGAAAATGTAGCGCTAAAGCTGCTGCACGTTTTGCAGCTTCCACTTCGGCTTCGCGTGCAAGTCGGGCTTCTAGCTCTTCTTTCTCGCGGCGTTGCCGAGCACGCTCCTCCTCGAGTTTCTGCGCCAGACGCGCTGCAATTTCTTGTCTCTCTTTCTCCTCCGCCTCGGCTTCCGCTTTCGCTTGGGCTTGTTCCAACGCTTCAGCTTTCTCACGCTCCGCAGCAAGCCGAGCTTCTTCTTCGCCATCAGCACTAGATTCCTGCTCCTTAGCGTAGACTGCAGCTTCCTCCTCCTGGCGTTGCTTTCGTGCGCGTCGTTGGGCAATTCGCTGCTGTAACTTTTCTTCTTGTCTTGCCTGCTCTTGAGCTAGCGACGCCGTCAATGCTCGCAGTTCACGCTCGTGCTCTTCCTGTAGTCGGTTCATCTCCTGTTGAGCTAATTGCTGTTGACTCTCGGCGCGTTCGCGTTCTTGCTGTTGCTTGCGCTCCTGTAGCGCACGAAGATCCTCCTCCTGCTTGCGCTGAATTTCTTCCCAGGCCTCTTGTTCTTGTGCAGCTAAATCTGCTGCAAGAGCCGCTTCCTCTTCCTGTTGCTGCTTTCGCTCGGCCTCTTCTATGACTTGAACATCTACTTTAGCGGAGGTTTGGCCATCGATTAACGCGCGCTTCTCCTTTCGTCTAGCGATCCGCTCTTGTAATGCACGTTCTTGACGTTCGCGCTCGGCTTGGAGAGACTCTCGTAGCTTGGCCGATTCAGCGTCGTGTGTCTCGCGACAAGCTGCCAATTGAGCTTCAATCTGCGTCTCAAGTCGCAGACGATCTGCTTCATCCTGCAAACGTTTTGCAGTGTCATCGACACTGGCGTCTTGCTCGTCCTGTTCGGTTTGGTGTTGCTTTAGCTGCTGCTTGCGCTTCTTCTCTGCTAGACGATCGGCAAGTTTGCGCTTGGAATGGGCTGCGCCCGCTACTTGAAGCTGCTGAGTTTCACCGCGATGTTTCTCGAACTCTGCTGCTACGCGTGCCGCCTCTTCCTGAGCTTGGCGAGATGCTGCCGCAGCTTTAGTTGCGGCCACTGCTGCGCTCTGCAGTTCGGTAGCAGCCTGATGTATAGCAGCCTCCTGTCTTTCACTCTCTTGGGTCAACGCAACAGCCTGCTCTCGCATAAGTTCCTCTTGCAGTGCCGCCATCGCCACTTCATCTTCCGCACCAGTACAAGCATCTTGTTGCTGGGCTTCACCACCTTTGGCTTGACGCGCAGCTCGCTTCTTCGCTAGTTTCTCGCGTAGCTGCGCCTCACGTTTCTGCTGATCTGCTAGCAGCGATTCCTGCAGTGCACGTCGCTCGCGTGAATGTTCTTCCTCTAGTCGTTTGAGCTCACGCTCCGCAGCTGCTTGCAGATCCATGGCTGCCCGACGCTGAGCATCAGCCTCCTGCTCCAGTTTGCGAGCTACATCCGCCAGTTCTTGTTGCTGGCGATCTGCTAATTGCTGTCGAGCTGCATGCTCCTGGTCTTCCAGCTTGGTCTGTGCTTCTTGGTCTTCTTGCTCTTCAGCACCTTGTACTTCACTGTTGTCTTCACCCTTCCCCTCGCCGCCATCACTCCTCGGTCGCTGTCTCCTCGCCGCCAGTCTCTGCTTCAACGCTAGCTCTTGACGCGCACGCTCAGCTCGAAGTGCTTGCTCAAGCCTAGCGGATTCCGCTTCATGGGCTAACTTACACGCCGCTAGCTGTCGCTCAATGTTCGCAGCACCATCTTCACCTGCTTCACGCAAAGTCTTGGCCAGACGCTCCTTCTCACTCGCAGCTTCTGCTTCCAGCTCTGCTTCTTTAGCAGCTCGATCCTGCTCAATAGCCATCAACTCCTGCTGCTCTTCCAAGATCAAAGCCTGCTCAAGCTGGGCTGATGCAGCATCAGAGTCAGCAATCCCTGCAGCATGTCGTTTGTGTGCCAATCGAGCAGCTAATGCAGCTTTACGAGCTGCCGTCTCCGTATCGAGTTGATCACGTCGAGCTTTCACACCCCTAGCATGAGCTGCTTGAACACTGGCGATTTCTCGATCGACTGAGCCATCATCTTCCAGCTCTTTCAGTACTTGATCGCCAGAGTGAACCACCCTCGCTACAGCAGCAACTTCGTCAACCTCACGTGGTTGTAGTTGAGCTCGTTCCTGTCGTCGGGTTTGCCGTCGATTAGCCAACCGCTTCGCCATTTCTTCTCGACCGAGAACAGTGTCGGCTTGAGCACCTTGACGTCTTACAGCTAACGCGGCTTCGTACTCAGCCCTCACACGCTCAGCTTCAAGCCGTGCAGCATCAAGCATTGTCAACGCAGCCTCCTCGGCTGCTCTGCTGGCAGAAAGCGCACAAACCTGTGCCAGTAGCTCGATCTCCTTTTCATGGTGAGCGTCACGAACATCCGCCTCTATTCTCGCCAAGTCTGCTTCAAACGTAGCCTCTAACACCTCCATTGCTTGATTTTCTTCTTGCTTATCTTCCTCTCGGGACAACGCAGTGCCATCCGCTCGACGTTGTTCACGCTTACGCTGTAATTTATCGCGGAGTGCAAGTTGCTGGCGCTGTTTATCAGCGTCGAGGTTGTCTCGCAGCTCTGCCAAGTGTCGATCATGCTCCGCTGCAAGACGCTCGAGTTCTTCCCGTGCCTTCCGTTCTGCTGATTCAGCTGCATCAAGACGTTTTCCTACTGCGTCCTCCAGCGGTGCCAACAGCGTTTCGACTTGCTGCTTCTCTCGCTCACGTAGTGCTGTCCACGCTGCGTTCTCTTGAGCAGAGAGTTCAGCATCAAGTTCTCGTTTCAATTCCGCTTCATCCTCTTCCGGTGTCCTTTGTTTCGGCATCGACTCGGTCCCATCCTTTCTAGCAGCACGACGCTGACGCAAACGTTGTTGGAGTAGTTGCTCCTGCTTTTGGCGCTCCATTTCCAGTGTCTCGCGCAGTTTGCGCTGTGCTTCGTCATGTTGCTGTCGAGTCGTCTTCAACAGCGCTTCCAGGTCATCGCTGCTGGTTGCAAGTCCCTCCGATAAAGCCTCAGCAGCTTGTTCCCGCGCGTTCTGCATCGTCAATGCAAGTGATCGCGCTGCTGAGGCGGCAGACGCATCAATCACAAGGTGTTCACGCTCCTGTTCTCGATCTAAAGCAGCTTCAGCACGCACTCTCTCACTAGGAGATAACATGGTGTTATCACGCAGCGCTTTGCGCTTACGTTGCAATCGTTCTGCTAGGTGTGCTTTCCGCAGATGCGTCTCGTCATCGATCCGAGCTTTCAAAGCCCCCACTCTCGGTCATGCTCGTCATTCAGCCTCTGGAGCTCACGTACCACATCGTCTAATGCGGCCGACTTCATATCGGATGATAGTACTGCCGATACCGGAGACGACTCCGTTCCTTTTCGTTGTGCAGCAGTTGACTCGGCTTTTGCTGATAATGAAGACAGAGAACCCTTGGCTTTCCTAGCTCGCTTTGCAGCTAAACGCTGCTCCAGTCTGCGACGATAGTCCTGAGCCTTGAGTTCATCAATATCCAAGTCCCCAGCATTGCCTAAGCAAGCGTAGAATTCACGTGAGACGCGTTCAGCTTCTGCACAATGAGCAGCAGCCAGAGCTTTGCGTGCAGCCTCAGCAGCTTCAGCTTCGGCACGCAGTCGTCGAGCTTCCACCAGTAAATCGACCTCCTTCGTATGCATTTTCTCCTCGAGCTCCAGAAGTGCCTGTGTGGTTTGCTCACCCATCGCACTATCCAGCCGCAGACGCTCACGTTCATGCTCGTTATCAAGCACTTTCATTGCTTGTTGGACGATTTCTTCAGTCAAACCGTTTGGATGCTCTTGCTTCAGCTCTGTAAGTCGTTCCACTCGTCTCCGCGCCATCCGTTCTAGCAGTTTGTCTTGTTGTCGACGCTGCTCCACACCTAAAGCTTCGTGAAGCGCACGCTTACCATCTTCATGCTCCCGATAAATTCTGTCGAGTTCTTGTTCTTTGGCAGCGAGTCGAGTATTCGCAGCATCAGAGCGCGATTTGGCTTTGCGTTCGGCTTCACCAAAGCTGCTCCGACTTCCCCACGAAGTCGGTCATGCAGCGCGCTGAGCTGTCTGGTTTCATTTTCAGTGATGGTGTGAAGCTCTGCCTCTTCCTCTTGCTTCAAGGCAGCTTTCAATACAGCAAGTTCCATGGGGTCAGGTTTCTCGCCATTTCTCTCAAGTTCTTTCATCTTTTCACGCCGTTTTAGCGCTAGTCTTTCGCGCAGAGCATTTTGTTGCGCTTGTCGCTGAGCGCGCAAGGTATCACGTAGTGCTGTAGTCTCCGTCTCGAAATTATTGTGGCAAGCTGCAAGTAGAGCTTCGACATCCGCCGTGCTTTGACCGCCTGCAACTTGTACAGCTGCAGCAAGCTGTTCGAGGTCTGTGGCAATCTCGGACTCCATATCGAATTTGCGCTCGATTGCAGCAGTCTCAAGCTGCTGCCGAAGTGCTTCGTCTTCACGAACTCCGCCAGTGTCAAGCTTTGCTTTATGCTTGTGACGTAAACGGTTTTCCAGCTCAGTCTTCCGTTGAGCTTCATCCTCTTGTAGTTCCTGCTGTCGCTGCTGCCACGCACGAAGGTGATTTGCACTCAGAGCTTTAATCTGCTGCTCCATTGCTGCAGCCATCGTATCAGCCACAACATTGTCTCGATCGGATCCAACACTCCTGTCGGGTATCATCGCCGGTACAGCAAGAGCTGCCAGCCTCCCCACTACGCTTCGTTTCCGCTCAACCATCTCCATAGCGTCTTTCACGGCTGCCTTCCGAGGCTTTCGAGTCTTCCACAGTCGCATCAGCGTGGCTAATTCGTCATCGCTCCCAGATCCGCTGCTCATAAAGTCTTCTCGAGCCTGCTCAATCGCTTCTTTCGTTGCAATAGCAGCAGCCTCAGTAACGCAAACATCGCGTAGCTGTTGTGCCAATCGATCTTCGTGCTCGCGTTGTTTGCCACGCTCTTCAGCAAACGCAAGTTGCGCTTGAGACTCGAGCTGATCTTCCAGTCGCTGCTTCTCCACCAATTCTTGAGTTGCAATGACGTCATCCATTTCAGCCACTTCCTCCGGCGAGGAACCTGCTGGAAGTTGACCCCGTTGTTGCTGGCGTCTTTGAGACATCCGCTGCTGAAGTCGCTGCTCCTGACGACGTTTCTCCGCTTCTAGTGCCTGGGTAAGTGCAGCCAACGCGTTTGCAGTTTCGTCTTTGAGACGCTCAATTTCAACTTCAGTAGCCTCCCGTGCTTGGGTTGCTGCTTTCTCGTGCTGTGCGGCATCGCTCTCCAGTGTAGTCAGCGCATTTGTCACGGCATTATTTAGTCTCTTTAACTCCTCTTCGTCGTCTGGATCGAGCTTGCTCAATGCCAGTTCATGCTGTTGTCGACATTCGCGCAGCTTCCTTCAACGGATTTGCCACTTTTGTGCAGGGTTGAGGCCACCAGCTTTGCAAGAACTTTCCCAGCTTGTCGCTCGCTTTCTTCGAGTGCTGTCAATGCTGTCTTCAACTCCTCGTCGATTGCTGAGAGTGCTTTACGCTCTTGTTCTTCAAGTGGTTCAGGCAGAGAACGAGTAGAGTGTGTCTTTGACCACTGTGCAGGCTTCTTTTCGAGTCGCCGACGATCCATTTTCTCCGCGAGTTTTGCTCGACGCACTGCAGCATCAGCCTCGAGCTCTTGTCGACGTTCCTTGCACGCTGCAACGTAGTCAGCATGCAGTTTATCAAATGTTTGCTGCGTTTGCTGCTCAATTTGAGTTGGTATTTGGCTGGCAAGAGCTTCCAGCAGCTCTGATGTAAGCTGAAGACGATCAATCGGCGTATCCACCAGGTTGGCTGTCGTCGTCTTTGCAAATGCGGTGCCACTGCTTTCCATTTCGTCAAGGTAGACTAGTTGAGCCTCAGCAACAGCAACAGCGATGGCAGCTTCGGTCTTCTCGGTCTCGACGTCTTGCTGCAACTGGAAATGCTTTTCTCTTAGCTCTTCGATTGCTTGATCCGTAAAATCTGCCAATTGAGTTTCCAACTCTTCTTCAAGGCTACTTCCATCACCACCTTCGGCCTCTCCATCGAAAGTCAGATCTTTGTAGCTGGCGCCTTGTGCAGTTCCTCGACTCCGACGCTTTGCTGACAGATTATCTCGCATCTTGGCTTCCAGGCGTAGGCGTTCATTCTCGATTTCTCCTCGAAGTGCCATGAAGTCGTGATCATATTCAGTCTGAAGTTTTTGGAGCTCGCTTTCGGTCTGTGCAATTACCCTCTCACCCTTCACTTTGTCTGTTTGGGCTGCACGTCTAGCAGCAATTGTCAGTTGATCTCTAGTTTGCTGCGAGTCAATCAGACCACTTTCGCTGCTATGATCATTGCACTCCTGTATCGTCTTTCGTAGATGATCCACTGCACGGCCAATCGCTTCTTGCTGCAAAGTGTCCATGTCGTCTTGCTTCGTAACGACCTCTTCTAGAACAGCTTCTTTCCGCTCAGTAGCATCCAGCAACATATCTTGTGCTTCGTCAGAGAATGAAGTAGCAGCACCTTCCACCACTTCACCTTTGCGGGCATTCCTCTTACGCCGAAGGCGCTCGTCAAGTTGCTCTTTGCGAAGTGCGTCTTCCATTGCCAGAATCCGAACGCGGTCATTCCAAGCCTGCGAGCACACGTCGTTTAACTGCGCAATGATGTCGGCATTATCGTCTTTCAGAGCTTCGAGCTGGGCTGGTGTGGCTCGCAAATGTATTTCTTCATCTTCCAGAAGATCAGGAGGGGGTTTTCATCCCCTGCCATCGCTGAGTCGAAACCTTCGAACATATCCTCAGGTGGCTCGGCAAAGTCGCCATCACCTTCGTCGCCGCCACTGCCGAACTCCAGCTCCAAGTTTGACAGCTCTTCGAGGTATTCTTGCTCAATCGCCAGCTCTTCTTGTCGGAATTGCGACTCGAGAGTTTGAGCTTCCTCGTCATGCTGCGCACGCAAAACATCGGCATCTTCCTGTTCACGGCGCTGCACTTGTGTTTTCTGTGCGTCACGCAGTATTTCAGTTGCTGCCTGTCTCGTTGCTAATTCAGCTTGTGTCCGCGTGGTTTCCACGCTTATCGAGGACTGAATTGTCTGCAGGTCCGAAGTAAAATCATCAAGAAGACGCTCCTTTTCCACTGTTGAGAGTTGCGGGTGGCTAGCATCAAGTGTTGATGCATACTCGGCAGCACTTTGCTGTGTTTCGGACTCGATTTTGCGCTTCGTTCCGGCTACAACTCGCGTATCCCTCAAATTTGTAGGAGTTTGACCCGTTGAAGCTACCGTCAATTGATCGGGTGAGGCTAACGAGGGTACTCCATGCGTTCGAAGAAGAGTTGTGAGTCCAATTAGCAGCTCTTTGATTTGGAAGAGTGTGTCGTCACGAAGTTTTGCTGCAGCTTCTTCCTCCGCAGTCGTCGGGGAGGAGATTGAATGCTAGACCGTACTTCTTGGGCTGCACTTCTGCTGGATTGTAGCTCCTCAGCTTCTTTCACGCTTGGTGCGGCAATTCGATTTCTTTGCTCCTGATCAGCAGTACGCCACTGATCTTTTGCATTGCCAACAGCTTGATTGAGTGCGTCTTCCGCCTGTTGCGCGCCGCGCCGCAGTTTAATTGCACGAGAGTTTTCCTTTTCCAACCTGTCATTGACCTTCTTCGCTCCAGCCGCTACTTCCTTCATCAACTTGCTCAAGCGGCTTTGCATTTGTGCTTGAACATTGCGTTCTTTGACTGGATTCTGTTCCTCGCGGATGGCATCCAGTTCCCAACGGAAACTCGCTTCCAAGTCATCAAGTGTAGCGAGTACCTGGGGAAGAGCTGCTCCAAACTTTTGCAGCGTTGGCAGTGGACCAAACAGCGTCTCGTCCTCCTTGTTTTGGGCTTTTTCAACATCATCGTGCAATTCCAACAACTTTTTAACGGTGTTGTCCGGGTCCAATGGTACTGTAGCTCCAGAGTGTGGAGTAAAATATCGTTGCGATGCTTCCAGAACAAAGTTACCGACTTCACGTCTACCTTTCTCGGCCTCCACGAGATGTATGAGCGAGGAAGAGGTTTGAGTCATTGGATCAGACCCTAGCAACGTCTTCAGATCATCGAGCACCATTCGTGCGCGTTCCAGACAAGAGTCGTCGCTTGTACTCGTTCGCTCAGGTGCGTTGTCACCAATTGGAGACGACATTTCTTGAACTATTGCACCGGTAAGCTCAGCTAATTGTGCTCCCCAGCCTTCGATCTCATGAAGGCCTTCGCTCACACTACCCAGCATAGTTGCCTTCTTCTGCTCAAATTGTTCACGGTCCTGTATATCATTCTCGAAATTGTCCAAGAGAAATTTCTCCCTACCAGCCACACTGCGAGAGCGTGGACGTCCACTCAACGCACTCACCGGAAGGACTGCAGTAACTTCATCCTTTGAAAGTGAAGTCCTGTCATCTCGTTTTGAGTCCGGTAATGAAGACATCAAGTCGGAGGCCACAAGTGCATTTACAAACAGCCTTTTCAGCTCCGTCGCCTCTGCTTGGAGGTGCTGCATCAGTTGTTTCACGTCGCCCTTTTGATCATCAAAGCTTTTTGTCACTGCTTCGTGGTGGAACTGCAGTCGATCCACGAGCTCACGAAGGTCCAAGTCTTCTTCATCCCAACGCTCCAAGTCTGCATGGTATTCCGTTGCATTTCCTTTCGTTGGTTTCTGTCCTCCGAGCTGAAACTTCTTCACTGGAGCTGTTGTTGGCTCGGTGGCCAGAAGAGCATCGTCTCCAGCAACAGTATCGGTCGTATTTACCGCCACTGTTCCTTTCGAGTGCATCGCGGACAGGTTCACCTGCTTACTCTTAGCTCGGTATCCATTGATGCTCTTGACAGCCGTGTTGGTCCAGCTCTTGGTCCGGAAGTAATACATACCGGCGATAACAGCTACAACAACACCAAAGAGGCCACCGAGAAGCCCCACGATGAGTTCCCAGTCTGGTGCCAAGATGAGGTCATCTGTGCGGCGCTTAGCACTGACCGTAATGAGGTTCTTCTCGTTTAGTGGCACAATCGCAGCTTCTGTCGGGCAGCTTGTACCAGCTTTCATCACGACCACAATCGTCTGAGCTGCTGCATTGAGCGAGTTCCCAAACACGTAAGTTCCTGGCTCAGTAAACGAAAAGGCAAAAGCGGAGATCGTGCTCGCGTTTGCGTTCACTTTTGATGACAACGCACGAAAAGCCCCATAATCAAAGCTTGGGTTGGTGTTGAGCATCGAGTCTTTCAGATAAATTGGATAGGAGCGCGGCACCGACAAGTCAAACAGCAGTCCGCTACCCACTGGTAAGCAAACCATAGGATTCGCGATGGAAGACGAGGTCGAGCCAGTAGTCAATCGCCGTTGTCTTCGTGAAGCTGCAGTTGAAATGGACGACGGTAGATCATACGACCCGGAAAAGCCGGACGAGGACACTGCGATCGAGTGGAGCTGACAGTCACTGCCTGCAGTACACGATATCTTCGATACAAGACCAGAAGTAGTGTCTTCGCCTGCTAAGAACGTGACTTCTCCCGTCATTGGGTCATAAAGCTGCAGTTCGCCTGTCGTGCTGTTGACTTGTATCTGCGTTGCTTCATCCCGACACTTCTTGTTGCAGACCAGGTCGAGGTCAGGTTGTTCGTCGCACTGGCAAACCCCAAGACTCGCGACATATGTGCCGGTCCCATTATTGCAGCTAGCGTCGCATGCTTTACCGCTTGCAGATACGCAAGTGCCATCATCTGAACGCACTTGACTGCTACTACAACGGTCGTATACGATCGGTTGGCAGTCGACATCTCCGTCTTCATCGCTTCGAAGGATCATATCCTGGTCGTAAAACTCGTACCCAGGCTCACAGATACAATACCCGTCGGTCATTTGGAACGCGCGGTGGCTACCAACACATGAACATTTGATGGCTCCAGTTCCTGCGAAAGCGCTCGTCGAACATGGCAAGCAACTTGGCTGGCCAACTGCATTTTGATACGAATTCTGAGGGCAAAGCAGACACTCGGACGAGTTGGCAGCTTTGTAGTTCGGCAGGTACGTTCCACTGGGACAAGCAATTTCAGCTGAGCTGCCTGCCGGGCAGTAGTATCCTGGAGGACACGGGTAGCCTCGATCAACCTCTCTGCTCTCTGGGTGGCTGGAGTTGGTGGCCCCCAGACACACGAATCCTTCAAGACATTCATCGCAGCGACTTCGATTGACGTCAATACCAAACGTCCCGGGAGGACAAGCTTCGCAGGATGAAAGCTGCGACGTGTATGCTCCATCCAAAGGAGTCGAGCGACCGAGATATCCGAGTGGACAAGGTATCTGCGCTGTGGTTCCAGTTGGGCAGTAGTATCCAAGCGTACAAACTGAAGGCGAGTCAACCGCAGGCGAGCAGAAAAATCCTTCAGGGCACGTAATTGGCGTCGTCGTGTTATATGGACAGTAGCTTCCGCCTGGGCACATTAACGGCGATCCAGAGGCCACCGGACAGTACGTGGTAGATTTACAAACTGCCGGTCGAATGGCCCCAGCCTCGCAAGACGAGCCTCCGGTACACGACGCACAGTCATCCGAGCTTTTGGCACCTCTAACCGCTCGATAACTTCCAGCAGGACATGCTTGAGGCTCACTTGAACCAAGAGGGCAGTAGTAACCCAGAGGACAATCGTACCCCGTGAGGCTCAGTATTCCAGTTCGGTTGCATAGCTTTCCTGCCTCGCATGGAAGGCAGTCTTCTCGGTTCGCCTTGCCTTTTTCGCTGTTATACGTGCCGGCAGGACAGGGAAGTTCACTGACACTATAAGGACAGTATGAACCGGCAGGGCAAGGAAGCGTATTCGAGCCGTCCTCACAAGTCATTCCAGCAGGACATAGATCACAGTCACTGTCAGCGATTCCGTACGTTGTGAGTCGCGACGAATTTTTTGGCATGGAATCGGATCCAGCACTCCTTCTGGACAATAGTAGCCGACAGGACACGGTCCTCCAAGCTCCGTTCTCCATGCTACATCAGTATTGGACAGGTTCGAAGGTGTAGCCGTTGGATTTGGCTGATCGTTTCGTAGTCGGCAGTAAAACCCAGCCGTGCATGAAGCTGTAATTGTTCCTGCCACGCAAAATTTGCCTGCACTGCACGGAGCACACTCGGTCGCGTTCGTTAGTCCGACTTCATGACCGTATGTGCCGTCGGGGCAAAAGATCGGATTTTCAACACCTTTGGGGCAATAGTACCGAAGCGGACACGGCGTTGGAGCCTTGGCGTTCGTATCGCAATACCCGCCGGCTGGACAAGTGACACAAGTGCTTTGCTTCTCAAAACTGTTGTAAGTCCCCTTTGCACAGCGAATCTGGCTGCTCGAGCCCTTAGGACAATAGTAACCAGGCTCACAGATCGCTCCTGTAGTGCCATCTATCGGGTTGGGTAGCCACGCTCCTCCAAGGCAAATATGACCACCGTCACACAAATCCCCAGTGACTCCATCAACCGGTTTAGCTGTCGAAGCGTTTCCAGCACAATAATGACCTGGTGCACACGGACCTGACGTCGAAGTCGTTGGTGGCAAACCAGAACAGAATTTCCCTGGTGGACACTGCGCACATTCTTTTGAGCTTGCAAGCGCCGTTTTGTCTCCATAAGATCCAGCCAGACACGGGTACTTGGTTGGGGACGGTGTTTGCCAGGGGCAGTAGTAACCTCGAGGACATTCCACCGGCGTAATGCTACCAATCTCGCAGTAAAACCTCTCGGGGCATAATTTGCATGCTGAAAGACCTTTTACATCAGCAAAGGTCCCAGCAGGACATGTTGTTGGCTCGGATGATCCCTCCGGGCACTCCAAACCTTTCGGACACAACTGCGTGGCCGTACTCTCTCCACCGGTACAAATGAAACCAGGCGGACACTTCTCGTTCGGGGTGACGATTCCAGAGGTGCTGCAGATAAACCCAGCAGGACATGCGAGGCAATAACTTGCGTTCACATTCTGAGTATTCGGTGAATACGTCCCCGGTGGACACGGAATGGGATTGCTGCTGCCCTTTGGACAGTAGTGTCCCCGCTTGCACACATCACCAATCATGCCTAACGAGTTGTTTTGACCGGTGGGTGTTGCTGTGTAGGAGCCTTGCACACAGTAGAAACCTTCTTCACACGGCAAAGCTCCATCCGTGTTCGTCGAGGAGCAGTACGCTCCAGCTTCGCAGACAATCGGAACTGCAGAACCTTCGGGACAGTTTGTGCCTGGAAGACACGGGCCACCAGACGCTGTAGTATTCGCTGGTGTTTCGGTGGGAGATCCACCTGAGCAGTAGAAGCCACTTCGACACTTCCCCGTTGGCTCGACAGCAGCATATCCATTAACGTAAGTCCCGCCTGGTGTTGGTGTACATTGCGAGAGGTTCTGCAATCCGGTTCGGTTAGCAAAAGACCCTGGTGGACACGGAAATTGTGTTGCTCTATGTGTGCTCTCGGGACAGTAGTGGCCCATTGAACACAAGTTATTGAGATAATCCTCGCATCCAAGTGGACAGAAGAAGCCTGCTGGACATGCAAGACACGTCGGTGAGCCGGTGGCATCGGTGTAGGATCCTTCTGGACAAGGTATCGGACTAACGGAGCCCTTTGGACAATATGAACCCGTCGGACACGCTTCTCCACCAAAGTGCATCGTCAACTCCGTACCGTCCACAGTATTCGTCACAACCTTCACAACACCAGAGGAAGGGTTTGATCGCGTATTGTTGCGCTTGCAATAGAACCCGGCAGCGCACAGTCCTGAAGGTTCAACTAGTCCTGCGTCAGTGCAGAAAGCACCTTCGTCGCAAAACGCACAATCTCCTGCCTTGACAAGTCCCGTATCGTTCGAGTACGTTCCAGTAGGACACGGACTCGGCAAGTACGTTCCTTCGGGGCAGTAAGCACCGACGGGACAGACGTGTGTGTCATTCACCGCGTTCCTGCCGAACGTGCTTTCGGACCTCGGTGGACAATAGGATCCAGCAGAGCACAGTCCTGTGGGCTGCACCAACCCCAAAGTTTCACAAAAGGACCCCGGGGTGCATTCCTGGCATTCTGTCACGTTCGTGAGTCGAATCGCGTTGCTGAACGTTCCGATAGGACATGGTACGGGGACTACAGCAGTTCCTGGAGGACAAAAGTGACCTGGTGGGCAATCAGCGTACGTACTAGTTGCCACACCATCGCAAAAGTACCCCATCGGGCACTCGTCGCAGGCAAATTGACCTTTTCCGGCAGCGTAAGTTCCAGCAACACATTTCTGGGGGACGAGCTTGCTTTGGGGCAGTAAGAACCCGGAGGACAAATCGCGCCTGACAAGCCATCGGTGGGTGTCGGTGACGAAGAGCTCGAAACACAATAGTACCCAGGGCTGCAGGACCCCGAGGGCGCAGTCAATCCTGTCGAGTCACAGTATTTGCCACCTGGACAGATCGAACATGAGGCGAGATTTTTACCTCCTGTAGCAGCCCGGAACGAGCCCGTCGGGCACGGAATAGCGCTTCCAGAGCCTTCTGGACAGTAACTAGCCTCAGGACACACGTACCCGTACGACTGCTCCACGGGGGTGGAAACTGGCGAGCCTCCGACGCACACAAACCCAGCTAGACATGGCCCGCTCCATTCCGATAAACCGTAGGAATCGCAGTACTGTCCACTGGGACATGGTTTGCACTGATCCAGTTTCACGAGGCCTTCCACGCCCGCAAATGTACCAGGTAGGCATTTCACAGGTAGACTCGTACCTTCCGGACAATAATTGCCACTAGGACACACAATCGGTGTTTTGGTGCCTGGCAGACCGCAGTAGAATCCAGCGGGGCAAATCACGCACTTGTCTTGAGCTGGATAGAGATTGTATTCGCCTGGTGGACAAGGTGACGGAGCGGTGGCACCCACGAGTGAGAACGACCCAGCTGGAGTCTCCACTTGGGTCGGAACGGAGGCGCCTCCGATGCAAAAGTAGCCAGGATGGCAGCTTCCGGTTGGCAAGAACAACCCTGGAGTCTCGCAGTATTCACCCGGGGGCACGGAACGCATTGTCCTACAGACTCGAGTCCAGTGAAATTATTGAACGTTCCCGGGGACACAATGTAGGCGTCGATGACCCCAACGGACAATAGGCCCCTTGTGGACACTGATCTCCAGTGTGCCGGTTGCTCACACCGAATAGCGTAGACTCGTAGTTCATCGGAGCCGACGTGTACGCACCCAAGGTGCAGTAGTAACCAGGGTCGCATAGTCCTCGAGGAACAGTGAGAGCCGTCGCGTCACAGTACATGCCTGGTGTACACTGCAGACAATCATCAACTATTCGTAGGCCGGGTGAATTAGCATAGGTGCCAATCGGACAAGGCTCTGGGCCAGAAATGCCTGTGCGGCAGTAGTAACCCGCTGGGCACGTGATCGGGTAGGCTGTGCCAATGGGGCAGTACGAGCCAGAGACGCAGAGAGCGCAGTCCTCTTCGCTGTGGCCCAAAGTGCGATTGAGATAGTACCTCGCTGGACACGGCACTTGCTTTTGAGAGGTTGATCGGAGTGGACAATAGAAACCTGGAGAGCAAACTCCGGTGGGCTCCAAAGCACCTTCAAGACTGTAGTAACCTGCGGGTGTGGGGTGCAGTCGCTCACACTGTCTTGGCCCGTGAAATTGCTGTACGTTCCAGCAGGGCAAACAATTGGCGATGGCGTTGCAGTTGGGCAGTAGTAACCTGCTGGACACGCATCCGTTTCCAGTGCTGGTTCACTATCAGATCCCGACGGACAGTAAGTTCCGTTGTAGCATGTTCCATACAGCGCTCCGGGTGAAGACCAGCCTAACGCGTTCGACATCATATTCGCTACGCTCGTCGTCTCGCTGTTGCAAAAGTATCCCGCTTTACATGCCGAGCACACTTTTGATCCGCTGGTGGAAAACTTGCCCTTGCCACACGGTTGGGGATTTACAGATGCCTCGATACAGAAGGACCCGGCCGGACACGTAATGCACGCCGGCCATGTATCTGCCGGCCCCACCGTCTTAGTATTATTCACCGATGTGTAACTCCCAGGTTTGCACGGGATCGGTGCAACAGACCCAGCCGGACAATAGGAGCCGGGAGGGCAGTCATCGCATTGGCTCGGCTCGAACAACCACGTATTTGCTGTGTAGGTTCCGCTCGGACACGGGAATTGCGTCTTGGAGTACGTTCCAAGAGGACAATAGTGCCCAGGAGCGCAGTCTCCGTCGATTAACGATTTTCCTCCTTGACAATAGCTGCCTTTCGGGCAGATATCGCACTCCGCTGCAGTCGAAAGTGACGTACTTGAGCTCCAAGTTCCCGGTAGACACGGAAACTGCTTGGAGTACTCCGTCCTATTTGGACAGAAGAAGCCCGCTCCACAATCCAACATGGTCTGACTCTCGCCGCCTGTGCCTTGAAGGCACGCATGACGCATCGGACAAGTGGTGCAGTCTTCCGAGCGAATGAGGTCAATTTCCTCTGTGTACGTTCCGGCAGGACATGGGTGATCCGTTGCGAGGACAGTGCGGCCAGGACAGTAGTGGCCTTGTGTGCAGCGATCGACGTAGTTACTTTGGCCAACATGAGGACATGACCAGCCTGGCGGACAGTCAAGACATTCATGGACGCCTGCTGCTCCCGTCTGAGGATTATACTTCCCCGCTGGACACTCGGTTGGGGTACTGCTAGCCTCCGGACAGTAGCTACCCAGCGGGCATTCGTTGCACTGATCCCCGTTAGTCAAAGCCGTATTCGCGCTGTACGTTCCAGCAGGACATGGGGTTTGGTTCATGGTGCGCGTGCCCGCAAGGCAGTAGTAGCCCGGAGGACATGCTTGCGGATTTGACGTTCCTGTTGGGCAATACGTCCCAGCAGGACAGTCCTGGCAGACGTCAGACTTCTGTGCTGCAGCACGGTTGAACGTTCCTGCTGGACACGGGTATTGAGATGCACGTTTCGTGCCTTCCGGACAGAAGAATCCTGCGGGACAAATCTGTCGTGTCAGCGGTGTCGTCCCCATTTCACAGTAATATCCCTCCGGACACGGTGCACACGCGTGATCAATACTCTATCAAAAATGCCACAACAATTAGTTGGTGGTGGTAGGTAGATGCGAGATAGTATTGTGCATACCTCTCCAGCCGTCACGTTTCCGAAGGTGCCTGCAGGACAGAGGAAGAAAGTCGTGGGTGGATTGCAGTAGCCACCCATGGGGCAAGCATCTTCCGGTGGTGTCGGGCTCTTGGACGCAAGGCTGCATTTGTAGCCTGGGCTGCACGAGCGGCAGTTCGCCACGGCACCTTCACTGTAGTATCCGACGGGGCATGGTTGCGGGAGTTGGTCGGAACGAGGACACTCGTAGCCCGGATCGCAGGCAAGACAGCTTGTGGACGCGCGTAAGCTGTAGTAGCCAACCGAGCAGTTCTTCGGCATCTCGTTCGGTATGTCACAATAGTAACCACGAGGACACTCGACACATGAGCCTGAACCTGTCGGTGAATAGAATCCTGCTTGGCAAGGCTCAAAGCTGGAACTGTTGGCGAACGAGCACGCAAAACCAGCAGGACACGGTGTGCAAGTGCTTGATGCACCAATTGAAAAGGTTCCTTGTGCACAGGGCAACATTAGTTTGGTCGTAGGATCCGGGCACGAGTAGCCTGCAGGACAAGCAGTGCAAGTCGTAGCACCGGCCAAACTGTACGATCCGGCAGGACAAACTACTGGTGGGGAGGTAGTTGGATTTGGGCAAGCAGAACCTGCCGGACAAGTTGTGCACTGCACGGAACCGATTGGCGAGAACCACCCCGGTGCACAAACTGCAATCTGGCTGCCATCCACGCGCGGACACATGTGGCCAATTGGACATGCAATGCAGTGCGCTTGGCCCCCAACGAATACGTCCCTGCCGGACAAGCCTCTTTGATACCCTGGGTTGTCAGCGGACACTGCATTCCTGCAGGACATTTCGTACAAGCCGTTGCTCCAGCCTCCGCGTACGTCCCATCCGGGCATGGAAGTTGTGCAGTTTGTCCGGACTGCGGACAGTAAAATCCTGCTGCGCACTGTGTGCATTTTGCTTGGCCTTGAGCACTCAAACTTCCCGGGTCACAAATCGTGGGCACCGTTGTCGTATTTGCGCACGCCGATCCAGCAGGACACAGCAAACATGGCGAAGCAGCAACGAGGCTGTAGGTTCCGCTTGGGCAAGCTACTGGTACACTGGATGGAGACGAGCAATCCATTCCAGCAACACAGGGTGTACAAGCCGTACTTGACTTTCCAGAGTAATGCCACGCGGGGCAAGCGATCGGGTCCGAGCTTGGATGCGGGCAGTACTTTCCAGCAGGACATTCAAAACATTCAACTGCATCAGCTGGGGAGTACGCTCCATCGGCACAAGGAACGGAGGCTTCCGTTGGTGTAGCACACTTGAAACCTTTTGGGCATGACTTGCACTGGCCGTCTCCGTCGAGACTGTAAGTTCCGACAGCACATGGCGTGGGGGTACTCTTCAACGGAGAGCACTGGAAGCCTTTGGGGCATGGAACACAAGCCGAGTGATCTGCGTTATTTGTCTGACCGAGCGTACACGCCTGCGGATCACCAGAAAGTGTGCACGAGTACCCATTTGGACATGCAATACACTCCACTGCTCCGCTGTGACTGTACGTGCCTTGAACGCACTTGAGTGGTGGTTGGGATGGCGACGAACAGTAACTTCCTGCTTCGCAAAGCTGACAAGCCGATCCATTGGTGGAGTAATATCCTGAGGTGCAGGCGACTGGGGCTGTATCCGCTGAGCATTTCACGCCAGCTTCGCACGGCGTACACACAGTGGCGCTGCCGAGTGAATATGACCCCGATGCACAATTCAGCGGAGCGGTGTTCACATCTGGGCAATAATTACCTGCTGGACAGGCATGACAGGCATGGTCACCCTGGACACAAACAAACATAACTCATTCGTGCCGTGATCTCAAGAAAAACTCCCTTCTCCAGGACTTACCTCAAAGCTGTAGCTTCCAAGCTGGCACGGAACTGGTGACTGAGCTACATCAGCACAATTGTAACCAGCGGGACAAGTATGGCAAGCCGTTGCTCGTTCAACGCTGCTGTACGTGCCTAAAGAGCACGCACTGGGCACTGAAGTGGTGGAACTGCTGCACGAGTAGCCTTGTGGGCACGATTTACAGGAAATTGAGTTCTGTTCGCCGTAATACCCCGCTCCGCACGGTTGCGGCGTTTGATGTGCAGACGAACAAGAATGTCCACTCGGGCATTGAGAGCACACCAAGCTATCTGCCAGAGAATAGGTGCCTGCCAAACACTCAACCGGACCGATCGCCGGATCTGAGCAAGCATATCCAGCCGGGCATTTTGCACAAGGTGCAGCGCCAGAGTTCACAGAGTACGTTCCTTGAGAACAAGCGACTGGAGTAATTGAGCCTGTTGAACAGAAGTAGCCTTCAGGACACTTCATGCATTCTTCTTGGAACGTATCATGGTTGTAGGACCCTGCCGGGCATTCGTGGCATTGAGGCTCGCCTTCAATTGAGTACCATCCAGCAGGACAAGGCTGGGGACTCATTGTCGGATCGCTGCAAGACGCACCCGCAGGGCACACGAGGCAATTCGACAAACCTTCTCCATGTGCATACATTCCACTTGGACAAGCGTGACAACTCGCCGCGTTTTCTGCCGACTCTGCGCTGGACGAAGTACCTATCGGGCATGGCACTGGTGCCGAGCAGGACCCGGAGCAGAAATACCCAAGAGGACATCCTACGCATTGTGAGTCGCCCGTTGTGAAGTTAATGAACGGAAACCATCCAGCCCGACATGGTTCCACGCATGATTGCATTTCAAGAGGTTCAAAGTAAACCAACACTTCGTTCTGCGGGAAAACTTCGCCATTTTTATCGTCGTAGTTGAGATCATCCGACGTAAGCCGGTGGCGTATTTTACTCGTCGCTCGGACATTTGATGCAGCTGTAGACGCCACCACGTTGATCGTCTTCGGCGTATTCCACGTTGCTGCTGTAAAAATCACTTGATCCGGAAATGTCTCGAAAAACGTATCGTAGGGTGACAAATGGACTATCACATCGCTGCTAGGCTGAGACATAAGGACCATTTCATAACTGTCATTGCGAAGACCCTCGATGACTGCAAGAAATCGGTCCGAAATGTGGACAGCAGGAAAATCATTTTCGCTGATGTGAACGTTCACTTCATCAGCTACGGCAAAGGTTTCACCGCTATCTCCACTCGTAATTACATGTGAAACAGCTACAACGTCCTCCTCGGTGGATGTTCCGCTCACCGTGTAGTCATCCGCCACAGTCACTTTAATAGTAGCAATGCTGGACCAATTCGATGTCGTAAATACAACTAGTTGAGGGTCCAGCGTCAGTTTTCTCATACTGGTTGAATCCCCAATGGAGACGGTAACTGCTGTGTCTCCATACGGCGGCGCGCTTAATAATATTGTGTACATTGTTCCAGTTTCGTCGCCTTCAACCACCCTGAGACTCAAACTGCTCACCAGCACACGCGCTTTCGAAAGGATATCGTTCGATGTGTCCACGTACGTTTGATCGATAATAAATCTATCTGCATCCACAGTCTGAACCAGCACAGAGGGGCCCACGTGACCTTCCAACAAAGGGTGAGTGATACCAGCAATCCGTATAATCACCTCGTGCATCGCTTCACTGTCTGTCCCCGATGCATCACGCTCGATCCAAATCACATTATTTTGCGTCGAAAGCGTGAAATCGCCATCCAGCCCAACCACGCTCACAAGACTCACACCCAGCAACGATCCATACATATACGACATATAAACACCGACCGCTCCATCCTTCGGAACACTGTGAGTGAACGTCAAGTGACTTTCCAATGACGTAGTGCGGCCGCTAAGGAGGTTCGAGAAGGCCAGTTTCGAGTTCCAAATCGCCCCAGGCTGCACGTCCATACTCGGTAGCTGTAGTATCCGCGGCGTAAACGTAGCGTCTGCGTCCGATATTTCGATGGATCCAGCACTAATTCGACCAGCGCGACTCGGATTTGTGACGCCTGTCAAGTTGAATCGAAGCAGAGTACCAGAACTCACAACAGAGCCGTCTGCGCTGCGCTGCACTGCCAATACGTTGGTGACGATATCCACAGTGACGGTCCACGTGCCGTCTAAATCCTCTGCTAGCACTGCGTCGTCCACCGCAGCGTCTGAAGCGACTGCAAACTCCGCGTTCAGTCGGATCTTGAGCACTGCGTCGACTGGGAGCAGAGGGTCGTCCCCTGTGGTGAGCTGGATCTCCAGTGCGGGGGCTGCTAGTACCGTCTCGTTGCTCCAGAGAGAAAATGCACTGGCGTCTACAGCAAGCACAACGGCGACGGTCCTTGCAACCAGCAGCAGAGCCAGATACACAACGAGCCGCATCTTGTCAAGTGGGACGCGAAGAGACGCGAACCATGCGTCGAACAACGAAACGCGTCGACCACCGAAATCGTGTGGCATACATACCACTGCGGATGTCAAGTGGACGTGTGGAGACAGACTGGATCCTGCGTTGCACGACACTTGTGCTTCGAACCGCTGGCTTTTCGAAGAGAATGTCGAGTCGATTCCCCGTCTTGTGCTTGGGGATTCTGCACTCGGATGTGGCAACGTTTTTCATTGACGTCGATAAATCGCCCACGTCATATGCAGTCACGACCATCACTTCCGACACGAGGGTCTGCTTATAACCCGTTCAAAGTGATACACAATAGAATATCTATTTAGCGAGGTCTAACTGTGTTCCCGCCCACGACACAACTCAGCGCACAGAACGAAGCGAGAGGTATGGGCGCTGGATGAAGATCGACCAAAGCGCGCTCTCATCAGGAAGGCAAAAGCCTGCCCTGAGATGAGCCAAGAGGCCAAGAGGTGTTGGCGGTGTAGGTGAAGAGCGAGTTCAAGCTCCGCAGCAAGCCAGTCCAAAACACCGTCAGCGATGTGCTGAAGAACGCGACCACCATCCTGAGCGACAACTACGGCGATGGCAACCGCCGGAAGCCTCTCGCAAGTGATCTCTCCGACGCTCGAGAAACAGCTCGCCGCCTGGGTCGAGAGCATCGAGCGGCGCAACATCTGCGTTTCCCGGGAGCTGATCACGATGAAAGCTCGCGAGCTACAAGCTCATCTATGCGATGCTTGGGATCTAAACTTCTCTGTTGGTTGGATGTCAGGGTTTATGCGGAGACACGGGCTGCGCTACCGTCAGCTTCATGCTTCGACTTTCCACCATGCAGATTTAGTGTTGTCAAAATTAATACTTTGTAATGGTATAATTTCCTTTCAGAATTAATGAGTGGTTATCCGTGTCGGAAGTGAGAGGAACGATTCCACGCCGGGCACAGCCACGGGATCGCGCCCAGATGGACTTCTCCCTTCTCAACATAACACGCGTCCTCCTCGTGCAAGTGTGTGCGCATTACTTCAAGCCGAGTCTGCGCGTGCGCCGCCCCCATCACTTGACGACATTCTCCACTCTGCGCAGGAGACAAGAGCCAGCCATGCAGACCGTCGTGGGCGGCTACTTGAGCGCCGCGGCCGCCACTTGAAGAGCTGGCGGCGTCGCTACTTCGTGTTCGAGGACGGCATGCTGCTCTACAAGAAGAAGGACGACCCAGCGGCCAAAGTCCTGCACGAGGACCGCGTGTTCGACGTGCTCTACTGGGCCGGCCGCCCCACGGCCTCTGCCTCAAGCTTCGAGGCGAGCGAACCGTCTACTTGACTGCGCGCTCCGAGGAGGACGCCGCGAGATGGCACGACACCATTGAGAGCTACCTGACGGAGCAGCGGTGCGTCGAGGGCCTGCGTCGCGCCTTGTGTAGGGGCCGCCTGCCTTCCATCCGAGAGTGCTAAGTTGAGTGCGGGGTAATTTATGAAGGGCTGGGGAATTGTCCTTCTTCGAGTTGGTGGGTAATCAGTTGCGGGTCCAAACCCATTTTCTTCTTTTCGATGAAACCCGCCCATCCGCTGGATTTTTCACTTGATTTTCTATGGTGAGGGCAGGCGGGTCTTGCGCCAGTGAACCCGTCTCGGAAGCAGCTTCGGGTTTTGCTCACTTTGGAATTTGCTTCGCAACGACCGCCCAAGCTCTAGGCTTCCTGCCTCCGCTCCACCCTCCGTCGCCGCACGCCCCCGTGGCAGCTTCGTGACTGAAAAGAGTAGAGAGAGTAGGCAGCTGTAGTCGCTACCGTAATAATTCCCGTTTTGACGTACAACTGCGAAGATTTCCTTGTCCATGTGGGGCTTCGGTTCTAACGCTGCAGGTTTCAGTCAACCGCCTTCCGTCTTTGCCACAGTGGACGACGCCTCGGAGCCTTTCGGTCGCGTCGGGAGCACGCAGCAGTGCTTTGCTCGCAATGGGGAGACGAGGACCAGGTCCCGGTGGACGCCGCCGGAGCCGCCGAGTCAGCCGCTGTTCCAGAACTCGCAGTCCGCATTTCACTCGGACGCGACGTCTAGCACGACGCTGTTCGGCACGTCTCAGTCCGGTTCGAGTGGTGGGTTTGGAGTCAGCCAAGCGACTGGAACTGGAGGAAACTTCTCTTTCGGACGCGCTGGGCCGACGACGACCAGCTCGATCCGAGACTGCTGCAACTTTGTAGGGCGTGTGGACTTGAACAAGGCAACAGGGTTGTTTGGCATTAGTACCAACAGCTCCGTTTCCAGCGCGCCGGTGTTTGGTTTTGGTGGCAGCACTGCCAAGCCACCTCTAGCGCCGTCTTCAAACCTGTTCACTGCGTCAAGTTCGAACACTTGCACCACCAAGACGACGACGACGACGACCTCTTTTGCCGCGAAGCCAACTACTACGTTTGGCAGGACAAGTGGTTTTTCGTTTGAAGAGCCGAAGACGAAGTGTGGGGGCTTCAGGAACGATCCGTTTGCAGTGGTGAAGGTATCGGCCAACCCGTTCGCTAGCACGACTGTGAATCCGTTTTCGGCCAAGATGGCTCCAAACTCGACAGTCAACCCTTGTGGCAGTGCTGTGACGGCCAATCCGTTTGCGAAGAAAGCGGCGGCTAACTCGACGGTTAACCCGTTTGCAGCGAAGGTGGTCCTGAACGCGACTGTCAGTCAATTTTCCTCCAACGCAGTCTGCGTCGAGCGTCGACAGTTTTGCAGTACCCAGTTCCACTTGGTCGACAGGATGGTCAGCAACTGCTTCAGGGGCATGACAATTCGATCAGCATCGGCAAAGTTCAAGGGCAGACTGCGAGCTCCTTTCAAACCGACCTGGAGCACTAACCCCGAACAGCTGAAGCAGACACAACCTCTCTGCAATTGGGGCTGGAAGAAGAGCACGGAACCAACTCAGCCAAACGCGGAAAACTTGCTGAAGACGCTGAGTGTTTCTTCCAGTGAAGCACCGAGCAGTTCTCTGGTGTCAGCAACAAGAACTCCGTCCACACCTGATGTCTTGGTGGCATCCCCTGATACAACCCCGTACGGCTCAGGGTCCTTTGGTGCTGGATTGCTCGAGCAGAAGGTCAAATCTGTCATTGCCAATGCTCCAACGTCGATCGAATTGAAGGTGCTTGATGCTCGAGCTTTGTTCGTGTCGACCTTATCTGTGCCTTGCCTGCAACCTCCATCTGCGAGGTTCGCTGCCCGTCTAGGTCTGGCCAGACAACCTCTGCAAGCACTTCCGATGCGGCCAGTGCAGCCTCGATTCCCGAGTCGCAAAATGCCGGTGGCGCCGTCTCCCGTTCGTGCCAAGCACCCGCAGACCGATGCGTTCTGCTTTTCTAGCTCGTTCTCCCGCCTTGCGATTTCAAAGAAGTCTTCGCGAGTCCGAGTCAAGCCGAGCACGATGTCGGTGAATACTGCCTCAAGTAGCATCGTGAGGGAGGCCGAGCGAGTTGATGACGAAGACGAAGCGCAAACTTCAGTTGTGTGTGACGCGAAGCCTGACGATGCGCCCTCAAGCCACAGTAGTGAGGACCACGACAATAAAACATCTCTTTCGCCTGCTTGCCCCGGGCTTCTCAATGAAGAGTATTTCACGGAGCCTTCTATCAGGGACCTGCAGCAGTTCACCGATGAAGAGCTGTCTAGCGTTGAAAACTTTGCCATCGGCCGCCCTGGTTACGGGAAAATCTCCTTCATTGGTGTCACGGATGTTCGCGGACTTGAGCTGGACAATCTCGTGAACTTTTCCGATGGAGAAGTGGTTGTGTACCCCGATGACAATGCAAAGCCAGAGGTTGGTAGTGGGCTTAACAAGCCAGCCGACGTGGATCTGCATGGCATTTCTGCAGAGGCCAACGAGCCGCATGAGGGCTTCTTGAAGCGCCTTGAAACGCACACACAGGCACTGGGCGCCATCTTCTTGGGGTACAACGAGGGCTCACAGGACGGGGACGGTGGCGTGTGGAGCTTCCGTGTGGAGCACTTCTAAGGAGGGGCAGAGCAAAGCATGCATAATATGTAAAAAGATAGTTAGCAAGCACGAAAGGTTCAACATGGTAATAGGGAACTTTGCAGCTTGTAGTTTGCAGCCACTTTGCAGTCAAAATTCGTACCTAAGAGGAGTGCGAACTTCGTCGCCAGGTTTGCATTACAAAGTTGGCTACTTTATTGAAATCCTTGTATCGAAAAAACAGGTTTGTGAGCACTTTGTAGCGAAGTTTGCAACCGAACTTAGGAAAACGCCAAACCCACTCAAATTCGTTTCTTAGGTTCGCAGCAAAGTGAATACAAGATACAAAGTGCTCTTAAGTTCCCTAATAGCGTGACTTGTTCGTTTCATTTGCAGCGGAATCTTGGTCTTGGTAGATGAGTCACTAACTTGTTAATGGAAAACATTGACAATAATCTTCTCGCTTGATGCCGCTGCCTAATCTCGCCAGTCGATAAAAGTAGAGCAAAGGTGCATCAGCTGGCTTGTGCGGTATGACTCCACGAAACTAGTTTCGCGCCCAGTCACCAAGTGAGAGAGACCGCCGAGGAACTCCGGCTCCAGCTCCAAAGGTGTCGCCGAATAATCACCCGTACGCTCCTGCGTGTAGGACAGAAGCGACCGCAGCTGCACAGCCTGCGTGGCCAAAGACACAATCATCGAGGACACACACGTTTGCGCCAGGAGCAAATCCTTCTCTCGCTTCGTGCCCATGTCCTTTGCCGACGCATCAAGGGCGCTAGAAAGCTGTTGTGACAGCAGCATAACACGTTGCAGGAACTGATCCTCGTGGCCAACTTCAAGTCCCTTTTGCTGTTCCAGACGGAGGTACTCTAGCAACAGACCACCACCGATAGCATCCACCTTCTCACAGCTCTTCCACTGAGGAATATAAACCGCCATAGGCTCGAGCTCCAACAGCAGCTGCATCAAAGCATCCTTCTCAGTATCGAACAGACAACGCATTGCCACATGAGAGATAAGGCATGCATGGGCTTCTTCATAGTGACGAGCTGACATCCAGTGAGCAATTTCCTCATGACGCTCCTGCTTCACAACAGCCCGCACCGCCAACGCCTCGCTAATCCATTCTGTAGGAATATTCAAGCGTTCGCAAAGCTCTTCCCGCTTTGACAAATCCGACGCTAAAACGTCGGCATTACGGAAAAGTAGCTCACGACACGTGTTCTCACGCTCAATAGCGTTCGAGATGTTTAGCGCAACGTAAACTGCGTCTTCCCACAGTCCAGAACCCTCCAATTGCCGGATAAAGTTTTGATGGATGTGCGACTCCCACTGGCGATCAAGCTTGTAGCCGATGGCACGCAGAACGCTGTGAAGGTGCCATGACAGCTCGTAGTCCAGATGGTGGAAATCCTGGCTCATAAAACCACTGGGCGAAAGCACCTTGCACAGCGAGGATACGTCTTCAATATAAAGCTTCATCAGCTCCATTAACACGTCATCTTTGTCCGTACCAGTAGTTGCGAACTGAGAAATAGAACAGGAAGCAAGCTGCTTGTCAACGGTGTCCTCGTAAAGCGCCATTGCAGACTTTAGCGACGTGGCTGGGCCGCGCTTGTACCACAAACAAAGCGCAAGACAAGTAATCCAGGACATGCTCGCACCTTTCTGAGCCGACAACACTTCAACGCTGCCAGCCAACACACTGTAGATAAGAACCAACGTCTTGTCCATAAATTCAAGCGTGCCATTCTCACTCCACTGCGCCATTTGTGTCTCCATCAAGCTTCGGAAGTCATTACCCTCATACGCCGCACCCTGTGCAATCAAGGTGGCCAGGCGAAAGTCACCGCAATCCACAGCCATATCCGAAGCTTCAGCGATTCTGTACTGACACAGAAGGCGCAGCACCCCTCCACGCTAGGAGAGGTCTCGAAGGTGTCGGAGTCGTCAGAATCTTTCAGCGCGGCCTCAAACCACTGAGAAATAGCCTCGCGGCGCAGATCTACAGTTTGAAAAGTGTCCAGAGTTTCCACTTCGCTAGAGTCGTCTCTCGACGCGAAAGGGTAGAACATTGAGTCAGGTCGATCTCCCATTTTCGCGCCGTGTTCTTGGCCCCACAAAGCCTGGATTAGCTTCCACAAGAGCATTGCGCGCCTCTCGTATGAAAACTCACCCGTTGTTTTCTTTGTTCGGCTCTCAGCATGAGCGACGTACTTCTGCAAGCAGCTCATCAGCGGCTCGTGAACGGGAAGCGCGTACTGAGCTGGAATCTCGGATCCGTCTTCGTCAACGTACTCGTTCACGTTTCGGCTCTGGGACGTGTACTCGTAGTGTAGCTTAAGCCCTTCGTGGAGATCAGTCTTGCGCGTCTCCGACAGACGAAGTGGAAATTCAATGCGTACGCTGCGGCCTTTGTTTTCCATCTGCGAGTAGTCCTCACAGCGAGAAGTAAGCTTTCCGAGGTTTACGAGCTCGCCGTTTGGGCCCCATGAGCAGCGGAACGAGCGAGCCATGAACATGCCGCCGTCGACATGGTTGCGCACTACGTTGGCTTGCGACTGGTTCGACGCTTTCAGCATCATCTGATACGTAGTTGACTTCTCAGCGGACGGCAGACCCTCAGCTTTGATGCCAAGACCAAGAGGCTTCAACGTATACGGGATGACAGGGAATACTTCACTGGTTGGGTGTTCGTCTTTCTTCGTTGACACCACTTCTTCCTCGACATTAAAATCCATGAGCGAGTCGGACTCTGGTCCAGCAACTTTTGGTCGGAAACTCCAGCCCACTTATCGGTGGTGGGAGGCAGGGTCTGGTGGTCTCCAAATGAGGCCACAACATTGTTACTTACCTCGCCGCCATAGATACCGGACTGACGAAACAAGCCGCTGCGGTCAGCCGAAAAGGGCACCTTTCCTCGAGGTGCCACATGGCCACGAGTCATACCCGCCTTACGCGGCAACTGGGTGATGTGCAACTCCTTACTGTTCGCATCTGACGAAGCCAGCTGGTCATTCATGACAATGTCTTCGTCGTCGTCATCGTCGTCAAATCCGTACCGGCTAAAATGCTCAACGCGGAACCGCCAGATACCCTTATCAAGGGAGTAGTCAAGGTAGGTAGCACCGATATCTTGGGTGCGTTGCTTCACACGCTCCTTGTACTTTCCAGGGAGGTCGATTTTCGCGGCGGGAAAATGCCCAGAAGTTCAACGACAGCAGGCTTGTTCAAACCCTTGCCGAGCTCGTGCTTCTTCTCGTCGTCCTTATAGACAATCACCTCCTTCTTCTCAAAGAACACAAGTTCGTCAATGTCCAGACCCCGGACATCCGTCTTTCCGATCCACTCTACGGCACCTAAACCACGGCAACCGACAGTGAACTTTTCAACCTGGGATAGTTCAGAGTCCGTCATGGCTTGCAGGCGTTCGTACGACGGAATGGTGTAGTAGTCCTGGTTTTTCAGCACAGGACACGCAGACGTTGCTGGTGATCTACGATCAGTGCCATCGGTTTGGGTTTCCTTGAACAAATCATCTTCGTCTCGACTAGCCGACGCCAAATACTCATCGTACGTCATGAAGCGTTTCGGTGGTGCAATCTCGTCATTAGCTTGTATCTCCGGCTTCTTGGTCAAAGAACAGAGCGAGCCATGATCTTCGCGCGTTTTGTTGTTCTCAGCGCGATCTTCTATCACAACAACATCGATTGCATCTCCGTCCTTGAGTTGCAATTCCTCAATAGCACTCGTGTCGTGCACGATACGGCCTTTCAGAACGAACTCAATGTCGACAATGGAGGATACCGTTGAGGAGCTACTCTCGCGTAGCAATAGCTTCACTTCACTTCTTGCTTGCTTTACCGTTTGGTTCGGGTACAATCGCAGCGAGAACGACTTTTTGTTGATCTGATTGCAGAACGTGACGCTGTACTTGCCATCGTCACCAGGCTTCAACAGCCGGTTGCGTCCATTCCCAATGTCGTGGATGTCGCTCCGGTCGCTATCAGTAATTGGCACTATGGACACTGCTCCAGAGCTTCGAGCAGGGGCTGTTCTCCCTTTTCAATCACCAGCTTCTTCGTC
This sequence comes from Phytophthora syringae, assembly GCA_012656105.1. Classification (NCBI taxonomy): domain Eukaryota; phylum Oomycota; class Peronosporomycetes; order Peronosporales; family Peronosporaceae; genus Phytophthora; species Phytophthora syringae. The sequence goes on from JAAKBD010000022.1 coordinate 109,070, forward strand.
ACCGAATTGCGGAACAGAGATGAAGTGAATCTGAACTCATCTTCCTTGGCACTCTTGTCGCCATTGGATTCCACACCAGATCGGGGGCCACTTGAAAGCGTCGAAGACAGGATCGGAGACGTGAACGTCGAGAATCGACTCCTAGAGCCCTTGAATGAGCCACGGATAAACGAGACTGGAATTGCGTGACGGTTGCTAACCGTTTGACGCCGCGTCACAAGAGGTGGGTCCAGTGGCCCTCTCGGAAGACCAACATCGTCCGCGAATGTAGTCAAGCGCGAAGAAGCACTGGAACCGGTCTTGATCGATTGAAGGTCCAATGCCGCCTTCACGTTCTGTTCAACGAGTCCAGCACCGAATGATCCAGCACCGTACGGATTGACATCAGGTGCTGCCACCAAGTTCTGCGGCTGTGCGGCTGCAGCTTGGGCCTGCTGCTGTGGTTGACCAAACATACTACCCGTGGCACCGAATCCGCCGGTTTGAGCAGCTGGAGTAGCAGCAGTTCCAAACCCACCGAAGCCACCAGTGGTGGTACTACCAAACCCGCCGCTGCCAAAGCCAAACCCATTGGTTCCAGTATTCGTGGCAGTGTTCGATGCTCCAAAAGAGATGAACCTCCGGCGCCAGCAGTATTGCCAAACATTCCTCCTGGCGTAGTACCGCCAGGTGTCGCCCCGAAAAGACTAGTAGTTGCAGGTTTAGCTGCTCCGAACAAACTCGACGTTGCGCCGGGCTGCGCGGCTCCGAACCCACAACCACCCGTTGAGCCTGGTGCTGCACCTGTAGACCCGAATAGAGACGTCGTTCCCGCTGCTGGCTGGGCGGGTGCGGTGCCGAATGCGCTGGGGGTAGCGGTAGCTCCAAACGCACTACCTGTGGTGCTTCCAAACGCACCAGTTCCGCCTGTCGATCCAAAGCCGAAGCCTCCTGAAGCTGCAGGTTTTGGAGCAGCACCGAACGAAAATCCGCTAGAGGCAGGAGCCGCCGCACCTCCGCCGAACAGGGACGTCGTCGCTCCCGCCTGTGGCTGTGCAGCTCGAAACCAAAGCCACCAGTTGCTGGCGCTGCGGCAGGCGCCGCTGTCGCGCCAAAGCCTCCGAAGCCAGTTGATGCTGCCGGCTTTCCGAACGAGGAGCCAAAACCCGAAGAAGCTGCTGGGGTAGTCGCGCCGAAGCCTCCAAATCCGCCAGTCTGGGGCTGTGCCGCAGGTGTCGCGCCAAAACTGCTACCAAAGCCACCAGTAGATGCTCCAAAGCCACCCCGTAGCCGGGGCTCCGAAAGATGAGGCGGCACCGGGTGCAGCACCAAAGGCACTGCTAGTGGCAGGCGCTCCAAACGCGCCCGTTGCAGGTCGTGCTGCAGTATTTCCAAACAGGCCGCCGCTCGTCGCAGGAGCTGCAGGCTGTGCGCCAAATCCACCGAACCCACCCGTCGTCGTCGTTGTCGTCGTCGAGCCAAATGCAGACGATCCGAAGCCTTGCGCGGCGGACGTCGCACCGAATGCAGAAGGCTGCTGGCTGGCGCCAAAGCCTCCGGGGCCGCTCCGAATGCCGAGCTCGTGACCGGCTGCGCTCCAAATCCTCCAAAGGCTCCGGCTCCGCCCACAGTAGCTGCAGGCGCCGGGGCGTTCTGTGTAGCTGCCGCCTGAGCTGCTGCTGGGTTCGTGCGCTTCAAGTAATCTTCATAGCGCAGTTCCTCCGCAGACTTGTGCGCATACGCCGGCATGCGCGAGATCGACATGTAGTTAGCCGTGCCACCAGTTCCTGAAGGCTCCATCTCACGCGTGGGCTGGTAGGATGGCTGGCCCGTGCCCACCTGCACCTGTGCCGGCGCGGCAGCCGCCGCGGGCTGCGCACCGAAGCCTCCGAATCCTGTAGTCGCGGGCGTCGCCTGGGAGCCGAATCCGCCCGTCGTGGCCGTGGACGTTGCTCCAAACGGACTCTTGGCCGCAGACGCACCGAATCCGCCCGCCGCTCCGCCGAACATGCCGCCGCTCGCGGGCGTAGGTGTAGGCGTGCCGAATCCTCCGGTCGCCGCGCCTCCGCCAAAGGCGTTCGTGGCTCCCGCGCCGCCCCCAAACGCGCTCGTGGATCCGAACGGACTGGAGTTTGCAGCCGGTTTAGCTCCGAATGGCGTGCTGGCGCCGAACGCCGACGTACCGGCCGATCCAAATCCGCCAGTGGCTGCGCCTCCTCCGAACGCCGATGGGGCTCCGAATCCTGACGTTGTAGTGGGTTGCGCGGCCGCCCCGAAGCCCGTGGAAGGAGCCGTCGGTGCAGCGCCGAAGCCGCCGAAGCCCGTCGTGGGCGTCTGTTGCGCGCCAAATCCGCCTCCTGTGGCCGGCGCCGCGGCCCCGAAGCCTCCGAACGCAGGCTTGGCTGGAGCCGCGCCGAATGCTGACGTGCCGGCAGAGCCGAAGCCGCCGGTTGCCGCGCCGCCGCCGAAAGGAGACGCGGCTGCTGAGCTGCCGAAGCCGCCGCTAGTGGTGCCGCCCGCGCCGAAGCCCCCGAAGCCGCCGGTCGCGGGCGCGCTGGAGCTGCCGAAGCCGCCGAACGACATGCAGAATGAAGGTCCCTACTTCGCGGTGGGTTGAGAAGTGAGTCTCTCCAGGTGCAATCGAGAAAGGAGTGCGAAATGCGCGCTTTCCTCGTCGCCCTCAACCTTGCCGATTGTGTTGTGATTTGTATGGCAACTGGGTGGTCGCGCGCGCCAAAATAGGGGAAATTCCGAATGTATGTGGCACACATCAACTTCAACATGGGTTTTTACAGGAATTACATTTTTGTGGTCGCTATCCCCAACGCCGGCGCTCTACCGAAAGTCGAGAAGCACCAGGTGCATCTTCTTGAGGTCGCGTCGAATCACGACCTTGCCGGGCACGAGGCGGGAGAATTTTTCGCCGTCAAAATTGCTCGGCACCTTCAGGACGATGCACTTGGCGCTGCCTTGTAGACGTGTGCAGATTTCGTGCAGCGGGAAGCCCCCGAGGAACAGGTCCACCTTGGCCAGGTCCTTGTACTCCGGGCCGCCCCATGGAGGGTCCAGGAACACCACGTCCTGCTGCAGCTGGAGCATCACGTCCAAATAATTTGCGTGGGTGCACTTCACGTTCCTCTTGTCAAGCACCCCCAGGTTGTGCCGCAACATCTGCACGCGTGTAGTATCGTTTTCGATGGCGTTTACATACGTGAAGAAGTCGCAAAAGGACAGAACATTGCCTCCGACGCACGCTGTACCATCCGTCACCACGAGCGGATACTGTTTGCGCTCTTCGGTGGCTGAAGTGCCATCCTCGTGATCCTCGTTGCCGCTTTCCGACGTGGTGTCTTCTTTGGGGGGCAAAGAGGTCCAACACAGCCTGAGAAATCTTAGTCGCCATCTCGAAGTCTGTCACGCTGAACTCCGCAACCTCGTCCACTTGAAGCTGGTTCCGCAGATCGTACTCCAAGTTGCGGAAGAAAAGTCGCGCTTGTCGCCGCATTTTCGGGGTCTTGGAGATCCGTGAGAGTCTGAACCAGAACGTGGCGATCGAGGGAGTCTACCCTCGAGGAAGAGCGTCTGCTCGCTCGGTTCCCTGCATGATGTGCTTGTCCACGAGGACTCGACTCCGCGCTTTCATTTTGAGCGTAGTGTCCTCTCTGATGATGCGTTGTTGTACCTTTCGCTTTTCTTGAATCGCAGTCAGGTGGCTGTACTACATCGGTAGGACTGCGACGCTGCGACGGCCCGTCTGCTTGTCTTCCGTTTTGCACTACAACCGCTTCGTCCACGTGAAGTTTGTCCGCCAGCCTCTGCAAACTGCTGCGTCGTGCAAACAGCACTTGCCCTAGTAACGACGGGTGCGGCACCCCATCCGCTGTCTGCGATTTCATTTCGTCTCGTTGTGACGGTGTCTTCTGGCGCCTCTTCATGTGCTGCCTCCTCTTCCTCCGTACCACTTCGGCGTCCTCCATCTCATCCTGACTCAAGGACCGCCCAGCAAGCACCGCAACAGACGCCGTCGATCCACTTAACAACTTGGTGAACCCGAGCGTAGGCGGCGGGGGAGAATGCCAGTCGTCCGGCGGTCGTTGCGCGCTCGTCGTCCGTGCGACACCACCGTCTTCCACTCGCCCTCCTCCACGATCACGTGGTCGTTGGGCTTAGGACCCTTGGCGAGCTCCGCCTCGCGCCGCTTCTTCTCCTCCTGCAGCTGCTGCATGTGGCGGGCGCGCTGCAACTGCCGCTCTCTGTGCAGACGCTTGGCCTCCAGCTCGGCCTGGTGCTTGGACGCGAAGCCGCTCGCCGGACGCCACGAGCGCTCGTTGTCCAGGCTGCTGCTGCGCTGGCGGCCGTTGAGTCCCAGCGGAGCCGCAGCCGCCGCCTTGGGCCGAGACGCCGCGCGAGAAGGAGGCTCGTCGGGCTCCGGCACTTCCATCAGCTGAGATTTGAAACGGCGGCGAGGATAAGAAGACGTGGAGGGTGACTTGGTTTTTGTAAGAAGACATTTGCGCCAATCGTGTATGGTCTTCAAGGCGATTATGACCAATCGCTCGCCTCGTCAAAATGGACACAAGCAGTTGAAGTGAAGCAGAAGTTCTGCTGCAGAACCGATAGCACTGGAGACGTTGGTGCTTGTGCCGCTGGTGGTGCCTTTGACTAGGACCGATGCGAAATTACAAGCAGAGCTCGATTTGTTCAAGGGCGGGCGTGGGCAAGCCATAACGCGAATTCGTGAGCTGCAGGCTAAGCTGGGGAAAGTACAAGCGCTTGGTCACCAAACTTTAATGCGGCAAGATAACCAGCACAACTATGACTGGCAAGTGCTCACAAGAGCACTCACTGCTGTTCGTCCACACGATCGGCTCACAGCTACATGCATGGCATTTATCCAGCCGTATTTCGTCTACCATTCGCGAAGCTCGAGCATCTGCCAGCTCCAGGAACTTCACGGAAGTCGATTTGATCTCGGCATGGCAAGAAGCAACAGCTTCAGCTTGGACGTGTGGTTCTGCCCTTTTCCTGCTACAGCGGAGCAATCTCATCTACGGTCTTCAGACTGACAGGCTGAGCCCGCCGTCCACCATTGCCCAAGTGACATCTTTGGCCAGTTTGTCCTGGTCGATATGAAGTGCAATCTCAGATTGAGAAGAAAGTTGTTGCTCGCCACCTTGAGCCAAAATTGCTGGTACCGGTATCATCTGGCTTTGACGTACGACGTCGAGCTCCAGCGTCAGGTAGTGTACCTTTACAGCAATAATGTGGGCATCCAGGTTGGCGCCCTCAACAGCATCATGTCCAACCTGGATGCCACGACTTCGCATGTCATGTCAACACGAACAGGTCGCTTCGTGGTGAGTCCAGCATTCGAGGGGAGGGGTTGCACTTGAACTTGCCGTCATCTGTGTTTAAAATCCATTTTCGAAGGTATACAAATATTGCAGAGTAGTGTTCAAGCCAATGTTTGTTTCAGCATCAAACTAGGTACAGCTCAATTTCGCAGAGTATCGTATCTCACAGGTAGATGGTCCGTGTCTTTTATTCGTCTGGCATAGCGCGCTTCCCAGGCGGTCTCACTTGTGTTTTTCCTTTCATGCTGCTCAGTCTGAGCGCTGTCAGCTTGGGTTCGCGGCTGCAGTAAATAGCAGCGCGAGGACAGAGCTCTGAGCTCAGCGTGAACGTTTCGTCAGGTCTCTAATTGCAGCCAAGCAGCACAGCACAGCGGAGCCACTCAGGCAAATCAAGAACACGTCACGATGGTCGGCGTGGCCATGAACTTCTACGACGACCAGGGGCGACAGGACCTGACGCCCACTGAGGGCAACCGCACGTACGCCATCATCGTTTGCATCTTCGCGTCGCTGGGCGGCATCTTCTTCGGCTACGACCAGGGCGTGACGGGCGGCGTGCTCGTCATGGAGAGCTTCCTCAACGACTTCTGCGTGGGCTGGCACGGCCAGACCATGACGGACTGCACGCGCGCAACGGCGGAGCTGCCGCAGCGCTGGGTGGACTACACGCTGTGGTACAACATGACGTACAACATCGGCTGCATGGTGGGCGCCATCATCGGCGGCTGGATCGCCGACAAGTTCGGCCGCCGCCTCACCATCTTCCAGGCCGGCTCGCTCTTCTGTCTGGGCACGTCGTGGCTTGCCTTCTGCCCCAGTCAGGCGCACGGCTCACTTCTCGTCGCGCGGTTCATTCAGGGCATGGGCGTGGGCAATTCCTCCTTCTCACTGCCGCTCTTCGGGGCGGAAATGGCTCCCAAGGAGCTGCGCGGCTTCCTCTCGGGCTTCATGCAGATGACGGTCGTTACGGGACTACTGTCGGCCAACATTGTCAACCAGATCATCGAGAACCACGAGCGAGGCTGGAGAATCACTAACGGTGTGGCCATGGCGGCTCCCATCGTCGTCATGTTAGGCATCTTCTTCGTTCCAGAGAGTCCTCGGTGGACGTATCTCCACAAGGGCAAGGACGCGGCCTCGGCGGTACTCAAGCAGCTGAGGCAGACACGGAAGATTGGTCGCGAGCTTCGAGCAATTGGTGCGCAGATCGCAAGAGAAGGACAGCCAGGAGGGTACAAGGAGCTCATGGAGCCGTCGGTACTCAAACGCCTGATGATCGCTATGCTGCTGCAGGTACTGCAGCAGGGCACAGGCATCAACCCCGTCTTCACTTACGGTGGTCTCATTTTCAAGGATGTCGTGGGTGATGGCATTCTGTCGGTGCTTATACTATCGATCGTGAACTTCTTGAGCACCATTCCGGCCATGCGGTGGGTGGACACGTACGGCCGCCGGCAGTTGCTGCTGATCGGTGCTGTTGGCATGGTGGTTGGTCACTTGGTCGCTGCCATCCTGTTCACGCTAGGCTGTGAAGGCAACACCGAAAACGCTGGGTGTACCAAGTCAGCGGGGTACGCTATTATCGTGGCCACCTCGTTCTTCGTTTTCAACTTCGCCATTTCGTGGGGGCCCGTGTGTTGGATCTACCCGGCCGAAATTTTTCCGCTCAACGTGCGCTCCATGGCTGTGTCGCTGTCCACCATGGCCAACTGGCTCATGGGCGTGGTCATGACGTGGGTGGTCAAGCTCTTTCCGTCTCTGAACATCAACGGCGTGTTCTTTTTGTTCTCTGGCACGTGCATTGTCAGCGGCGTGTTCGTGTACTACCTGTGCCCGGAGACCGCGGGCATCCTGCTGGAGGAAATTGAGTCTCTCTTCAACGGCAGCGCTCGTCACAAGAACAACTCGCCAAAGGAAGTGCCGGAAACGCCGTTCCAGTCCATGCAGAGCTACAGCGTTCCGGTATGAGCTAGTTTTTCATTATTATCTATGCGGGCGCATTGCGATGCCCCTTGTAAGCTCCCAGTGTAAATACATTAACCTTTCGTTCCTTTCCAGGCTTCTCGCGACAGAGTAGCAGCGGCGTTATCTGGTCCGGGCACAAGTCCGACCGAATCCCAATGATATGATCCGCGGGCGATCTACAGATTTCAAAACTGTCTATTGATTTGCTTAGCTAAGGATGAAGGCGAGTGTCATCGGTCGTGGGGTGTTGCTGGAGAGAAGGCGTATTTGTCGCTTCCATGCTGGATGTGCCGTGTCGGTGAGCTATCGTAGCCGCTGTCAATGATCCTAGACCCGACAGCGGCTTTCTCCGTCTTCACAACGGTTTGGTCTGCGTGCACCATTGGGCTGAGAAGCGCTTCGATGCACTGAAGGTTCGGGATCGATGCCAGTAGACCACCGACAGCATCGACGTCCACGCTGGCAAAAGACAAATCCCCTGCATCGAACAGCGTCGAGGTGTGGAAGCGGTACGTGCAGTCGTACGCGAGGGCCCTTGTCAGCAGTCGAGCGGCGAGGTGTTTGTTGTGCCGGATGACTGGGAAGAGCATTTCGAGGTCTGCCGGGTGATACTGAGCGTACAGCCGCCCGTGAGCCACGACGATTCTGCTGTCACTGGAGCCCTGGATCTCAACTGATCCCAGCTTGAACACCAACGGCGTCGAGCAGTTTTGGTGCTGGGCGATAAAGTGCGCGGACTGCGACGGACTGAGCTGCAATCGCTCGACGCACTCCGCAGATCGGATTTCATTCGAGCCCACCGCCATCCGCGTTGCGGCGGGGGACACTGCACCGCGATCTATTGACGCCCAGCGCTCGTGCAGCTGGATCAAGCCTTCGTACACGACCTGAGTGGCTACCCGCACTTCATCCAGACCTACGCACGGATTCTGGTCTGGTAGAAGCTGGCGCAGCTCCAGCAACCGCTGGAGCTCGTGCACCTCGCTGTGCAGTCGCTGCACGTCTCGCTCGAGCTGCTCCTCGTACTCACGGTATTTCTGCCGGTAGAACTTGCCGCGCTCGCTGTTGTTCATGCGCGGCAGCTTGGCCTTGGAGATGACGCGCATCCGACGGCTGCGGCCTCGGCTGCTGCCGGGCATGAGCACGGCCGTGTCTTCGGGTCGCTCTCGGACGGGCGGCGTGTCGGACGACCAGGAAGCGCTCTCGGTCTTTATAACGAACGCCATGGTGGTGTTCGAGGCTGGGAAGTTGGGGAATGATGAAATGCGAAGGCAACGGACTGGCCGGTATTACATGTACTGCCAGCAAATGCGACGAAGCGGCCGTATTTATTGACTGGTATGGGATGATGAGGACGACAGTGTCCGCTTGCGCCTTTTGACGGCAACCGCCGATATCTTTCTACGGATACTGAGACGCGTATTCTTCAGGGTGGACCATATCGAAGGTGCGAAGAGATGCTATCTCATGGTATGCTTTCGCTTCTTGTTTTCATCGGCGGCAATCAGTTGTGAGAAGATATAAGTTATACCAGAAGCTTCACCTTTGAATCGATCTTGTCGCGCTGCTTTACTGCGGATGACTCAGCGAGGAAATGTTCTTGTCTGGTGGAGCTCCATCTGCCCCAAGAGTCTTGGACCAAGGCCGGCAAGACCATCAGCAGGAGATTGCCCAGCACTCGGTGTGTGGGCGCTGGCGGGCGATGGCATATCAAGAGTTCAAAAGTTCGTGGGACCGCGTGGCGTTGCGCCCGCGCCGTTTCGCGCCGAAAAAAAGAATGAGCATGCGTGTGAGGGCTAATGTTTTGTCAAGCCCGTCGATGGCCGCCAACTTCTCGACCGAGCTCACCCTGCAGAGGGCGTCACGGCGTCACGATGCCGAGGCCAGCTCGGTCTTGCCACTTTCCTCACATGAGTAGATCCATTACCGCTCACAACGGCCACCCAGCTATGGACCGTTTGCTTCAGTCTTATCGGAAACGGGCAAACAACACGCTTACAAAGATCAGTACGTACTGGCACAGGACACGAAAATAGCAAAGCAGGCCGTTTTGTGGGCTCCTGCGATGCAGCGCCAGGTGACTCGCTGGGGCCTGTCGCCTCCAGTCGCAATGCTATTTCAAGCACGAGGGTGAGATAAGCTCGCGACGAACAAGCTGAAAAAATAATCTTTTTTTTGGTTTCACAAACGCAACAACCCCGTGTTCGCAGATCTCGGCGGAGAAACGGACGGCCGTCATCGCACGAATCTCCGTCGGGCTCTGTCGCGGGACGAGCAGCATGAAATATTTCATTCGGCACAGCCGCTGTCTTTGCTTGTACTTGCCGATAGTGCAACAGCGTGTGTTTCTCCTCCCGGACACCGGAGGAGCACACGGGTGCAGGAGGAAATCGCGGTATCTCTTGACTGCCGACCGACCGTGCGTGGGACGTAAAGCTATGGGCAGCGCCAAACAGACCCAATCAATCCACTGCGATAGTAAAAGAAAGCAACAGAGTGAAAAGCAAAAGGGAGCTCCTTCGACACGGCAGCGCTAATCTAGACGTACACTGCAAGTGCTCGCGTGGCGTTCTCCTTACCTTCCATACAACGCAGCACTCCCTAACATCGCCAAGCTGTTTCGCAGCGCCAGCAATTTCGTTATCGACGCCCTTGCCAGATGGCACCACTTCAACCAGGAGTGATGGTCCATTTATTTCCCTGGTACAGTGTACCAGCGCATACTGTAAGCACCCCCAAGTGCTCGGAGCGGGCACTCGGCGGAGTACTAACGCCATCTGCCACCTTATGATTCATGTACATCGCGACGGTCACATGCTCCAGCGCCACATCAAGGTGCGTGCAACATCGAGATCTCATTTCGAAAAAGCTGGCCCTACAGCGGATTGCATGTACAGGGCTACAGAATATAATGTAGCCTACGCCCGATATGAATACTTCTATGTAACCATGACAGCGACTGGGAGCACAGAGCAGTACTGGAAGGCCAGCATACGCCAATTACGAGCGCTAGCAAAGCGAGAACACCGGACGGTAGAGACGGGCATCCGGGGAGCAAAGCTCAACGCATGCATTATTTATTGCTGGAGCAAGAGCCCAGAGGGTCTCCCATTGTTCAGGGGACCAGCCACCGGGTACACCGGCGCTCATATCCTGGCTTAGGATTTTCCAGAGATCTTGCACATAGCTAACATCGTGTAAATAGACAATCTGATCCTCTCAATACTTCTATGTATGTACTGTAGTCAACCCTGCCATTCGTGACCGACTCGCGCGCAACGACTGCCTGCAAAGCGAAGCGCAGGTGCCGACGGCGTTGCGCTCCTCGCTCGATGCGACGACACCGAAGCGCGACTTGGCCAACAAGCCGACACTGCGCTCTTGGTCTCAGTATGGCGTTGCACACCCGTCCGTTTTCTGGTCACAGACGCAGGGTACCTCGCCGACGATAATCCGTATCTGAGTTTCCTCTCGCGTTTTTCTCGTCAATACCAGCGAGCAGGTTGCGCATCTCGATCCTCTGCGACCATACATTTCTTCATATGCGGGGCGGCGGCTAAAGGAGTCAGTCGAGGGTCTTTTGCAAAACTAGACACGCGAGATCTCGAAATTCGGCTTTCTCCAGCATATTAGACAGTCACACGACACACGACAGCCACCGCGCTCTGCCGGAAGAGAGAGAGAGAGAGTTACGAGGTCCCGAGTGCACTGCCCCGAGCCCTCACTCCGCCCAGTCCCTCCCCTCTCTTTGACACCCAAAAGACGCCATGGCGCAGCGCGGGGACAAGGGCCCCAAGGGCGAGAAGAGCGGCTTCTTCCGCAAAATGTACTCTTCCATCGGCAGCTCGTCTCGGCAGCTGGCCACCAAGAGCCACGACAAGGGGCAGCGAAGCGACAGCACGAGCAGCGGCACGAGCAGCGGCTACAACCAGGGGAGCCCCAGCGACGGCGCCGGCAACGGCCTGCAGAACTTCGTCAAGCACCACAGTTTGAACGGCCACATGCCCTTCGGCCGGGACGGGGACCCGCGGGCCGGGGCGGCGGGGACCCGCACCAGAGCATTCTGTCCAAGCGGCCGAGCCTCATCGTCCCCTTCTCCAACCAGCAGCAGCAGCCGCCAGTGGCCAATGGAGCAGCCGCCACCCCCGCGGACGGCGTACAGAGCTACCTGGACGACTTCCAGGCGCCCATCTCCAAGTCGGGTGTTCTCATCAAGCAGGCCAACCACTTCAAGACGTGGAAGAAGAGGCTGATGGTGCTCAAGGGACATTCACTCTTCTACTACGTGTCGGGCACGGTACGATCGCTGGGATGCAAGCGAGAGGGAGTTTGTGGGGAGATTAATGTTTGTGTGTGTTGTGTGCTTTTGTGTAGTCAGGGAGGACTCGTATCCGCGTGGCGTCATCCCACTACAAGGCGTCAAGATCACACCCGTCGACTCGGCGCGGTTTAAACGACAAAACTGCTTTGAGATCTGCCACCCGGTGCGTCTCTGGGAGGCCGACGGACGGAAGCTGCAAACGTACTGATAGTGCCGTGTTGTGGTTTTTAAGCAGGGTTATCGTCCCATTTACCTCATGGCGAAGAGCGAGGCGGATCTGAGTGTTTGGATGAGCAGTTTGACGTCCGCCGCGATGCCCACGACGCCCGACCGGAAGATGTTACTGGTGTCAGAGCCGCTGGAGTCGCTTTTCAACACGCCAGCATTGGAGGACGCAGTGCCGTACAAGCGGACGTTCTACTTCCGCCAGAAGGTCGCGTTCTGCATGCCTCGAAAAGAGGACTCAGGGTACACCGCAGTGGAGCTGTTCGATCTGAACGAGAAGCGGCTCACGACGTTGTGCGATCTGAACAATTACTGTGATTCGTTTCCGATGATTCTGGACGACCCGCAGCTTTTCGTGGAACTGCTGCACGTAGTTGGGTGCTACATTTTCCGGCCATTCCCTCAGCTGCAGTCGACGTCACCCGGCAACATCTTTGTGGAAGAGCCGAGTCCGGAAGAAACAAGTATGCTAGAGAACCCGATGGACAAGTACTCAGAATACACTTCGGAGGAGCAGCTGTGGGGACTGCTCTCGGCGTGTTACGACCTGCTGCTGAAGGCAATCGAGCACATTGACAAGTTAGAGAAGCACGTGCGCAAAGAGTTTTTCCCCTGCGGTTTATCGCGCAGTTGGTCAATCTTTTCAAGACACCGTCGTTCAAGGAGAGACAAGTACTGAAGGGTGTGCTTCATCGACTGTACTATAAACTCACTCAGCGGCGATCGGCCATTCGCAAGGAAATTGCCAACACGTTCTACGAGTATATTTATGAGACGTCGAACCACTACGGCGTGGCGGAACTGCTGGAAATCCTTGGCAGTATCGTCAACGGCTTCGCGTGCCCGATCAAACAGGAACACGTGGTGCTGCTGGAGAAGGCGCTTATCCCGCTGCACTCAACGCCCGCCTTCATCTCGTACCACCAACAGCTTGCGTACTGCATGATTCAATACGTATCTAAGGACCACACGCTTTTCACGCCGATTGTCGGTGGCTTGCTGAAGTACTGGCCGGTCGGTAACTCGTTCAAGGAGGTGATTTTCATCGTGGAATTCGAGGAGATGCTGGAGCACGTGTTAGCAGAGACGGATTTCGACTCGATTGCGCCGAAGCTTGCACGAAGGCTTGGCCAGTGTATGACCAGCGACCAGTTCCAGGTAGCAGAGCGCGCGATCTCGTGCTGGAGTTCCCCGGCGTGCTTGCGCATCATGAACGAGTACGAGAAGTTGGGGCAATGCATGTTTGACGTGATCAAACCATTCTTGCAGCATGCAGTAGCAGGGCACTGGAATACGCTGATTCAGCAGAAGGCGCAGGAAACGTACACCATGTACTACAACATGGGCTACGATACCGACGACGTTGGAACGACGCCGTCAGCACTTGTCTCGGGCGATGGGAAAGTATTGGATAGTAGCGCGAAGACGGAGGAGTCGGATGCGGACGAGGACGCCAACAATACTAACGAAGCGAACTTGTCGATGTCAGTTCGGCTGTCATCCTCAAACGCAGTAGAGTCATTAGACGTGGTGATGTCGGACGAAGAAGACGACGACGACGACGACAAGGCGGACGCGTCCTAGACAGCAGAGGCGAATGGATGGATGGACGATGCATTGCGATAGAGAAAGCCAGGTCAGCTAGGCGACCCAGGCAGGGCACGCCACCCCAGCCGCACTCTCAACGCGTTTCTGATCGACCCGGCAGCAGCTACGGTACACAGAGAAGAGAAAAATCAAAAACAGGTAAATGGATGACAGGTGAAAATTAGGGGGTGGACAACGGAGCAAGCACCGAAGCGGCGGATGAAGGCGCGACGAAGACAGGAAAGCACGGGGTGAAGGGATGGATGGATGGTTCGATGGTTAAGTTTGAAGTTTTGAAAGTACACGCACTACACAGACAGGAAGCAGGGTCTGGCAGGACCGCGCCAGCGTCAGGAGGAAACGATGGGGGCAGGCGAGCGAGTGAGGAGGACGGTGCAGTTGTCCGTCCCTCCGTCTTGCCTCGCCGTGCCAGTCATGTCAATAAAACTACTCATTCGTGAACCGTAGCAAAGCGTTCTGCACCTGCTCACGCTACCGATAGTCGTGACGAGCTCCATTCTTATCCGGAGGACTGTCCCCTCCCTATCGCACACCGAAATCCGACACGTACCCACTACGAGTCCGACATGACGCGGCTGCTGCTTCTTCTCCTGTCGCTGCAGCCGGTGGCGCTGGCCGTGGAGGTGGCCGTAGCCGACGTCACGGCTCGCAAACTGCTGACGGATCGCGCATGGTTCAGCCAAGTGGCGCAGCTTCCTCGCCGCGTGGGCGACGACGCCTTCGCCTGCGTGGCCGTGAGTGACCCGCTGCTTCCTGGACTGACAGTCGAAGGCTACGAGCTGGTGGAGCGCTCGGGGATGCTCGGGGTGTGCAAGCACCAGACGCAGTGGCCGATGCAGACGAGAGACAAGATGGAGATTGTGCCGTGGAGCACCAAGACACCGGATGAAGACGCTGAACCTTCACACTCGGCACATGTGTGTCCGCTGCCTGCAACTTCAGCTTCCCCGTCGCAATGGTTTCCTGCTCCTCCTCTGCCTACGACGAGGGAACAAGGCTTTGGAGACCAGGGCAGTAGCCCTGAAGGTCCTGTGCTCGAGTATCAGTACGTGACGGAAGAGGCGGAACGGATCTACGTGAATGCTCATTACCGTCTCAAGAAGAAGTTCGACGCTGGGTCTCACGGTGAAGTGTGGAGAGCGACAAGACGCCATGAGAACGGTGGACGAGAAGAGCATTTCGTGCTCAAGAGACTGTTCCTTGAGCTAGGAGAGAGCATGGCGCAAATGGGGTTGCGAGAAGCTCATTTCGGGGCTCTGCTACATGGAGAACGCCACGTCGCGCGGTTCGTGGAGTATTTCTTCCGGCCAGCAAGAATGGATGAGAGTGAAGAACATCCTCGAACTACACCTGAGCTTTGGCTAGTCTTCTACGACGAAGGCAAGTCGTTGCGGCAGTATCTGTACGAGAAACTAGAAGTCGTGAATGAATTTGGCGGACAGGGTCAGAGTGGTGCTGGGGTTGTCTTGCAGCCATCGCGTTTTGGGAGAAACTTCGATCCGATGCCCGAGGAGAAAATGTCCTGAGGGAGATCATGCGTCAGCTGCTCCAAGCTTTGGCAGCCTTGCACGCGCGCGGTATCACGCACCGCGACATTAAGCCTTCGAACATCTTGGTATCGATTCCGCCTTCGTCCTCAGCCTCTGCAATACCTCCCATGCCACTGGTCAAACTGGCAGACTTTGGTTCAGCTGTGAATGACTACACCCTCCATAACTTGTACGCTGCCAGTGGTGACAACGATGCCTCCGCATCGTCCGCGGGGCCATCTCAAGCCGAAGAAACTCGTGAATACCAACCTCCAGAGGTTTTGTTCAGCGACAACGGCCAACCGTACGAGTATTCGGCTCCCGAGGCTTACGATCTCTGGTCTGTGGGTGTCGTCTTCTTGGAAATGGTATTGGGCTCCCCACAAGTGTTTCTAATCTCACCTCGCGAAAGAGCCAAGATGGATGTGGTGCTTGACGCTCAGCAGCGTCGTCGCCGCCGAAGGCATGGCAGCGGGGACGACAGCGGGGACGACAGCGAGGAGTCCGGGTGGCGGACCAAAGCTTACTTGCTGCATGTACTTACTCACGAGTTCTGCATCTTCCAGCCAGCACCACGACAGCTACGCTCTTTGTGGGACGAATACGCACTTGTAAGCGAGAGCTGCCATTTCGGCCGCTTCAACCAAACAGTTGTAGGGCGTGATCCACTGAACCGCGGGCTCGAGGATTCCTGGGGTTAGACTTGATGTGGCGCTTGCTTCAGTGGAATCCGTCAGACCGTATCACAGCCGAGGAAGCTCTGCAACATGCGTACTTCCACAGACCGTACGTGTGTAAGGAGTCTGGTCGCCGATTCGCTACGCACAAGGAGCTGCTCCTTCACGAACGCTATCTCGACGCACAGCGTGCGAGAGAAAGTATATTTGCTTCCGTTGTTCGAGCCAAGTATGAGCTTCCAGGCCGCTTCACCTGTCTGCATTGTGGTCGTTCGTTTTCGACCGCTCAGAGCTGCGAACAACACGTACATGCTCGCCGTCATGATGATCAATCCAGCTTTTGCCTGTTTGAAGCTCCACTGATCTCCGCTGCGATTCGGACTGAATCGCTGCCAATGCAACAGTCTGCAGTGGGTGTTGCACTTTTCCAAGGACGCAAGAAGTACATGGAGGACTTGGTCTTGGTACTCACGGAACAGCAACTACACGAGAGGTGGAAGGCTGAAAGAAATGACAACGATGTTTTGGAGGCACTCGGGTTTGATCTTTACGCCGTGGTGGATGGCCATTTGGGCTCAGCAGCAGCCACTTTCGTCGTGAAGAATCTGCCGAGCCTGTTGTGCCAGCACTTTGCTGCCATCCCGAAGACGAAGGAGCATTCACCTGGCCTTGAGGCTGGCCAAGAAGTAAACGTATCTGCTGAGTGGCAGCTGGCCGAAAAGTTTGCGCTGCGTCAGACATTCCTGGAGTTGCATGAAGGTTTTCTCCACTCACTTGATGAGACCGAGAGTCTTGACGATGTTGACGAGCTGGACTTGAATACGACATTCGCGAACGGCTCTGCGGCAATTGGAGAATTTTTCTCCGGCTGCACCTTGACGGTGGTGCTGCACTTTCGTCAGGAGCAACGGGTTGTCAGTGCAAATGTGGGCGACTCGCGTGCACTAGCTTTGATGCCGGATAAGGGAGACGAACTTGTAGTGCCGTTGAGCATGGATCACTGGCCGAATGACCCTAACGAGCGTTCTCGCATCGAGTCGAGCGGTGGCTTCGTGAACTTTTCCGGTCTGTGGAGAGTGGTTGGCCAACTTGCAGTCTCGCGAAGTTTAGGCGATCGCCATTTACGGAATTACGTGACAGCAGAGCCTACCGTCTTCCATTGGCAGCTTGGTGAACACTCCGCCGGTGGGTTTCTTGTCGTTGCCAGCGACGGACTGTGGGAAACCATGACCAATTCGGACGTGGTGCGCTTCATCGCGGAGAAGCAATCGACACTGGGTGAATCCCTCAACAACCTTGCCTCCGAATTGCTTACGGAAGGATATGTTCGCGGGAGCCTTGACAATATGGCTATCATACTCGTAAGGCTGTCATAGATGCACAGTAGCCGCCGTTGGTAGCAAAAGCGGGTATTTATTGAGGTAGCTCTGTCTAATACTACGAGAAACTATCGAATCTACTTGGCGTCGCCAAAGCGGTGGGCTTGCTGGCCGTACTGGAAGAGCACCTTGATGATGCGGTCAATGGACGGCACGAGCACATCGGCGTCTTCGGCCAGGTCGTCGAGCGACGACGCGCCTCCGATGACACCAATAGACAACCCGCAGCCGGCGTTCTTGCCCAGCAGCATGTCCGTGGACGTGTCGCCCACCATGATGGTGTTGTGTGGCTCGACGTTGAGCTGCTGGCAGATGGTCCAGATCTGCTCGCCCGCGGGCTTGGCCGGCAGGCCGTCGTCTCCGCAGGCCAGCGCGTCCACCATGTTGGATACGCCCAAGTGCTCGAGCGTGTCGATCGTAGGCTGGCGGTCGTCCGTGGTGCACACGGCGATCTTCATGCCCATCTTCTTGATGGTGCGGAAGAGCGCGGGGATGTTCGCGAGCGGCCGGCTCGTGAGCACGGGGTCGGGCATGCTCCAGCACTGCTTGATGATCTCGTCCGCCTTGGACTGGCGCATGCCCTCGGCCACGAGCACGCGCACCGCGAGCTTGTACAGCTCACCCATGGGGGTACAGCACAGTGCGCCCTTGGACTTGATGGAGCGGCTGATCCAGTCGTAGCCCATGGCGGCGAACAGCTTCTCCCGAACAGGCAGACCGGTGGTCATCTCGACGTTCCAGGCTTGTGACTCGACCCAGCCGCCCCACATGAGCGTGAAGTCGATGAGCGTGCCGTCCTTGTCGAAGACCACGAGGCCGGGGCTGCAACGCGGGCCGCGCGTGGCTTCGGCTTGTGCGATGGTGTTGGCGCTCTCGGCGGCTGTGCTTTTGTGGCGCTGTCCGAAGGCCGTGGAGGTGACCACGGCGCGAGGACCAGAGGACGGCAAGCCGTGGCGGACCGAGGTCATGGCGGGGCGGAGGCGACGCAGAGCGAAGTTCATGGCGCTGGAGAGTGTGGGGAATTGGCTCGCGAAAAGAGGAATGGCTCCCGCAGCAAGTTGCAACTGACGCCACCGTCGGCAGTTGGGATTT
The DNA here is from genome assembly GCA_012656105.1 of Phytophthora syringae. NCBI lineage: Eukaryota > Oomycota > Peronosporomycetes > Peronosporales > Peronosporaceae > Phytophthora > Phytophthora syringae. Next base: position 127,199 of record JAAKBD010000022.1, read on the forward strand.
TAGTGCGCGTAACGGTTTTCTAGGCTTGGTTTCAGTATGGTATCAAAACTGTGGGCCACATCACGTCGCACTTGGCGTGTTGTGGCGTTCTGTTGAAAGTGTCGCACTTGGATGCTTTTGAAAGCGTAAATGGGCACTTTCAACCGGACGGAGTAGGCCCAGGGTGCGACATGAGGCAACGCGTCGCTGTCAGCGTGCAAACAGTTCTAGGTCTAGGGATGAAGCATACAAAAATCACGCTTAACAAAATTAGTGGGAGTTTTGGCCAGTCCACGCCAAGATTCGTTTCGACGCATGACTCCCATCTGGCCTCGATGAAATGCTGTCCTTGCTTGCTTGCAGCAACTCGCAACAGACTTCGAGCAGCCAAGCGGCTTTCGGAGACCTATCCGGATACCGCCGCCTTCAGAGAGAGAAAAAGAGAGCTTCTGCGGTCTGTTTTCAGTGGTTTAGTTTAATTGCGTAGATGCGGTGTCAGTGACTACATCCAGCGCTGTGACTGATTGCGGGCCAGTTGCTGAGGCGCATGACAACTTGGAATGAACGCGTGCTTGTGGAGCTAACGCGCCAGACGCGGATGCTGACCCACGTGCAGCCGCAGGGAGCTTTGCTCAAAGACGGTAGCAGTTCCTCCACGACGTGATGCATGTATAATAGCTGTACTACAACATACCAAATGGTAGTGGTCTGTCAAATACTACGTGTATTGATCGCACTGCAACAGCACAAATTGGCTAAACGATCGGACCAGACTTCTTACGGCAGCAGTCTGGGAGCTCCATTGCCTCGTCATTTCCTATCGCATTGATACCCAGTGTTTGTAGCGCGCAGCATGGCGTGGCTCGCATATCTGGACGAATACCGCCGCGCTCTGAGCTCCCGATGGGGATGCAGAGGAGCCTCGAGTTTGAGGAGGAGCTGCGTCGCCATCAGCAGTTTCCGCATGGTCTCATGAGAGCTTGAAGCGCGACGCGAGACGAGAGATGAAGCAGTGCTGCGAATCAGGCGATTCGGTCTGTGAATCTAGCTCGCTGTGATCTTATTCCCGGCTGTGCTCTCACCAATACAGCAGCAAGTTACTGCCCAAATTTGCAAAGTGCGTCGGCTCGGAACATCCAGTGGCGGCGGCAGGCCTGTCCGGCCGTATTTGCCGTCCGTGCTCGCCCTATTGCAATGCAGTTTGCATGCACGACGACGAGCGGCGCGGCGATGTCTGGCGCTCACCGTCGCTACGGAGCCTGTCCACGCGTCGAGGTCGAGGTCAGCGCTTCTGAAAGACCACCTTGGCGTCATTGAGCACGACTGCCTCCAAATTGGAGGCAAGCAGCGCTTTACACGTACAGGGCCCAGCTGTGATAGTGACTTATTTTAAAATACACGATGAATACGGTTACAGCGCCCACCACAGGTGTCCACCGACTGTCCACTTGTCGTCACACCACCCAACGGACGAAAGTGATTGCATCCAGCAACAGTAGCAGCTGGCAGCTGTGGTTGACGCAGGACCCACGAATCCAGCAGCGCCGTGGCATGATATCAGTCAACTAGCTCTTGACTGTCAAGTGCTGGCTGGGTGCGAAGATAACCGGCGACATGCGAGGTGAACGGCATGTGCTGAAGCTCGGGTGCGAAAATGCTGACCCACTTCGAGCAGCTCCGCCCAAAAAAGGGGCTCGCTAATCGGGCCCGTCGCTCGACACACATGGCTTAATCGAATCGGAGGTGCGCCCAACCCGTCTTGTCGTTTCGCCGTTGCACTTTGAAGCGCCAAAGTGCGTGGCGGGTAAGATCGTGCTCTAAAAAATTGGCCGGCCCGAGCGGCTTGCCTGGCAAACAACACTCCCAGCGACAGTCCCTGCTGCTGGGAGCGTATCACCGTGATTCATCACGCGCTGTGCTGGTCGTATCTCACTCCATCCAGCCGGTCAGCCCCGATCCTATCGTTCCAGTGGCAGCGGCATATCGTAACGCCACATTCACAGTGATATCTGGGACCACAGAATCCTAGGCCGTCCCAGCCAAAGCGTTGCGGCAGTCATCTCCGTGCGGATCGCCTTCGACGTTGGTTCTGGTCGCCTTCCCTTTTCGCAGCCTTCAGGCAGTCAGCCGCTGGGATAGGGGCGACGCCTTCCATTTGATGACACACGAAGGCACCCCTTCGCGGGAGTGGCACCTTTTCGCACGTCGAGTGATGATGTGCGGTGAGCGGCTCGTCTGCGCGCCTTCGATTCGGAATGGATCCACTCGGCGGCGGATGCGCGAAGACGAGAGCCGGGCGCCGACAATAGAAAAATACCCGGAACGGCCGCCACGTTTCATTTCATTTCACGCCTGTCTTGCCCTTCCCGTTGCTCTGGTGCGACAGCACCAAGAAGACGGCCAGCCGTTGGGCCCTTCTCTGCCAGCGCGTGTTCCCCGAAAACCTCCCTCGGCGCGATTTGTCCAACGTCGCTTTGAAGAAGAGAGCAGAAGCGCAGCAGGATCTGGACGCGTGGGACCAGAAGAGCCGCCGCCAGAGCAGCAACCATGACATCCGCTGCAACGGCCAAGGCTCACATTCCGATTCGCACTCTTGGCAGCACCAGCCTCAGCCTCAGCCTAGTACACAATGCCCGCCGCAACCACAACACCCACAAGCCCCGCCCAGACGCCCTTGTCGGTGCAGCGACCAGCTCTCTCGCCACGCAAGCGCAAGCTCAGCGACGTCGTCGTGTCCCCCACGTCGATGGACGAGGTGGCCAGCAGCAACAACAGCAGCAGCTTGCCTCTCGAGGAGCGCGTGATCTCGCCTAAGAAGAAGGCGCGCGCCGAGGAGCGCAGTGGCGACCTGAGCAAGTGGGAGAGCCACGTGGTGGCCAGCCTCGCCAGCGCGCTGGACCTGGGCAGCATGGACGACACCAAGGACGACTATAGTGAGCCCATCGCCTTCTACGCAGCACCCGCGGGCGACCTGGCGGCGGATGAGCTGGAGATGCTGCGCCACTTCCTGGTATGAACGGCAGCGAGCTCCTCGCCACTTAACCTCCCACGACCAGAGTCAATCTGTCGTTGCGACTGACAGGCCACGCAGCCATTGTGTCCACCGACCGGCGTCGGTGACAGCAAGGCACGGAAGTTCAGTGCATTGCAGCCAGCAGCAGCAGCAGCAGTATGGCCCGAGCGCCTCAGCCGCGCCACATCGCACTTCCAAGTCACCCGACCAGGCAGCTCACGGCAGTATTTAGGCCAAGAAACAGGTGCCCAGTGTAAAAGTCCTATTTAATTAACAGCGAGATATTTTGCAGCAGACACATGAGGCGTTGGTGTTTGTGGCCCATTGTGCTGAGGCGATCATCAGAGCAGAGCGGGGATGGCTTGTTCTGCTCACGCAGCCAAGGAAGATGATGGCGACCGAAGGTGCGTGCGAAGCGGGTTTTGCATCCAGCCAACGGCACATCGATCGATCGATCCGAGGCGACAGGCCCGACCTCGTTTTACGTCCGGCCGCCGTGTCGTGACCACTTCAACAACCGCAGCTGTGCTTTCCCTACAGTGTGTGCTGCTCGCTGCTCGTTGCCTATCTATCGTCGCACGACTGCACGAACGCCTTACACCGCTGACGTCTGCACCATTCATGGAGCTCATCCTACGTGGCCCGCAAGACACCCATCGCAAGCACAGCAGCCTGCTGGCAAGGCGGCAACTCTCTCTCTTCAAAATCGTGGAGGTATGAATACATGTACATTACCGGCCATTTGCAACTAGGGTTATTTCCATCGATCCCCGGTCACTGATTGGCTGGAAGCACAGTACCGGCCTCTGAAAAGGCGGGTGTCATCTGCAACTTAGGTTGCACGCAGGGTCGCAGTACTGGTTCGTTTTGCAACCCAAACCCATGCAAATTTTAAGTCAGGGTTGCAAAACAGACCCAGTACAAAAACTGAGTCAGGTTGCAAATGCGGTTCACTACAACCTACGCGCAAATGTGCGTCCGCCTGCCATCCTAGTCAGCATGTAGGTTTCAATGACGGTATGAACGCGCCGGGCTCACAGGGGCTTTCGGTGTCTAGATCTAAGCATGCTGGGGAGCAGCGCGTACAGCAGCGTATACTCGTCCAGCACATGGCACGGTGGCCTGCCTGCACTGAATAGCTGGCAGCTAGAGTCGTTGGCCGCGTTGCCGTTCTTGCGGGCGTATTTTGCCGCGTCCCACTGCTTTGGCTCTGGCCGCGCAGCATGTACCAAGTACACTAGCCTTCTGTCGAAAGCAGCTCATAGTGCAATCAATGAAAAGATAAATACTAGAAGCGAGTCTACCCTTACGTCTTCAACGTGTTGGCCGTCGCACTGGTGGTCGACGCTTCGATTCCGAATACTTAAAGGTTAACACGAAGAGCATCCAACAGATAACTTGCACTTCAACACTGTCAATGACAAGCATGATTATTAGCCAATCATAAGAGAGTTGCAATCCAGGTTGCACAAATGGCTGGTATTTATACAGTACCGGTAATGTGCCTCGATAGCGACCACCTGATATGTATCCAAAGAGAGAGGTCCATTAATTGCTTAAGGTTTCTATCGTAACCCTCCACATCACTGGATAATCATTTTTCACAGACTATTAGATGCTGCATGGTCGCTATCGAGGCACATTACTGTACTGTAACTCTGCATCTCTCACGGTTGCAGCTCTGTGCTATTGGCTCAGGAGCAGATTCGCTTCCAAACTTTGCACCTGCTTTTGCTGACATGTTACAGGTGTCTTGTAGCACACAAAGCACAACCCGTATGGGCCAAATTGTGGCAACACCTGCAGCCGGCCTCTACCGGTACATGTACTGACATCGCCCTGGCCTTCCTCGCTCATGGCCTTCCTCGCGATCTGCAGCCCTTCCAGTCAGGCTTATCCACGTGGAGGCCGCTCCGGCACCAGCACCAGACGCCAGAAGTTCCCGCCGCATCGCAGGCGGGCATCCAAGGTCCCACTGTCGGCACCTGATTACTGTCCATCCTCATCGGTTGAAGTAAAGAAACGCCTGCGATCTGCGCGGTGTCGCAAATCTGATTAATTGGCCGGATCGTCTGTTCAGTCACCGACTGGACGCCCGAGATGGACGGTCCATCTGTCCTCCTCTTCGGATTGCCCACCGCTGACGCACTGGCGCAAATCGCCCACAGCACCGTGTCGAGTCTCATTGCATATCAGGCTTCTATAGAAAACAAAAGATAAACACCAAATAGAAGGCCAAATTAACCACCAAAAAAAAAATCGCCCACAGCATCGGAACCTTCCCTTCCCGTCGGTATGGAGCCCCAGCGGCGTGGTTCAACCGCAGAAGCCAAAGCGCGAACTTCAAGTGAAAAATTTATGTCACCAACGACGACGGTGATCGCCGATCTCCGATCGGGGTGTATAATACATGTAATCTTCTAGCGCCGTCTTGCGCCAGGCCGCTGGCGTTACATGTAACGATCATATCACCCGCACGGACGAGAGACGGAGCTGCTGACAAGCGGGAGTCTTATGATAAGAATCTGCGAGGACAAGAGACCGTGCGCTTGAAACCGTTTTTCATGCGAGGCAATCACGCCACGTTTCAGCCGAATGTTATGGTTGCGCACGTCATTTAGAAGAATGGGTACTGCCACAGCCTGCTGGTACATGTAGCGAGTTGGAATCAGGCAGATGTAGAATGCATGGTTTGTTCGCCGTGCCGGCCCAGTACTGCTGGGTACGAATCAGTCTGTGCCAGCAACCCATATCACTGACAATTTGTCAGCGTTGTCGCTGTCGCAAATGCAAGGCAAGGGCGGACTGCAAGCCTCAGAAAGCCCATCCCGGGCCTGATTTTTAAATCCCACTCTTTGCGCGCCGGTCTCATCGAGGGAAATGCCCAAAGACGGGATGGAAAGCACACCACAACGAAGACCCCAGACTTAACAACGAACAAAATGAATCTGATTGGTAGTAACAGACAGTTAGGTACGTCGCTGACGTCGTTAAAGAAAATGTTTCGGATGAAGTCCGGTAGCCAATCAGAATAAGTCGAGTTATGGGGAGTGACTTAACTTAACGAGATATTTGAGCGAAACAAAGACGCCCTGACCAGCATTGGATTTGCTGGTACCTCCCGATCGCATTTGAATCGCACTTAGTATTGTCAATTCCGTCTGAATTTGCCGAATCGGGGCGAGCGACATTCCCAATTCTCTTTTAAGAGAATTGGGAATACCGAATTCCTCGGCTTATTACGAGAAGAAGCGAAGGTAGTCGTCTATTTAACCTTTGTTAATAGCTTCCTGATACTTTCTAAGTCTTTTGCCCAACTGCGACTCCGTACGGAGCCACCTGGGTGACGGCGGAGCAGGGTCCTTCGGGTCCATCTCCTTTCCTATGTCCGCATATCAGTCAAGGCTGAGCTGGAATTGAATCCCAATCAGTCTGGTCCCGGACTTGTTTCGTTCTCGTCGAGCTATTGCGTTCAACTGCCGTAGACATGCTTTCCACATGTATTCCAGTTGCTGAGGAGCTCGCCACTCCTTGCCTTCATGAACCACTTGGTTTCGTATGAGCCACAATAGTACCCCTCCTATGCTGCACGTAGCCCACCCAATTCGGTGCAGTGCGTCTGCATTCTCTTGTCTCCATGTCCCGTATCGATTCGTAATTTTGCTCTGAAGTCGACTGCCAATTGGCGGCGCCCGTCGTGCCGTGAAGTAGTCTTTGTATTGTTCGAGTCTTTGACTAGACATTTCATACCCGAGCCAGTGCTCTAAGCATCGCCTCCAAAACTGCTGAGCTCGTTTGCACCTCCAGCTGATGTGAGTCATCGTAATCCTGTGATCCTGACAGTCACTGTCCTGCGGGCAACCTGATTGTTGCTCCACTCCATCGTAGTGCAGTTTTAGCTGCTAAGTGGCCATTCAATAGACCATCCACACCTGAAAATTCGTAATCATATTTCTGTGAACCCAGAGTTGCCGTGGCGTTTGGCTCTGTTGTCCTCGGACCCAGCTATCCGTCGCTCCGTTTTCTCTCCACTTAGTCAGCACTTTGTCCAGTTTCGGGCTCGCTTGGTGTCGAAGCTGCTTTTTCGGCTGCTGCTTCAGCACTTCGATAACTTTTCGGTTGCTTGTGGAAAATGGCACTGTCCACGGAAATCCATGAATCGCCGGGTTCGCCAAAAACACGATGGCCCCGGGTGTTTGGACAATTTCTTGGCATCGCGCTTCGCATTCGTGTTAGAATGCACTTCCCAGTTTATCCCATTCGTCTTCTGTTCGAGCGTGATTGTTGCAACTCCATCGTTTGCGGTGCCAACAATCTTCGAGCTGGTCACTGCCTTCCAGTCGAATCGGTGCCGTAACTGTGGTGGCTTGCGAAGTGTCTGATGTGGCTGTCGTCCCAGCTGTTCGCCGACCTTAAGCCTGGGGGAACCAAGCAGAATTGCTATGAGCCATCTCTCCAACTTTGCGACCGTGTGTCCATCTTGAAAACCTGTTGCGGTTGGTACCCGGACTGGTTGGTTGTTAACGCAACTCGGGTAATCTCGAGGCTGCCTATCGAGGTTACCTCGATCCTATTATACTTCGTGCAAAGTAACGTTGGAGCATTGCTATCCGGAATCCAAGGATTGTCCGCCCACGAGAAGGAACCCCAGAAGGCCTTGTATTCCGTTGGTACCGGCCTAATAGCCGGAATTGACTCCAGATTGACGGCTACGAAAAATAATTGTCGGGACCTGGGCTGGTCCGTTGCACTTCGCAATCCTTGTGCCGCACAGGCTGCCAATTTAGGCAGGTATTGCTGTGCTCTGCGGCGTCGATGTTCTTGCTCTTCTAGCTTCGGTACCCAACGCAATCTGGACCAGACGACGGCGACTGGACCAGTGCGCAGGGCAACTTCGTTTCGTGAGCGCTCGAGGCGTAATGGCAGGTTCATTTCCGTGGATTCCCATCCAGAATTTCCAAGCCTCTTGGTAGATGTCATTCCTTCCAATTAGCCATAGCATTGCCATCTTCACGCGTTGCGCTTGAATAGCGACCGGTATTGCAATTAACCCGATGCCCCCAGCTGCCTGAGGGTGAAAATTAAACTTGGACTTAACTTATGCCGACTGGGGTCATCCTTCAGCTCGCGGTGCCACAAAAACTGCTTTTGCATATTCACTAACCGGATTTGCACGTCCTTGGTTGGGGGAACACCTTTGCCGTGAACAACACGGCCGGTAACACAATCGCATTCAACAAGTCCACACGATCTCGAACCGTAGTAGCTACAAGCCCCGCTGTAGCCATTCTTCGGTGAAGACTTCTTATCCGTTTCGCCCAATTGATCTTTTGGAGATCTCCAAATCCAACTTCGTACCCCAGGTAGCGTACTGTTTGCCCTAGAGGCAGAACTGGTATACCGCACCACTCTCGTAACTGGATGGCCTTGTTCAGGAAAATATACTGGCTTTTAGCTGGTTGGACTTGTAGGCCTGACATGCGCCCAAATTATCTTACCTTGGCCAGCACTCGAGGCAGCTGCCGGCTTTGTTCTAAGAAAACAGTGGAGTCATCGACAAAGGCAGAAAAAATATGTGTCTTCTGTAACATGGAGCCCGGAACCGTCAAACCGCTGAGTTGTTGATCATGTCCAAGTCCCAGTGCCAGGAGTTCCGCCGCTAGAATGAAGAGCAATGGCGCCAGTGGACATCCTTGACGTATGCCGGACTTAATCTCCATTGGTTCCGATAACTCGCCGTTCACGAGAAATTGAGCGGTGGTGTTGTCATGGAGACGCTCTATCAAGTCCACGAATTCTGGCGAAAAGCCGAACTGCCGGAGTACCGCAAGTAAATAAACTCGATCCACAGTATCATAGGCTTTTGCGAAATCGAGAAGTAAAATCCCAGCACTGTCGTCTGCATTCACTAATGCTTCGTAAGTCGCTGTTTCTAGCTGCGCTAGCATCATCACAACAGACTTGTCCATTTGCCTCCCATGCACGAATCCCTGTTGGGTAGTTCCGATCAACCGCCCAAGGAATCCTTGTAGCCTGGTCGCTATGATCTTCGCGAAAAGCTTGTAACTAGTTTGTAGCAGAGAAATTGGTCGATAGTCCAGAGCATTGGGGGAATCGGCTTTCTTTCGTAGGGGTACTACAATCGCTTTCAGGAACGACGCGGGTGGTTTTCGTCCTTGCAGAAGATCGTTGCAGACTTCTACAAGCCTCGGTGCCATTGCTCCTGCTAGATCCAAGTAATAGTCATTATTGAGTCCATCCCCCTGCTGCTTTGTGACGTTGAAGGTTTGCTATGGCCGCCAATATGTCATCTTCATTGATCGGGGCCATGAGCCTTTTGTTGTCTTCCATCCGCACTCTTCTCTCCGGTGGGACCGTTGCAAATTCATGGACAGCACGTTTCATCTGCTCCGGGTCTAGCTGACTATGTCTGCAGCCCATAATCCCCATCCAGACGCGCAAAAAGCGGTCTGGTATTGATACATTCTCGTCAAACTCTTGTCCGAGCGGTGGTTCGGTGTGAGTGACAGTCTGATCTCGTTCCCAAACTGCGGTTCGCCTAAGATCCATCTCACGTCTGCTGAGGTTCGTTCCAGCCGGTTTCCAAAACGTGCCTTGATTCCTCGGCTTATTACGGTCACCCATGTACAGGGTACACAGGTCCACACCAAATACCGTGTACACTTGGCTACGTAATTACCGTGGCAGAAATGAAAAGTACGACTTCATCTAGGGACATGTTGCTACCGGTATTGTTACCGGTAGGCATTCATGTCATTGTCTGGCTCAACCTCGCCAACCTCTCGGTCTAGAACGCACTGCCGCTCCAGCAGACCGATGAAGTCGGCTGCAACGACATCACTCGCGCAGACTAACTCTCCGTAGCATTTGGTTTTAGGCGGTCGGCCAGATCGATGTCGCACAAAAGTTTTATATGGCATATGCCGTCGCTATATCTTGAGCTTCTAATTCTAGCATTAAGTTAAAATAGGAACTCCTTCTTGTTTACCCACACAACTAACTCTTGCTCCGCCTCCAGCGGCAAAACTGTACCTACATCTTTTGGCCTTGCCTTGCGTTTGCCGCCTCCCTCCTTTTCCTTGCACTGCGCTTCGACCTTAGCCCGGATCCGCAGCCACAACTCGATCCTGGAGACGTAGGCAGCAGGACTAAGGTCTGGGAAAAACGCCCCTTAGCCACATCTGGTGATTTGCCCGCCGCGTTAAGAACTGCAAGCTTCTCACGAGCAGTGAACGAACACGCCGTTCACAACGCACGACAGGGGGCATTGATTGCCAATTCAATTGAATGGCGTCCGTCGAGCCCGACGGTACCGGAATTACGGTACACCGTTATTCCGGTACCGGTATTATTACCGACCGTTATATGCAAAGGCAGTTGCATAATTTGAAGCTAGCCTCTGATTGGTTGACCGTTATAAGCAGGCGACCGTAATAAGCCGAGGAATCCGGTAGCCGTAACTAGTACCTTGTTCATTCGTTTAAGTACGGTTAAGTATCGTTTTTAATATGTGCAATAGTAAAATCAAGTGCTTTGAGCGATTCGCCGGCGATTTCGCTCCGGAGATTGAGAGAGGATCGGATTGTCTATTTACACGATGTTATCTATGTGCAAGATCTCTGGAAAATCCTAAGCCAGGATATGAGCGCCGGTGTACCCGGTGGCTGATCGTGGCTGGTCCCCTAAAAAATGGGAGACCCTCTGGGCTCTTGCTCCAGCAATATAATGCATGCGTTGAGCGTTGCTCCCCGGATGCCCGTCTCTACCGTCCGGTGTTCTCGCTTTGCTAGCGCTCGTAATTGGCGTATGCTGGCCAGTACTGCTCTGTGCTCCCAGTCGCTGTCATGGTTTCCCCTCGATACACGACTGCATTCCGGTCCAGCCACAGCTTAGTTTGACACATCGTAGCCAGAATATGCCATATCCGCTGCCATTCCTTCTCTGCCATTTCCGAGTCGTCCTGAAAACGTTCCTCGATCGTCCGCTGCCGATACCGTGGAATGGCTGGTGCTTGTCGACTTGCACAGGCTTGAAAGAATTGCTGGGTTCTCTGTCTGGTAGCATGTTCGCCGGTCCACTGACTGACGAGTTTATCCCACATCGACTGTGCGCTTGGACACTCCCAGAAGAGATGTCGAACCGTTTCAGCTTTCCCTGCGCAACCGGGTGTCTTCCGACAACTGTTGTCAAGTTTCCTGTCCGCGTAGTGCAGGTTGAGCTGCCGCGTGGCTACGCGGTATCCCGTCCACACCTGGTATGCTGTGAGCCCATTGCTGTGATCCCAGACTTGTCGTGGCGTCTGACAGAGGCATGCTCGCTGCCAGTCCTCATGTTTAGCTTTGTCTTCGAGACGATCAATCAGCACCGTGAGTGGCCGGACTAAGTCGCGTTTGCTGCGCAGGAAAGCCTGTCTCCCGATGGCCTTGGCTACTCGATGATTTGGTGTCGAGTCGGGCACACTCCAGGGAAACCTGTGAATCTTGGGATGAGCTTCAAACACTACACCTTCTGCCTCGAGTTGCTCCCTTCTCAACATTGTGTCTTGCTCCGAGTCCTCCTTGAGCTCGGGGATCTTGCCGTGGAATGCCCAATGCAATCCGTCTTCCCTTTGCTCCAGTATGACTTTGTCGTCTGTGCCTGTGGGATCCTTGATCTCCCCGCGATACAGCCTGCCTTCAGCAGCTTCCACTCGAATTCCTCCACGAAGTCCGGCGTATGACGCATCGTAAGTGGTGGATTTGCATCCATTCCTTGACCGATTTGGATGTCGGGCGATGATAACAGTAGCGCTGTCGCCCATCGTCTCAACTTTGCCCCGGAATGCCTACTCGTTTCGACATTTGTACCTGGGAACTGGAAAACAAATTCAGCCGGTCCAGTTCGCTGAATGTTGAGTTCCTCGATGGTGCAAATTTCGATTCCGTTGAATTTGCGCCCGTCTAGCATGTTGCCCTGTTGGTCACGTATCCAGGGATTCAGACTCCAATTGAACGCGGCCCAAAATCTGTTGATCTCTTCAGGTCTCACGTCTTCGTTTCCGGTCCTACCCGGGAAAGACTGGTGGTACGACAGGATCCATTCATCCTGCTCCCACCAACTCGTAGCGTCCTTCAGCAGTGCCTCGAAGGGTTCCTGCACGCGTTGATTGACTTGATCTACTTGGTCTTCTGTGGGTGCCATCCACTCTCCGATTTCTTGTTGAAGCTGTTGCCCCGGTGACCGTCGTGTTTGGGCTGGCGCTCGTTCTAATGCCTGCGCGGGTGATACACGCGACCCTGCTGTGTCTCGTAGTCCTCTATAAGCCCACGTCCTCCAGGCCGCAGAATACTTGTCTGGTCGCTGGGTTAGCCAGCTGATCGCATGTTTGATTCTTTGCGTCTTGATTGCGACCGAGATTGCCGCCAGACCAATACCTCCCGTTTTTCGTGGCGTCACTAGTGAACCCGGGTTTGCTTTATGCCGACTCTTCTCTGTTGTCGTCGCGTGTGCCCAGAGAAATTGCTTGTAAAGATTGTGGAGCTCTACTTCAGTCCACCGTGGTAGTTCAAACACTATCGCTGTGAATAGTAGTGAAGGCAGTACAATCGAGTTCAGGATGAGGATTCTGTTCTCCACGCTGGTCGCGGCTCGTGTCGCCGTGAGCAACCTTCGTTGTATCTTTCGTATACGTAGCGCCCAATTCCGATTTGTCAACTGGCCTGTCCCCACTTCGTATCCCAAATACCTCGTCATCTCATTTGGGGGTATCACGTCGATACCTCCTACTGCTTCAGACTGATGACTTTGTTCAGGAATATCAACTTGCTCTTCGCAGACGGGACGTGTAGCTCCGATAGACACCCAAAGTAACGCACAGTCGATAGTGCTCGCGGAATTTGGTGTGCTCGTTCCAGAAACACCGTTGAGTCATCTACAAACGCTGAAAATAGGTGGCTTTGTCCATCGTGACCTGGGACATCGAGTCCTTGGAGAGCGGGGTCTTGCTTCAGCGCCAGACCTAAACTTTCCACCACTAACAAGAACAGGAGTGGCGCGAGAGGGCAACCTTACCGGATGCCTGATCGTACTGGAATCGCTTCAGACATGAGTCCGTTCACTAGGAAACTTGCCTGTGTTCCGGTGTGCATACGCCGCACGAGCGCTATAAAGCGTTCGTCAAATCCAAACCGTCTTAGCGCTTCATACAGGAATTCCCTATCCACCGTGTCGTAGGCCTTCCAGAAATCTAGGAGCAGAATACATCTGCTGAGCTCCGCTGCGAGTTCCTCTTCCGTAGTCGCTGAGGAAAGCTGCGCCATCACCATCATAACTGTTTTCTGCATTCGCCGCCCATGCACGAAACCTTGTTGAGAGTCACTAATTACCCGCGGGAGTAGCGTTTGCACGCGTGCTGCTAGGACCTTAGCGAATATCTTGTAGCTAGTCTGTAGGAGCGAGATCGGCCGATAATCCATGGCATCATCCGAGTCTCCCTTCTTTCTGAGCGGGATGATGAGCGCTTCTAGGGATGACTGCGGCATGGGTTCCCGGAAAGTATTTGATTACAGACCGTCACCAGCGCTGGAACCATGAGTGCTGCCGTGTCTTTGTAGAAATCGTTGTTCAGTCCATCTTGGCCCGCTGCTTTGTGACGACTCAGTTCCTTGATTGCCGCGAGTACCTCTGCTTCAGTAATGGTCCACAGGAGACGCTCATTATCCCGGTCATTCACTGTTTGCTCCGGTGGGATAGTCGCGAACTTAGTGAACGCTGTTGGCAGGTCCTCAACCGGTAGAGTGCGATGACTATAACTTAGAATCGGTGCCCATTCCGAGGCGAATTTGTCCGCCGTGGTCATGTTTCTGCTGAACGCTTTTCCGTGCCGAGCTTGGATTTCTGTGACCTTCTGGTCTCGATCCCAATCTGCTACTCGTTTATACGCCCATCGTAATCGCTCTGTTGTCCTCTGGAGCTGCTCACCGACTCGTGCCATGTGCTCTTCTCGGATCTCCTCGATGTTCGCCGCTATCCACTGCCTTCTCGTCAAAAACTGTATCGGGTTTCCGCTTTTAACTATCCCAATGAATCGTTTTCGCCGTTGTTTCTCGCGCTTTTTGACTGCTCGTATGCACCTTGTACATTCAACTATGTCTGCGTCTCACGTTCGCGTCGTAGTCTCACGTCCAATTCCTATGTTATCCATGTCCTCCAGTAATTCGTCAATCACACGTTCTGGCCGGTTAGTTTTGATCGGATATGATATACGGGATTGTTGACGTCGCGGCTTCTCCTGCACCTGATCCCGGAGGTGAAGTACCACTTCCTGGTGATCCGAGTATTGAGGCGGTGTCTTCGCTGAGACCCACAGAACCTGCGGCACCCATGCTTCTGGTACGTAAAACCTGTCGATACGACTCGCCCGCTCTGTAGTCCAATACGTGAAGTGGTCTACTGTTTCATCAGCCTCCTCATCCTCGGCATGATCTCGCACCAAGCGTGCGTCCGTCAGTTTGTTGGCGTAAAGTAGGCTACTTAGAGCCGGGGTCTCCGGCGTACTTGCCGACCTCTCCCCAGGCGATCGAGTTGAGGGCTTTGGACGCTGTTGAAATCTCCTAGCAGTATAGTGCTCCCCTTGGGCATCTTCCACCGATTCAGGCCTTCCAATAAGCTTTCTCGGTCCCCGCGCTTATTGGGTGCGTAGATATTGAGCACTGCTATCCCGTTGATATTGACCCCGATCGATCTTGTACTCCACATCTCCTCATTCCAGCTTGTTGACTGAGCTGCAGCTGCTGGTGTCAGCAAGATGGCCACTCCTGCTGATTTTGCGGATCCGGTGCTCCAATATGAGAGTCGCGCGTGCGTCGTGTTCAGTCGCATCCCCCATAAACCTCTCCAAGTATCTCTCGGCTTCTTCTGGAGTTGCCACATGTGTCTCCTGGATACACCATGCAAGTGGTCGTTCTCGTACCGAAGTCCTTCTCCATGCAGCCATCCAGCTCATCCGTTTCTCCTTACTGAAGCCCAGCACATTTTGTGTTACAATTCCCCTGTCCGCCGTCATCGCCTGTGATGCTGCCGGCTTGGTCGGATCTGATTGTCCAGTCAGAACTTGATAACGCCCGTAGGCGTCCGCGTTCGCAATTACTGACCCGTGTAACTGCGTCGCGATAGGCAACTCAGGGTTGCCCTTAATAACAAATGAGCATCTTCTCTTCAGAATGTTGTAGTTCTGAAGTGAAGAAACCCTCGATCGCTCTCCAATCAGCCTGATTGACTGAATTGTAGTACGCTTTCTTGTACCTCCCATTTGTCCGTAGCAATCTGAAATGCGCTCTGAGTTTGGCTGAAGTCTGTGACGCTGCTGGTTGCCCACCGGATAGTGCGGCAACTTCGTGATCATGTAGCTGGGCACACAGAATATGCTGACTCATTCGATTTCGCCGCTTGGGATCGCTAAACTTCAGAATGTCATTTCCAGCATACTCGTGCTCCCTCATTTGCTTCCAATCGTCAGCATTATCAACCAGTGGCGCTAAACGGGTTTGACTGCTGTGATGATGCGTATTCATGAGCCAACGATCAAGCCACTCCTGTGTGGGCTTGTCCATAATTCGCTCTCGGTATCGCTCCAAACCCTCCGCTAAACATTCGCGTCTGCTCTCGACCGTCCACTGAATAAATACTGTCTCGTCCAGTATCTGTAGGAGCCGCCCAGGGAACACAAAACGTTTGACATGCCACAATAGGTGCTCAGGGGCTTGTCGAGCCACCTTTGCCACTCCGTTGTTGTACTTTGCGACGTCGGGAATGGTGTCCGCTCTGGATAGGGCCACTCGGATGCCAACGCCGCCCACGCTGCTTCCCAGTCCGAGCTGTCCATGTCGTCGTCGTCATTGTAAGTCAGTTGTTTGGTGACGTCGTCACTCCTTCCCTTCTTGAGAGTCGCCGCGTTATGCTTGTTCCTGACGACAATTCCGGTCGAGATGCGCTCGACTGGAGTCGGCATATGCCCTCTCTTCCTTGCTTGCATCGGTAGTGCCCTAGCGCCTGCCGGTGGAGTATTCGGGGGTGCTGGTGGTGCTGCCTGGCCCTGTATGACTAGCTCCCGACTCTTCGGGCCTCCTTCTTGAGGATGAGCGCCGTAACTCGCCGCGTATTCCTTGCTCTCCTGAGATTGACTACTCGGGCAGTAACTGCTCTCGTCGGACTGAGAGCTGTCTTGTGCGACTTTTGCCTCCTCACTGCCTAGCCGATCCTTGTGGGTCGCCTCCCTATCCGCTTCGTGCATCTGCGATTTCCACATTTGGAGAATTAGCAGGGAGATTTGGTACTTTTGCAGGATAGCCCGTTCTGCCGTCTTGTCCGTTGCTCCTCGTACGTCCTCAGCCAGGCTTTGTTGTTCGGGAATTGAGAGAAAAGTTGCAGATGTGGCTAGGAACGTGATTAGTTCCCTATAGCGCATTGGGTCTGCCGTCGTGAGTATTTGGTACAACTCTCGTTTCAAGTCATGATGCGCAGATCCTCCTTCTAGTCTCTGCCACAATTCGTCCACATTTCCCTCCCAGGTTTCCGGGTCCCAGGGTTCCTCCATGTGCACGTCCTTCTGGGTTTTTCGTTCCGGCGTCTTGGGTTCTGCAGAGGCTGACGGCTCAGGAATTCTTGCCGCGACCTTATTGTTGTTCACTGTGCCGGTGTCCTCCTCGTCGTCCTCAAGATCTGGAAGCCCCTCTGCTCTTCCGGAGTGAATAAAGGCTGAATAGTGTCGACCCCAATACTGCAATAAAAGCGGCGGTCGCTCCGGGTGTTCGATCATGGCTGCCGTTACCTCGTCCAGTAGGTCCATTATCGACAATGTGTACTCCTTCGCAGTTTCAATAACCTTTCGATTGCGCGTAACCGCATTGGGCTTGTACTTCCGGCAGACCATTTCTGTGGCTGCTCGTCCGTCAGCTGTAGCACGTAAATTTCTCGCTGCAGGAAATTCGCTGCCATACCCATCGTATCACTACCACCCCAAGTGTCATCACTCACAACAACCGTTCGATCCGAGGAGCTCTTAGCGTAGTCATTCAAAAACCATCGCATCTGGTTAGCTGACTCCGTCCGCGACATACCAACCCAACCTCGTCTAGTATTCGCGAGCACATTAACTCGATGATCGTGCGCGAGTTGGTCCTCCATATTGAGGAGGCCTGTGAATTTTATCCCCTTTTCAGACTCGCTGTCAGCTTCTCGAGCGTCATTTCCGGGCCGTCCAGCGTAGCGTCAGCTGCCGACTGCACTATGACCATTGCCATACAATTTCCAGTCGCTGGAGTGTTGACTGCTCGAACTCCTAACTGGTATTCTACGTCCCCTATGTTTCTTGGCTCATTTTCAGATCGGTTGCCCAGTGGCAGCTGTGCGCTCTGTGTCGTTGATGCTACTTTGACTAGTTTCTGGAAAGTGCTGCGCTCCTTTCGCTTGTGCATCAGCAAGACGGGGCCTTTGGTTTGGGGGCTTTACCTCGAGCAAGTCCTGCTGTCCTCCGCTCTTTATCTCCTGGCACTGGCTGGACCGGACCGGTCTCTGCCTGATCCTCTGTAGTAAGGTCTACCACCTCAGCTTTTGACTTTTGCATTTTCTCTGCATCTGCCTCCATCTTCCCGATTTGGTCATCCTCGTCCTCCTCCAGAGCCTGAAAGGCTCCAGTACTCGCTTTTTTCCTCGCTTGCATGGTTGGCTCATGTGCCCATAGCGTTCTACCGCCTTGTAGTGCGCTCTTGATCCACGGTTGTTTGGTCTGAAGTTCTGGCTCTGGTTGCATATGGGCAAATTTAGCACCTTGTTCTGCTTGGGGAACACTTCCGGCCATCGTCTCCGCTCGTGCCTTGTCTTCGATCCCAGTTGGGACCGTGACTCCTTGTCGACCTGGCGTGACTGCTGCCTGTGCTGCTGTCTCTGCTGTCTTCTGCAGCTCAAGCCGCTGCTTCGCCATCTTCTTGATCTCTTCTAGGCTAGCGAAAGGTCTTGCCAGGTCGTCAAGTTCTCGAATGTCTCCTCATTTACCACTATAGCACCCGGTCCGCGCAGTTGTTCATCCGTGAAGCTGCATCTGGCTAGTGTATGCCCTAGATTTCCACATTGGAGGCACTGGATTCTGTAGCTCACATTTGGGTGTTTCACTATGATAGTCGTTCCGAACCAGAGTATGCGCACAATTCCGTCGAGGAAAGTTGGGCATCCAGCCAACTTGAACGTGAGACTCCATATAGTCGATGTTCGGGAGTTTGGAGTGTTAGTGTCCACATCCTCCAATTCAAAGTCCACCGAGATCTTATCTTGAAGAAAAGCTGCGATCCGTCCAATGTCGTTGAACCGCGTGAGATTGTGAAGCTGTACGGTATACTCCACTCTTCTACTCTGCCTTCCCCGTTTACCCCTTGTTGCCGTTGCCAGATTGGCCCTTTCTC
Organism: Phytophthora syringae; assembly: GCA_012656105.1. Taxonomy (NCBI): domain Eukaryota; phylum Oomycota; class Peronosporomycetes; order Peronosporales; family Peronosporaceae; genus Phytophthora; species Phytophthora syringae. The sequence continues at coordinate 145,646 of JAAKBD010000022.1, forward strand.
AGGTTGATGAGCATTTTGCAGCCTATAGACTCCTCCACGATACGGCACCTGCACTGCCTTGTGTCGCTGCGCTGTATCCCGGGTGAAGAAATAGAAGTGGATCGACTTTGTGACCTGGTCATAGCTGATCGTCTTGGTCTGGCCCAGCATTTGATGAAGAGCTGATAAGTTAACCCTGGCTAATTCTGCTGATTCCAGGATAGTCTCCGTGATCGCCTTCGTGGACTGACGACTAAGCTTGACGCTTCTGTTCTTGTTCAGCTGCAACACTAGCTCTCCTTCGACTTGGGCTTGGATGGTGCTATACAGCCGAAGTCTCTCCTCAATTTTTAGCACTTGCCGAATGAAGTCTGGTAGGCGGCGACAGGCTACATTGCCTTCTACCAGCCCTGTAATGACTGCCCACTCATCTTCAGATCCGTCCCTGACTTGGTATCTGCTGGACGCCGCCAGTGACGTTGCACAGAGGGTTTTCAATCTGATGATCTCCTCACTGGAGAACTTCGAAGGATTGAACATAAAATCCTCATACACCGGTTTAATTCGACTTGTGGCGTAGTCGTTCCGTGTTTAATGACCTTGGTCCATTGGTTCAATACGGGCGCATGAACCCATTTGTACTGACTTAACAACTTGCGATCTCTTTGAAAGCCCACTTTGTGGTGAGGAGTTCCTTCGTGATCATTGTCGCCATTTTCACCCAGTCTTGGTAGGTTCCGGCACTTTTGACGAAAACTTGCTCAAACAAGCTTAATAGACTTGCTACTTCTGCTCCTGTGAGCGTTGGGAAGCGCTGTCGCGTCGCTGGCAATGCTGCATGTTGCATTGTGATGGTGGTATACACTGCCGCAAACAACTCTCGAATCGTCATGCGCCATGCCTCCACCTGTCCAATTCCTGGCGAGCTGACCATGTCCGCCACTAAGGCCTCAAACATCTCCTCCGCTGTCGCTCTGAGTAGTTCAGGTTCTGGCCCTGGCTCTACTTTGCCTTCCCCTTCTGGCTGACATTGAGCTGGTCTTGCCTTCTCCTCCTTCGATGTTGCCACTTGATCTTCCGTCACGTTGGCGGACTGCTCACCCCTTGGTCCATTTCGCGCAGCTCTCCTTCCCCTTGTTCCGCCTTCCTCTGTTCTTCCGCTTCGTCCCCCTCCCTTGACTGCTGAGAGGGCTGAGTTTCGGGTACTGTGGAGTCTTGGGACCAATCTTCTCATTTCTCCCCTGCTCCGTTGTCCATCGCCAGATCCGTCCTAGCCCGAACCTCCTTCGAGGCTTTAGGGTCATTTTGCCCCCTCCTCCTCCGGGCGGAGGCAAGGGCGGTGGCGCCATTTCGCTCTCCTCCAACGCTTTCGAGGCTGGTTGTGGCCTTTTTATACTCCGCCTTGACCAGTTGTGATCTCTGCGCCGCAGATTGGGGAGTATTTCGCTCCGGAGATTCAAACAGCCGGGGTCGGAAAGTTTGACAATAACAATCTACAGTACAGACAAACCGCGGTTTAAGAGAGCACATTGGGCCAGCAAAATCGCGATGCTCTTAAACTAAAATCCGAGTTTAAGAGCCTTGGATCAATACAAAAGCAAGTGTATTATTGGAAATACTGGGCAATGTCACGTTGTCGCATCCTTCCAAGCATCTTCTTTCTGCTGCTGTTTATCAGTGACGGCAAATCCGACGGCAGGTTGTGTGCGAACGCATACGTCGACAACTGCTGGGCAACCGCAAGTGCTTCGCGATGCGTCAAAAGCGTCACTTCGTCTTGAGTTTGTTCATCGCCTTCTTGGTTAGCCACCGCTGTGTCCCCTCATCAGGCGACCATTCAGTGGCTTCGTCTTCCAGTCCAATGTAGGCTTCGACCGTTAGCGGGTCACTCAATGAGAGCTGCCCAATCAGTTCGTCCAGCTCAGAAAAGTCAAACCTTCTTTTTGGCTCGTTGTGCTGCTTGAGTTCTGCAGCAGTTGGTGGCGGGACAATTCCAGTATGGACCCAGCAGTTTCGGATGGTTTGAGGGCTGACGTCCTTCCAGGCTTGAACAGTTTTGTGGATAGCTGTGAGAAGATCGACCTTTGTCACTCCGGTGTGTCCGCTGATCTGGTCGAGCACCCACTGCACGAAGTACGTCCGGTACTTCAGCTTGAAGTTTCTGATGATCCCGGCGTCCATTGGCTGCAGGAAAGGCGTCGTGTTCTTCGGGAGAAAGTGCAGATGCACGTTGGATAACTCGACGTCAACGTGGCTAGACGCATTGTCGACCAACAGGAGCACCTTTCGACCATGCATCTTCAAGTTGAAGCTTCGCAGCCAATCAGTGAAGACCAGAGAAGTCATCCATGCTTTCTGGTTGGCGTAATAGCTGATGCCCAGTGTTGAGACGTCCACGCCTTTAAAGCACCGCGGGCGCAGATACCGGTTGATTACGACTGGCGCAAGTTTCTCGCTTCCGTCCATGTTGGCGCAAAGTCCAATTGAGATTCTGCTCTTGTCTTTTTTTTGCCGGGCAGCGGTCTGGTAGAGAGATTGCGACGGAGCCATGCGATAAAACAGCGCCGTTTCATCCATGTTAAACGTGTTTCGAGGCTCGTAGTTTTCCAGCAAGTCCCAGAGCTCTTTCTGCTGATCGCTCAACCTGCTGTCATCGACTGAACCCGCCTCACCGTGGTGCCTGTTGCTTTTGATGCCGAACCGTTTCTTGAATCGCCATGCCCACGACTTGGAAACCGAAGAGCCCCTCCCTTCGTTCTTGAGCAGCTCGTTTGCCTTCGCAACCAGCACGTCGTCGCTCAGCGCAACCATCGACTGCGTTTCGAGGACAAACTTGTAGAGCTCGTTCTCCATGGCTGCAAAGTTGCCTTCTTGGTTGCGGCTCCGCGACTGATTCAGAAATCTCTCTCTCGGCGCTTGAAGAATCTTGCCGATTGACGATCGCCCTACCCTCTTGTCGAATGCCGTTGCGACCCATAACTGCAGGTCCGCTTGCGTTACGTCGGGGTGCGCATCGCGATAGTCGCGGAGCTTGTTTTTTTGATAGGCACTGAGGTGCGTTCGCGTGCTTGAGGGCATCGTTTGCTGTTGGAGAAAAAATGCAAATGATTTGGAGTTTGAGAAGTGAATTCATGGTGCCGTGGCTGAGAAATTTCCTGTGGCTCACAGGTTCGCCGTTTGCTCTTATAGAATTTATATAGAAATTTGTATAAGGCATATTTTTGGGACGGGCAATTCGACTCTCTTAAGCTCGTATGCTCTTATACTGAAATATACCTATGTTTTGTAATGAAGAAAATCGGGACCGAGCCTAAAGGCCTCTTAAACCCGAATCACTCCTAAAGCGTGGCCTCTTAAACCGCGGTTTGTCTGTACTTTACTTACGTCCTCCACACCAACTTCGTGTGCACCCACACCATCTCCCCAATTGATATTCCGCAGATATGACGCCGCTCGCGCGCCACAGCGAAGTCTTCTGGACGCGCGTCTTCCTCTTCGGCGCGTCGTGCGTGGCGGGGCTCATCATCGCGCGCCGCCGCAAGCTGCGCCGCTTCCACCTGCACATACTGAACGCCAAGTCGGCGGACTGGGGCCGCCTCTTCGGCCTCGACATCGGCGGCACTCTGGCCAAGATGGTTTACTTCCAGTCAGCGGACGGAGCGGCGGCGACCCAACGGCGTCAGATGGAGCGCCAGCTCAAGAGGACCGACCCGCTCACGGCCAGCGAGCGGCGTCGCGTAGAGGGAAGTCTCCCGCTCATCGACGACTTCATCATGCATTTCCACAACTCGGACGAGGCCCAGCGAGAGGAGCGACTGCAGATGCTCGTCCCCGAGCTGGGCGGCACCATCCACTTTATAAAGTGCGTTGCAAAGAGAGGGACAGGTCGACGACTGAGCGAGGACTGAGCGACGAATGTTTGTGGCTGTTTGTGCTGTAGCTTCCCGACCGCGAAAATGGACGAGATCACGGACTTTGTGCGCCGCCGCTTCTTCCACCGATACATCAAGAAGATTGCGTGCACTGGCGGAGGCGCCTTTAAGGTGCGTGGGTGCTGCACCTGGGAGGCTAACGTAGGGACTTTTCACTTACCGGTCGTGTCAATTACAGTTTTCGCCGCTGTTCGAGTCGCGCCTTGGTATTGAGCTTGAAAAGGCTGACGAGATGGATGCGCTCATTCAAGGTCTCAACTTTGTGCTACGTCACGCCCCCAACGAGTGCTACACCTTCGTGGATGTGGTTCCGGACACACACGGCCTTGGAAGCGCCACGAAGAAGCTGTTGCCCAAGCCGGACAAGCACGCACTCTACCCGTTCCTGCTCGTGAATATTGGCTCGGGGGTGAGTATTCTCAAAATTACAGGAGAGTCGCAGTACGAGCGCGTTTCCGGTACGAGTCTGGGTGGCGGCACCTTCTTGGGTCTGTGTCGAGCTCTCTCAAAGCTGCGGACCTTCGATGAGGCGATGGACGCCAGCGTCGAGGGCGACTCGAATGAGGTGGACATGACCGTGGGTGATATCTACGGCACCGTCGGCTATGAGCAGTTCCAACTCAAGTCGGACACGGTGGCTAGCAGCTTCGGCAAGGCAGGTGCTCGGAGCCTGCCGCATCCGCCGCGAGATGCCGATCTTGCACGATCGCTGCTCTTTATGATCACGCAAAACTTAGGGCAATTGGCTTTCTTGAACGCAAGACGCGTGGAGACCAAGCGGATTTACTTCTCGGGGAACTTTCTGCGGCGCAATGAGTTGGCATGCCGACAATTGGCCTACGCCATTAGCTTTTGGTCCAAAGGAGAGATGCAGGCCCAGTTCTTTCACCATGAGGGCTTCTTCGGCGCGCTCGGGACGTTCCTCCAGCGCTTCAACTCGACACCTGAGTCACCTGTAATTAGCGAAAGGGAGGCAGAGCAGGAGAATAGCAGCGAGGGCCTCGCCGAGGCAGAGCGGAGCAGTGGTACTACTGTATACTGTAGTAGCAGCGGAGACGATCATGCAAAAGAGCAATAGAGCGAGAATGCAACCAACACAGAGATGCGGAGCCATCTCCCACGTTTTTGAAAGAGAGAGTTGCCGCCTTGCCAGCAGGCTGCTGTGCTTGCGATGGGTGTCTTGCGGGCCACGTAGGATGAGCTCCATGAATGGTGCAGACGTCAGCGGTGTAAGGCGTTCGTGCAGTCGTGCGACGATAGATAGGCAACGAGCAGCGAGCAGCACACACTGTAGGAAAGCACAGCTGCGGTTGTTGAAGTGGTCACGACACGGCGGCCGGACGTAAAACGAGGTCGGGCCTGTCGCCTCGGATCGATCGATCGATGTGCCGTTGGCTGGATGCAAAACCCGCTTCGCACGCACCTTCGGTCGCCATCATCTTCCTTGGCTGCGTGAGCAGAACAAGCCATCCCCGCTCTGCTCTGATGATCGCCTCAGCACAATGGGCCACAAACACCAACGCCTCATGTGTCTGCTGCAAAATATCTCGCTGTTAATTAAATAGGACTTTTACACTGGGCACCTGTTTCTTGGCCTAAATACTGCCGTGAGCTGCCTGGTCGGGTGACTTGGAAGTGCGATGTGGCGCGGCTGAGGCGCTCGGGCCATACTGCTGCTGCTGCTGCTGGCTGCAATGCACTGAACTTCCGTGCCTTGCTGTCACCGACGCCGGTCGGTGGACACAATGGCTGCGTGGCCTGTCAGTCGCAACGACAGATTGACTCTGGTCGTGGGAGGTTAAGTGGCGAGGAGCTCGCTGCCGTTCATACCAGGAAGTGGCGCAGCATCTCCAGCTCATCCGCCGCCAGGTCGCCCGCGGGTGCTGCGTAGAAGGCGATGGGCTCACTATAGTCGTCCTTGGTGTCGTCCATGCTGCCCAGGTCCAGCGCGCTGGCGAGGCTGGCCACCACGTGGCTCTCCCACTTGCTCAGGTCGCCACTGCGCTCCTCGGCGCGCGCCTTCTTCTTAGGCGAGATCACGCGCTCCTCGAGAGGCAAGCTGCTGCTGTTGTTGCTGCTGGCCACCTCGTCCATCGACGTGGGGGACACGACGACGTCGCTGAGCTTGCGCTTGCGTGGCGAGAGAGCTGGTCGCTGCACCGACAAGGGCGTCTGGGCGGGGCTTGTGGGTGTTGTGGTTGCGGCGGGCATTGTGTACTAGGCTGAGGCTGAGGCTGGTGCTGCCAAGAGTGCGAATCGGAATGTGAGCCTTGGCCGTTGCAGCGGATGTCATGGTTGCTGCTCTGGCGGCGGCTCTTCTGGTCCCACGCGTCCAGATCCTGCTGCGCTTCTGCTCTCTTCTTCAAAGCGACGTTGGACAAATCGCGCCGAGGGAGGTTTTCGGGGAACACGCGCTGGCAGAGAAGGGCCCAACGGCTGGCCGTCTTCTTGGTGCTGTCGCACCAGAGCAACGGGAAGGGCAAGACAGGCGTGAAATGAAATGAAACGTGGCGGCCGTTCCGGGTATTTTTCTATTGTCGGCGCCCGGCTCTCGTCTTCGCGCATCCGCCGCCGAGTGGATCCATTCCGAATCGAAGGCGCGCAGACGAGCCGCTCACCGCACATCATCACTCGACGTGCGAAAAGGTGCCACTCCCGCGAAGGGGTGCCTTCGTGTGTCATCAAATGGAAGGCGTCGCCCCTATCCCAGCGGCTGACTGCCTGAAGGCTGCGAAAAGGGAAGGCGACCAGAACCAACGTCGAAGGCGATCCGCACGGAGATGACTGCCGCAACGCTTTGGCTGGGACGGCCTAGGATTCTGTGGTCCCAGATATCACTGTGAATGTGGCGTTACGATATGCCGCTGCCACTGGAACGATAGGATCGGGGCTGACCGGCTGGATGGAGTGAGATACGACCAGCACAGCGCGTGATGAATCACGGTGATACGCTCCCAGCAGCAGGGACTGTCGCTGGGAGTGTTGTTTGCCAGGCAAGCCGCTCGGGCCGGCCAATTTTTTAGAGCACGATCTTACCCGCCACGCACTTTGGCGCTTCAAAGTGCAACGGCGAAACGACAAGACGGGTTGGGCGCACCTCCGATTCGATTAAGCCATGTGTGTCGAGCGACGGGCCCGATTAGCGAGCCCCTTTTTGGGCGGAGCTGCTCGAAGTGGGTCAGCATTTTCGCACCCGAGCTTCAGCACGGCATGTTCACCTCGCATGTCGCCGGTTATCTTGAGAGAGGATCAGATTGTCTATTTACACGATGTTAGCTATGTGCAAGATCTCTGGAAAATCCTAAGCCAGGATATGAGCGCCGGTGTACACCGACGGACAGAATGCAAATGCCACCTAACGTTGAAGAAACAGCTGGGGTTGCGAGCCCTTTCTGTTTTCAAGATTTGCAAAAGCAATTAATTACAATAATTTACGAAGATATCAATATTTAGAGAGAGTTGATTGATTACAGTGCCCGCCAAATCATTAAGACCCCCGATTTGGCGGGACACTTTTGGCAATATCTCGGCTTCTAGGCCGAGTTAGGAGCTGCTACTTTGATATCTTCTCTCTATTATGCGTACGGAGACGCCACTTGTGTTAACAACTTAGATTTCAGTGTATCTGACAGGGCTGGTATACAAAATCAAGGTTTTGGCACCAGCGTCAAATCATTAAGACCACATCCTTTTATGATGGAAAAAGCACTTTTATGAACAGACCATACAAACTTCTATATTAAAAGTTATACTTAGTCAGTCCACCTTTCTTCTTGATCACCGCTAGACAGCGGCGAGGCATGGACTCCACTAGCTTCAGCAGGTAGTCTAGCTGAATGGCGTCCCATGCAGCCATGATTGCAGCCTCTAGATCAGCAACGTTTCGGTACTGACGACCATGTGCGTACACCTTGGCCGCCATCGCCGACCAGACGTTCTCGATTGGGTTGCAATCCGGCGAGCGAGCTGGCCACACCATGGTGTTAACCTGCATCTCCTGCAAGAACTGTTTGGTTTCATGCGAGGCATGAATCGAAGCATTATCTTGCTGAAATACAAAATCAACACCATAGTTAGCGTGAGCGAAAGGTAGTAGATATTCAGATAACGTGTAAACATAGTCACCCGAATTCTGACGCCCACGCAAAATGGCCAGCTCACTCTTACCTGCTGCGCTAAAAGCGCCCACACCATGACGCTCCCTCCGCCATTTTGGCGACGCAAATACGACTGTGCAGGCTGGCGCATGTCCCTCCAGTAATATTTGAATCCATCAGGACCATCTAGATTAAACTTCTTTTCATCTGAAAAAATAGTATGAATCCAAGTGCCTACATAAAAAAAAATTGTTAGAGTAAGTAATTGCAGTAAAACCATAACGTGACAAGCTTACCTGGCTTCAGTATGTACTCTTCCGCCCATTGCGTGCGGGCAGCCTTGTGCGCCGCCGTGAGGGGAGCGTGCGGTCCGTCTTGGTGTAAACAAGATGGTCCACACGCTGCAGAACCCGCTGGATTGTCCTCACGGACGCCTTGATGCCGAGCTTGGTCTTGAGCTCGGCGGCGAAGAACTCGCCTGTTGCCGCTACACGCACGAGCTGCCGCAGCTCTCGTTCCGTTAGGGCTGGCTGCCGCCCAGCTCTTCGCTCTCCACCGCTGTCTTCCTGCGGTCCCCGCTCCGCCTTGACTGCGTTACGGACGGACGTACGGGACCGGCCTGTCTTCCTAGCGATCTTGTGCAGAGAGACGCCTCTGTCGTGGAGCCCGACGATAAACCAATGCTCTTGCTCGGAGAGGGCCTTGCCGTGGTCCATTTAAAAATGAAAGGCTCACAGCCTCAGTAACCTCCAGCCAAACCTTCGTTTCCGCCAACCATCTTCTTATTTTGACCAGCACTCCTTTAATATAGAAGTTTGTATGGTCTGTTCATAAAAGTGCTTTTTCCATCATAAAAAGAATGTGGTCTTAATAATTTGACGCTGGTGCCAAAACCTTGATTTTGTATGCCAGCCCTGTCAGATACATTGAAATCTAAGTTGTTAACACAAGTGGCGTCTCCGTACGCATAATAGAGAGAAGATATCAAAGTAGCAGCTCCTAACTCGGCCTAGAAGCCGAGATATTGCCAAAAGTGTCCCGCCAAATCGGGGTCTTAATGATTTGGCGGGCACTGTAATAAGACAGCTATGCACATCGTCTTTTACCATTACGCCTTTTTTATTGTGCACGCCCGTTTTACGACGTTTTTACGCTGACTGGCAGTTAATTTTGTCGGCAGTTGCATTCTGTCCGTCGGTGTACCCGGTGGCTAATCGTGGCTGGTCCCCTGAAAATGGGAGACCCTCTGGGCTCTTGCTCCAGCAATATAATGCATGCGTTGAGCGTTGCTCCCCGGATGCCCGTCTCTACCGTCCGGTGTTCTCGCTTTGCTAGCGCTCGTAATTGGCGTATGCTGGCCAGTACTGCCCTGTGCTCCCAGTCGCTGTCATGGTTTCCCTCGATACACGACTGCATTCCGGTCCAGCCACAGCTTAGTTTGACACATCGTAGCCAGAATATGCCATATCCGCTGCCATTCCTTCTCTGCCATTTCCGAGTCGTCCTGAAAACGTTCCTCGATCGTCCGCTGCCGATACCGTGGAATGGCTGGTGCTTGTCGACTTGCACAGGCTTGAAAGAATTGCTGGGTTCTCTGTCTGGTAGCATGTTCGCCGGTCCACTGACTGACGAGTTTATCCCACATCGACTGTGCGCTTGGACACTCCCAGAAGAGATGTCGAACCGTTTCAGCTTTCCCTGCGCAACCGGGTGTCTTCCGACAACTGTTGTCAAGTTTCCTGTCCGCGTAGTGCAGGTTGAGCTGCCGCGTGGCTACGCGGTATCCCGTCCACACCTGGTATGCTGTGAGCCCATTGCTGTGATCCCAGACTTGTCGTGGCGTCTGACAGAGGCATGCTCGCTGCCAGTCCTCATGTTTAGCTTTGTCTTCGAGACGATCAATCAGCACCGTGAGTGGCCGGACTAAGTCGCGTTTGCTGCGCAGGAAAGCCTGTCTCCCGATGGCCTTGGCTACTCGATGATTTGGTGTCGAGTCGGGCACACTCCAGGGAAACCTGTGAATCTTGGGATGAGCTTCAAACACTACACCTTCTGCCTCGAGTTGCTCCCTTCTCAACATTGTGTCTTGCTCCGAGTCCTCCTTGAGCTCGGGGATCTTGCCGTGGAATGCCCAATGCAATCCGTCTTCCCTTTGCTCCAGTATGACTTTGTCGTCTGTGCCTGTGGGATCCTTGATCTCCCCGCGATACAGCCTGCCTTCAGCAGCTTCCACTCGAATTCCTCCACGAAGTCCGGCGTATGACGCATCGTAAGTGGTGGATTTGCATCCATTCCTTGACCGATTTGGATGTCGAACGATGATAACAGTAGCGCTGTCGCCCATTGTCTCAACTTTGCCCCGGAATGCCTACTCGTTTCGACATTTGTACCTGGGAACTGGAAAACAAATTCAGCCGGTCCAGTTCGCTGAATGTTGAGTTCCTCGATGGTGCAAATTTCGATTCCGTTGAATTTGCGCCCGTCTAGCATGTTGCCCTGTTGGTCACGTATCCAGGGATTCAGACTCCAATTGAACGCGGCCCAAAATCTGTTGATCTCTTCAGGTCTCACGTCTTCGTTTCCGGTCCTACCCGGGAAAGACTGGTGGTACGACAGGATCCATTCATCCTGCTCCCACCTACTCGTAGCGTCCTTCAGCAGTGCCTCGAAGGGTTCCTGCACGCGTTGATTGACTTGATCTACTTGGTCTTCTGTGGGTGCCATCCACTCTCTGATTTCTTGTTGAAGCTGTTGCCCCGGTGACCGTCGTGTTTGGGCTGGCGCTCTTTCAATGCCTGCGCGGGTGATACACGCGACCCTGCTGTGTCTCGTAGTCCTCTATAAGCCCACGTCCTCCAGGCCGCAGAATACTTGTCTGGTCGCTGGGTTAGCCAGCTGATCGCATGTTTGATTCTTTGCGTCTTGATTGCGACCGAGATTGCCGCCAGACCAATACCTCCCGTTTTTCGTGGCGTCAATAGTAAACCCTGGTTTGCTTTATGCCGACTCTTCTCTGTTGTCGTCGCGTGTGCCCAGAGAAATTGCTTGTAAAGATTGTGGAGCTCTACTTCAGTCCACCGTGGTAGTTCAAACACTATCGCTGTGAATAGTAGTGAAGGCAGTACAATCGAGTTCAGGATGAGGATTCTGTTCTTCACGCTGGTCGCGACTCGTGTCGCCGTGAGCAACCTTCGTTGTATCTTTCGTATACGTAGCGCCCAATTCCGATTTGTCAACTGGTTGTCCCCACTTCGTATCCCAAATACCTCGTCATCTCATTTGGGGGTATCACGTCGATACCTCCTACTGCTTCAGACTGATGACTTTGTTCAGGAATATCAACTTGCTCTTCGCAGACGGGACGTGTAGCTCCGATAGACACCCAAAGTAACGCACAGTCGATAGTGCTCGCGGAATTTGGTGTGCTCGTTCCAGAAACACCGTTGAGTCATCTACAAACGCTGAAAATAGGTGGCTTTGTCCATCGTGACCTGGGACATCGAGTCCTTGGAGAGCGGGGTCTTGCTTCAGCGCCAGACCTAAACTTTCCACCACTAACAAGAACAGGAGTGGCGCGAGAGGGCAACCTTACCGGATGCCTGATCGTACTGGAATCGCTTCAGACATGAGTCCGTTCACTAGAAAACTTGCCTGTTGTCCGGTGTGCATACGCCGCACGAGCGCTATAAAGCGTTCGTCAAATCCAAACCGTCTTAGCGCTTCATACAGGAATTCCCTATCCACCGTGTCGTAGGCCTTTCGAAATCTAGGAGCAGAATACATCTGCTGAGCTCCGCTGCGAGTTTCTCTTCCGTAGTCGCTGAGGAAAGCTGCGCCATCACCATCATAACTGTTTTCTGCATTCGCCGCCCATGCACGAAACCTTGTTGAGAGTCACTAATTACCCGCGGGAGTAGCGTTTGCACGCGTGCTGCTAGGACCTTAGCGAATATCTTGTAGCTAGTCTGTAGGAGCGAGATCGGCCGATAATCCATGGCATCATCCGAGTCTCCCTTCTTTCTGAGCGGGATGATGAGCACGTCTAGGGATGACTGCGGCATGGGTTCCCCGGAAAGTATTTGATTACAGACCGTCACCATTGCTGGAACCATGAGTGCTGCCGTGTCTTTGTAGAAATCGTTGTTCAGTCCATCTTGGCCCGCTGCTTTGTGACGACTCAGTTCCTTGATTGCCGCGAGTACCTCTGCTTCAGTAATGGTCCACAGGAGACGCTCATTATCCCGGTCATTCACTGTTTGCTCCGGTGGGATAGTCGCGAACTTAGTGAACGCTGTTGGCAGGTCCTCAACCGGTAGAGTGCGATGACTATAACTTAGAATCGGTGCCCATTCCGAGGCGAATTTGTCCGCCGTGGTCATGTTTCTGCTGAACGCTTTTCCGTGCCGAGCTTGGATTTCTGTGACCTTCTGGTCTCGATCCCAATCTGCTACTCGTTTATACGCCCATCGTAATCGCTCTGTTGTCCTCTGGAGCTGCTCACCGACTCGTGCCATGTGCTCTTCTCGGATCTCCTCGATGTTCGCCGCTATCCACTGCCTTCTCGTCAAAAACTGTATCGGGTTTCCGCTTTTAACTATCCCAATGAATCGTTTTCGCCGTTGTTTCTCGCGCTTTTTGACTGCTCGTATGCACCTTGTACATTCAACTATGTCTGCGTCTCACGTTCGCGTCGTAGTCTCACGTCCAATTCCTATGTTATCCATGTCCTCCAGTAATTCGTCAATCACACGTTCTGGCCGGTTAGTTTTGATCGGATATGATATACGGGATTGTTGACGTCGCGGCTTCTCCTGCACCTGATCCCGGAGGTGAAGTACCACTTCCTGGTGATCCGAGTATTGAGGCGGTGTCTTCGCTGAGACCCACAGAACCTGCGGCACCCATGCTTCTGGTACGTAAAACCTGTCGATACGACTCGCCCGCTCTGTAGTCCAATACGTGAAGTGGTCTACTGTTTCATCAGCCTCCTCATCCTCGGCATGATCTCGCACCAAGCGTGCGTCCGTCAGTTTGTTGGCGTAAAGTAGGCTACTTAGAGCCGGGGTCTCCGGCGTACTTGCCGACCTCTCCCCAGGCGATCGAGTTGAGGGCTTTGGACGCTGTTGAAATCTCCTAGCAGTATAGTGCTCCCCTTGGGCATCTTCCACCGATTCAGGCCTTCCAATAAGCTTTCTCGGTCCCCGCGCTTATTGGGTGCGTAGATATTGAGCACTGCTATCCCGTTGATATTGACCCCGATCGATCTTGTACTCCACATCTCCTCATTCCAGCTTGTTGACTGAGCTGCAGCTGCTGGTGTCAGCAAGATGGCCACTCCTGCTGATTTTGCGGATCCGGTGCTCCAATATGAGAGTCGCGCGTGCGTCGTGTTCAGTCGCATCCCCCATAAACCTCTCCAAGTATCTCTCGGCTTCTTCTGGAGTTGCCACATGTGTCTCCTGGATACACCATGCAAGTGGTCGTTCTCGTACCGAAGTCCTTCTCCATGCAGCCATCCAGCTCATCCGTTTCTCCTTACTGAAGCCCAGCACATTTTGTGTTACAATTCCCCTGTCCGCCGTCATCGCCTGTGATGCTGCCGGCTTGGTCGGATCTGATTGTCCAGTCAGAACTTGATAACGCCCGTAGGCGTCCGCGTTCGCAATTACTGACCCGTGTAACTGCGTCGCGATAGGCAACTCAGGGTTGCCCTTAATAACAAATGAGCATCTTCTCTTCAGAATGTTGTAGTTCTGAAGTGAAGAAACCCTCGATCGCTCTCCAATCAGCCTGATTGACTGAATTGTAGTACGCTTTCTTGTACCTCCCATTTGTCCGTAGCAATCTGAAATGCGCTCTGAGTTTGGCTGAAGTCTGTGACGCTGCTGGTTGCCCACCGGATAGTGCGGCAACTTCGTGATCATGTAGCTGGGCACACAGAATATGCTGACTCATTCGATTTCGCCGCTTGGAATCGCTAAACTTCAGAATGTCATTTCCAGCATACTCGTGCTCCCTCATTTGCTTCCAATCGTCAGCATTATCAACCAGTGGCGCTAAACGGGTTTGACTGCTGTGATGATGCGTATTCATGAGCCAACGATCAAGCCACTCCTGTGTGGGCTTGTCCATAATTCGCTCTCGGTATCGCTCCAAACCCTCCGCTAAACATTCGCGTCTGCTCTCGACCGTCCACTGAATAAATACTGTCTCGTCCAGTATCTGTAGGAGCCGCCCAGGGAACACAAAACGTTTGACATGCCACAATAGGTGCTCAGGGGCTTGTCGAGCCACCTTTGCCACTCCGTTGTTGTACTTTGCGACGTCGGGAATGGTGTCCGCTCTGGATAGGGCCACTCGGATGCCAACGCCGCCCACGCTGCTTCCCAGTCCGAGCTGTCCATGTCGTCGTCGTCATTGTAAGTCAGTTGTTTGGTGACGTCGTCACTCCTTCCCTTCTTGAGAGTCGCCGCGTTATGCTTGTTCCTGACGACAATTCCGGTCGAGATGCGCTCGACTGGAGTCGGCATATGCCCTCTCTTCCTTGCTTGCATCGGTAGTGCCCTAGCGCCTGCCGGTGGAGTATTCGGGGTGCTGGTGGTGCTGCCTGGCCCTGTATGACTAGCTCCCGACTCTTCGGGCCTCCTTCTTGAGGATGAGCGCCGTAACTCGCCGCGTATTCCTTGCTCTCCTGAGATTGACTACTCGGGCAGTAACTGCTCTCGTCGGACTGAGAGCTGTCTTGTGCGACTTTTGCCTCCTCACTGCCTAGCCGATCCTTGTGGGTCGCCTCCTATCCGCTTCGTGCATCTGCGATTTCCACATTTGGAGAATTAGCAGGGAGATTTGGTACTTTTGCAGGATAGCCCGTTCTGCCGTCTTGTCCGTTGCTCCTCGTACGTCCTCAGCCAGGCTTTGTTGTTCGGGAATTGAGAGAAAAGTTGCAGATGTGGCTAGGAACGTGATTAGTTCCCTATAGCGCATTGGGTCTGCCGTCGTGAGTATTTGGTACAACTCTCGTTTCAAGTCATGATGCGCAGATCCTCCTTCTAGTCTCTGCCACAATTCGTCCACATTTCCCTCCCAGGTTTCCGGGTCCCAGGGTTCCTCCATGTGCACGTCCTTCTGGGTTTTTCGTTCCGGCGTCTTGGGTTCTGCAGAGGCTGACGGCTCAGGAATTCTTGCCGCGACCTTATTGTTGTTCACTGTGCCGGTGTCCTCCTCGTCGTCCTCAAGATCTGGAAGCCCCTCTGCTCTTCCGGAGTGAATAAAGGCTGAATAGTGTCGACCCCAATACTGCAATAAAAGCGGCGGTCGCTCCGGGTGTTCGATCATGGCTGCCGTTACCTCGTCCAGTAGGTCCATTATCGACAATGTGTACTCCTTCGCAGTTTCAATAACCTTTCGATTGCGCGTAACCGCATTGGGCTTGTACTTCCGGCAGACCATTTCTGTGGCTGCTCGTCCGTCAGCTGTAGCACGTAAATTTCTCGCTGCAGGAAATTCGCTGCCATACCCATCGTATCACTACCACCCCAAGTGTCATCACTCACAACAACCGTTCGATCCGAGGAGCTCTTAGCGTAGTCATTCAAAAACCATCGCATCTGGTTAGCTGACTCCGTCCGCGACATACCAACCCAACCTCGTCTAGTATTCGCGAGGACATTAACTCGATGATCGTGCGCGAGTTGGTCCTCCATATTGAGGAGGCCTGTGAATTTTATCCCCCTTTTCAGACTCGCTGTCAGCTTCTCGAGCGTCATTTCCGGGCCGTCCAGCGTAGCGTCAGCTGCCGACTGCACTATGACCATTGCCATACAATTTCCAGTCGCTGGAGTGTTGACTGCTCGAACTCCTAACTGGTATTCTACGTCCCCTATGTTTCTTGGCTCATTTTCAGATCGGTTGCCCAGTGGCAGCTGTGCGCTCTGTGTCGTTGATGCTACTTTGACTAGTTTCTGGAAAGTGCTGCGCTCCTTTCGCTTGTGCATCAGCAAGACGGGGCCTTTGGTTTGGGGGCTTTACCTCGAGCAAGTCCTGCTGTCCTCCGCTCTTTATCTCCTGGCACTGGCTGGACCGGACCGGTCTCTGCCTGATCCTCTGTAGTAAGGTCTACCACCTCAGCTTTTGACTTTTGCATTTTCTCTGCATCTGCCTCCATCTTCCCGATTTGGTCATCCTCGTCCTCCTCCAGAGCCTGAAAGGCTCCAGTACTCGCTTTTTCCTCGCTTGCATGGTTGGCTCATGTGCCCATAGCGTTCTACCGCCTTGTAGTGCGCTCTTGATCCACGGTTGTTTGGTCTGAAGTTCTGGCTCTGGTTGCATATGGGCAAATTTAGCACCTTGTTCTGCTTGGGGAACACTTCCGGCCATCGTCTCCGCTCGTGCCTTGTCTTCGATCCCAGTTGGGACCGTGACTCCTTGTCGACCTGGCGTGACTGCTGCCTGTGCTGCTGTCTCTGCTGTCTTCTGCAGCTCAAGCCGCTGCTTCGCCATCTTCTTGATCTCTTCTAGGCTAGCGAAAGGTCTTGCCAGGTCGTCAAGTTCTCGAATGTCTCCCTCATTTACCACTATAGCACCCGGTCCGCGCAGTTGTTCATCCGTGAAGCTGCATCTGGCTAGTGTATGCCCTAGATTTCCACATTGGAGGCACTGGATTCTGTAGCTCACATTTGGGTGTTTCACTATGATAGTCGTTCCGAACCAGAGTATGCGCACAATTCCGTCGAGGAAAGTTGGGCATCCAGCCAACTTGAACGTGAGACTCCATATAGTCGATGTTCGGGAGTTTGGAGTGTTAGTGTCCACATCCTCCAATTCAAAGTCCACCGAGATCTTATCTTGAAGAAAAGCTGCGATCCGTCCAATGTCGTTGAACCGCGTGAGATTGTGAAGCTGTACGGTATACTCCACTCTTCTACTCTGCCTTCCCCCGTTTACCCCTTGTTGCCGTTGCCAGATTGGCCCTTTCTCAGGTTGATGAGCATTTTGCAGCCTATAGACTCCTCCACGATACGGCACCTGCACTGCCTTGTGTCGCTGCGCTGTATCCCGGGTGAAGAAATAGAAGTGGATCGACTTTGTGACCTGGTCATAGCTGATCGTCTTGGTCTGGCCCAGCATTTGATGAAGAGCTGATAAGTTAACCCTGGCTAATTCTGCTGATTCCAGGATAGTCTCCGTGATCGCCTTCGTGGACTGACGACTAAGCTTGACGCTTCTGTTCTTGTTCAGCTGCAACACTAGCTCTCCTTCGACTTGGGCTTGGATGGTGCTATACAGCCGAAGTCTCTCCTCAATTTTTAGCACTTGCCGAATGAAGTCTGGTAGGCGGCGACAGGCTACATTGCCTTCTACCAGCCCTGTAATGACTGCCCACTCATCTTCAGATCCGTCCCTGACTTGGTATCTGCTGGACGCCGCCAGTGACGTTGCACAGAGGGTTTTCAATCTGATGATCTCCTCACTGGAGAACTTCGAAGGATTGAACATAAAATCCTCATACACCGGTTTAATTCGACTTGTGGCGTAGTCGTTCCGTGTTTAATGACCTTGGTCCATTGGTTCAATACGGGCGCATGAACCCATTTGTACTGACTTAACAACTTGCGATCTCTTTGAAAGCCCACTTTGTGGTGAGGAGTTCCTTCGTGATCATTGTCGCCATTTTCACCCAGTCTTGGTAGGTTCCGGCACTTTTGACGAAAACTTGCTCAAACAAGCTTAATAGACTTGCTACTTCTGCTCCTGTGAGCGTTGGGAAGCGCTGTCGCGTCGCTGGCAATGCTGCATGTTGCATTGTGATGGTGGTATACACTGCCGCAAACAACTCTCGAATCGTCATGCGCCATGCCTCCACCTGTCCAATTCCTGGCGAGCTGACCATGTCCGCCACTAAGGCCTCAAACATCTCCTCCGCTGTCGCTCTGAGTAGTTCAGGTTCTGGCCCTGGCTCTACTTTGCCTTCCCCTTCTGGCTGACATTGAGCTGGTCTTGCCTTCTCCTCCTTCGATGTTGCCACTTGATCTTCCGTCACGTTGGCGGACTGCTCACCCCTTGGTCCATTTCGCGCAGCTCTCCTTCCCCTTGTTCCGCCTTCCTCTGTTCTTCCGCTTCGTCCCCCTCCCTTGACTGCTGAGAGGGCTGAGTTTCGGGTACTGTGGAGTCTTGGGACCAATCTTCTCATTTCTCCCCTGCTCCGTTGTCCATCGCCAGATCCGTCCTAGCCCGAACCTCCTTCGAGGCTTTAGGGTCATTTTGCCCCCTCCTCCGGGTGGAGGCAAGAGCGGTGGCGCCATTTCGCTCTCCTCCAACGCTTTCGAGGCTGGTTGTGGCCTTTTTATACACCGCCTTGACCAGTTGTGATCTCTGCGCCGCAGATTGGGGAGTGTCGCCGGTTATCTTCGCACCCAGCCAGCACTTGACAGTCAAGTGCTAGTTCGATATTGGACCAAACAGGCAAGATGCTCACCGGCAAGAAGTATGACAGGATTCAAACCTGCACGCTGGCAGAACTACATATCCAACGAACAGGGACCAATGTCTACACGATCCAAATCCCGACGAAGGACGACCACAGCCATCGACAGCCCATGTTGCGCCGGTGGGGCCTGGCCGTCATCAGCAGCGCACCGAGGCTGGCAATAGGCGAGCAACTGCAAGTGGGGAGCTCAGCATCGAGGAGACATCCGCACAACTCAAGTTCGACTACACCTGGACTATTTTAACAAGCGACCGGATTCGAGGAGACAAACCAACCACGGACAACAAGGGCATGGCCAGCTTCGAACTGGTACAATGGCCGGATGGGATTCATTGGAGCGTAGGCAACACGACAGCAGCGGACGCGACCATGGCGGCGGACATCAGCAAGTTACAACGACGAGAGCGGGAAGGAAACATAGTCTTCAACGCTCACCCGACGCTGCACGACTTCCCGTGGACCGTGCCAGACTCGATAGCGAACAAGCATGTCCAAGCGGCAATAAAGAAACAAGTATTCCGACGGTACCGAGGCGACGGGGTATCGATTGCCAGCGTGGTCAAAGGGCTTCAACAAGCGGCCAGCAGCAGCGAATGGCAAGAGGCAACCCTGCAGCAGACCCCCACGCGCTTATGGGCGGACAACAACGAGTTAACGGAGTACCAAGTCTGGGTCTGTTATCGAGCAACGCTCCGACAACTCAACTTGTATTTCGCCGGTCGAGAAATGGACAACAGCTGCCGCAAATTGCTGGAACGAAAGAAACCATGGAACACATCCTCTGGGCGTGCCCATGTGCTGCGGCATGTTGGCAAAAGTTAGTCTGTCATTGGACTGGAGAACGATGGGGACTCGACGACCTGACGAGATTCAAGAGCAATTGTGCCAACCGAACCGCACCAGCGATGTCGAAGTCAACACGAGCCAGATTGAGGAGAGAGTTCCCAGACGAGGAAGCGGAAATCACGACGGAGTGGACGCGAATGTGGCGGATTCTGTGCAGTATCTGTATACCCTGCTTATGGATCCAACGCAACCGAAACGTCTTTCATGATGAGGAAGTCACGATAGAAGGGACTGTCCAATCATACTGGGAGACAGGCAATGAGGCAGCTCACGGCGATAGCGAAGCGCGAGAGGAGACGGCCAGACAAGATCATAAAGGGGACTCGACTCTTATTATGCCAACAGGCACTCGAGCGACAACCCACAGAGAAGGCTCCAACAGGAACAAGTCTCGCGCGACCACCGGACCGATCGTCGGAACCGGCGTTGCTAGCCAGACTTAGGATCTACCAGACATCTAGTCGTCGATAAACTGACCAAATAGAATCGTCTGCCTCTCTCTCTACAGTCAAGTGCTATCCTAGTTGACTGATATCATGCCACGGCGCTGCTGGATTCGTGGGTCCTGCGTCAACCACAGCTGCCAGCTGCTACTGTTGCTGGATGCAATCACTTTCGTCCGTTGGGTGGTGTGACGACAGGTGGACAGTCGGTGGACACCTGTGGTGGGCGCTGTAACCGTATTCATCGTGTATTTTAAAATAAGTCACTATCACAGCTGGGCCCTGTACGTGTAAAGCGCTGCTTGCCTCCAATTTGGAGGCAGTCGTGCTCAATGACGCCAAGGTGGTCTTTCAGAAGCGCTGACCTCGACCTCGACGCGTGGACAGGCTCCGTAGCGACGGTGAGCGCCAGACATCGCCGCGCCGCTCGTCGTCGTGCATGCAAACTGCATTGCAATAGGGCGAGCACGGACGGCAAATACGGCCGGACAGGCCTGCCGCCGCCACTGGATGTTCCGAGCCGACGCACTTTGCAAATTTGGGCAGTAACTTGCTGCTGTATTGGTGAGAGCACAGCCGGGAATAAGATCACAGCGAGCTAGATTCACAGACCGAATCGCCTGATTCGCAGCACTGCTTCATCTCTCGTCTCGCGTCGCGCTTCAAGCTCTCATGAGACCATGCGGAAACTGCTGATGGCGACGCAGCTCCTCCTCAAACTCGAGGCTCCTCTGCATCCCCATCGGGAGCTCAGAGCGCGGCGGTATTCGTCCAGATATGCGAGCCACGCCATGCTGCGCGCTACAAACACTGGGTATCAATGCGATAGGAAATGACGAGGCAATGGAGCTCCCAGACTGCTGCCGTAAGAAGTCTGGTCCGATCGTTTAGCCAATATGTGCTGTTGCAGTGCGATCAATACACGTAATATTTGACAGACCACTACCATTTGGTATGTTGTAGTACAGCTATTATACATGCATCACGTCGTGGAGGAACTGCTACCGTCTTTGAGCAAAGCTCCCTGCAGCTGCACGTGGGTCAGCATCCGCGTCGCGAGATGGTGCGCCGCTCGCGTCTGGCGCGTCAGCTCCACCGTGGAATGCACGCGTTCTTGCCAGTCGTCCTCCAGCACCTGCAACTGGTGCGTAGAGAACCCCACCGCGTCCTTGGTGTCGGCCAAGCATCGTGCCAGACGGTCGGTGGCCACGCGGACGCTCTTGGTGAGCGCCGCAAACTCGAGCCACGCCTCGTCCAACGACTCCAAGGGCTGCTGGCTGTTGGGTCCCTGCGGTGCCTTTGGCTGCTTGCTATCCGACTCATTGCTGCTATTGTTGTTGTCAGTGGCAAGGACTCGACGCTTCTCAATTTCCTTCTCGCGTCTCGCAGCGGCACGCTCGCGAAGCAACACTGAAAGGCTGTCTTCCTCCTCGGTGGCTTGCAGCCGAGACGGGCTCTTGGTCAAACCGATCGAGATACTCGACGATGAAAGCAGCGAGCTGTTGCTGGCATTGCCAACCAAACCACGCTTCATATTCATCCGAAGCGGCGATTCGTCACCTGTGGAGGCAGCGGCGCGGAGCTCCTTTTTCACTTTGGACTCGGTGTCCGTCACAAGTGATCTCACCAGTGCGTCCTGGGGCCGCTGCGACGACAGCAGTCCACGTCGAGCTTCCGTGCGTCGAGTGAGGTCCCACCACCGGCGTGCCACGAGGTACACGACAGCCCCGTTGGGCATGGCCAACATGGCTGGAGTAGCTGTGGGCTCCACCTGGTGAGCGCGATAAACGGCAATGAACTCACCCTGCCCACTAGTGTCGCTGAAAGAGTCGCCTCGATGGCCCACGCTCACCGGAAGATGACACTTTCTGCGTATCTTGGCCAGCAGCTTCGTGAACGGGGCGTCCCTCGCCACGTCCGATAGCACATGCAGCGACTGCAGTGCCGAGCTGCTGCCAGGCTGGTAAACGCGAAAGTGCAGCGAGAGTGTCTTCCCATTCCGAGACTGCAGCCGATGTCGCGCTAGACATTCGGTCGCGGTCCTGGTGATCTGTGTGCTAAGAGTGCCCATGTCGGGCAGCGAACTCCCCTCGAATGCATCCATTTTGCCAGTCGAGACCCCGCAGAACACTTCAAGCAGCGGACCCTGCAGATCCTCGAGCAACAGCTCCGGCGGATGCCGTCGTCGCTGCAGTGCATCGACGTCCGCTCGAGCACAAACCTCGTTCAACAGCTCGCGCACGAGTGCACTTAGAAGCATGGTGGCGTTGTAGGACAGTGTGAAGGCCGGGTGCACGCACTTGAGAACCATGGCGAAGTCCACTTCAGAGAACGGGTCATCTTCACGCTTCTGCCATTCGGACCGGGTGCGCTCATGCCGCCGGATCAGCTCTTCCTCTTCATCGGCTCTTCGCCCGCGTCGTGCACTCGCTCCTTCGTCGACGCGCTCATGCCGTGAATGTGCTGAACCGTCTGGGAGGTGATTGGCCTCGCGACTTACAATGAGCTTCCGCTCGTAGAGAGCGCGAGAGGTGGCGTCATCCAGGAAGAATTCCAGTGCTGCTCGAGCACTTTCGGCACGCTGTAATAGCTCGGCCAACTCTGGATGGCTGCGAAGAGCTACTTGCAGGTGAAATACGGTGATCTTGGTGTCTTGCGGTCCTGTACGAGCTGCCGGCGATTCTGAGAGCTGCTTGATGGTTACTGCGAACAATGCAGTGCAAAAGCCCTCCACTGTCGCGGTGCAGCAGACTGCTGCCTCTGGCTGTACGTCATGACATGATGGTTAGTTGTGTGATTTCAAGCTCAAGTTTGAACACTCAGACAAGCCACGCACATCTACAAGCAGCTCCAGCCCCTTGGAAAGTGTGTCCCGGAGCGGCTGGAAGTCCAGCGTTAATCGTTTTCGCAGCGCCTGCTTGCGCCGCTCCTGGTCAAGGGAAGAATTCCTCGCAGGCATCGCTGGGCATTCTAGTTGTCATAGCCATTTCCTGCAAATAGTTTGACTGCAACATGACGCAACCAACTTTAGACAAACGAGTTGATCTTCATGCTGAAGCGAAAACGTGAGCTCAAGCACCTACACGGAGCCACCACCAATCGGTTCACGCATTTTGCTACAGCTTGACCCCCCAATGGCTGCCAGTGAACAAATTGATCTTCGCCATCGTACCTGGAGTGTTGGAGTACATTATCGTGCGGCAGCAACAACCTTGGCGCGTACTGTCGAATATCAACATCGGCACAAGTAGATAGAAAGCTCCACGACACCAACAGGTACATCAAACCCCTTGAAACACGAACAATGGCACAAAACAACGCTTGATTTCACAGACCGAAATACGGCACTCCTCTCGCGTTGTTCGACTCTTCTTCTCGTCTCTAGTTCTCGTCGTAGTCGTACGGGTCACTCTCGCCGTGGGGCGCCATGATCTCCGATGGGAGGTCCGCACCCTCCGCCGCCGCAAAAGTCGGGTATGGAAGCGGCGCCTCCGGCTTCTTCTTGCGAGCGTCCGTCACACGGACGATGCCGCCGTTGTTGCCTGGCACGCTGCCCTTGACGTAGATGAGGTTGCGCTCCACGTCGATCTTGGCAATCCAGAGGTTGTCGCGCGTGACGCGGTTGCCGCCCATGCGACCAGGCATCTTCTTGCCCTTGAACACCTTGCCGGGGTCCTGACACTGGCCGGTGGATCCCATGTGGCGGTGTGTCTTGGAGTTACCGTGCGAGGCTGGCTGACCTGCGAAGTTGTGCAGCTTCATGACACCCTGGAAGCCCTTGCCCTTGCTGGTGCCGCACACGTCCACGAACTGGCCGGCGTTAAAGTGCAGCGCCGAGAGCGTCGTACCTAGCGGCAGCAGAGCGTCCTCGGACACGCGGAACTCCTGCAGCTGGCGCTTGGCGGGCACGCCGGCCTTGGCCAGGTGGCCCAGCACGGGCTTGCTCACGTTCCTGGGCTTGCGCAGCCCCACGCCGAGCTGCAGCGCGTTGAATCCGTGGCGCTCGGCCGTCTTGACCTGCGTCACCTGGCACTCCTCCACCTGCAGCACCGTGCAGTTGTGACGGTAGCCAAAGTGGTCCCACACGGGCATCATGCCGATCTTGACGGCCAGCAGCCCCGTGCGCTTCTTCTCAGGCGACCACAGCGCCTCCGACGCCGCCGCAGTCCCCGCGGCGGTGCAGCAGCCGTGGAAAGACACGACGTGCGCGAAGAAGTCTGAAGCGCCTTGCGCGCCAGCGCACTCGACCCGCGCCACAAACTCATAACGAACCGTCAGCGATAATGAGCGGTAGCCGCCAGCCACAGACGGAGACAAGTCTTTTCAGCCAATCATAGATTCAGACGATCCCTCATTGGCTGAAAAATCAAGTGAGCCGCCGCTGCTATACTTGGCTTCACAGTTTCCTTTTGACGTCTCCGCAAAGCAAAGCGGCGATCTCTCTCCTGCGCGCGGCGTCTCGACGCCGTAACTCTGGCCACGCGGGTCGGGTGCATGCCGTGAGGCCTCATCGGAATCCCCTGCGTCCGAGCTCTCTGCTGACACCCAGTTTTGCCGGATCGCGAGTCTGCAAGACCCATTCCGCACCCATTCTCTGTGGAAACCTCACTGTTTCTGCACAACTCAGAGCGAGATGCGGCCGCTTCATTGGCTCCTGACGCTCACGCCGCTGCTGTTGGGTGTGCAATACCCGTGGGCTTCGATGCTGCTATTGCGCACAGCCTTACGAGCAGCCACGAACCTGTTGCAGCTGGCGGTGCTGCTCGTGGGCAGCGGCAGTTTCTGGTGGGTACTGCGCTCGTACCAGCTGCAGAAGGAGCAGGAGTTGCTGGACCAGGCGATGCTCAAGTTCAAGTTTTACAGCAGATACCGCAGTCGCACGGGCAGCGGCAACTATAACGGTCCGCTCGGCGGCGGCACGAGGAGCAGCGGCAGCTTCGGAGCCGACTATCCGCTCTCTGCAGCAGCCGCCGGAGGCTCCATGACGGACGCAGGCTTCCAGCTGAGGATACTAAAGAGACTGCCCCTTGTGGCGCACTTGCGCACGTCCTGGAGCTTACCGCCCGAGATTTGTGAGGAGGTCGCGGCGCTCGTACAGCAGATTGTGAAGGACTACGTGAACTCTTGGTTTCAGGCGATTTCTCCGAATGAGGAGTTCCCGAATGACGTCAGGTTTCTGTTGGCGGACTTACTGGGGGCGGTGTCGTCGCGAGTGCTGGAGATTGATTCGTCACAGGCGCTGACGATGGTTGCCAAGAGTCTGGAGCTTCTGAGGTTGCATCTCGGATGGTTTCGAGAAGCGTACGCGCAATTAGCTGATGAGTATCCAAGCGTTTTGGGGGCGACGAGAATGACTCCAATCTGCTCAAGCGACAAGAATATGTTACGGCGTTTGTACAGAGATCACGGTTCGTTCACCCAGGCTGCGTGGAATCTGGAGCTGCATCGTCATCACCGGCGACAGTCAACTCACACACACTTACGAGTGGCAATACTGGCAAGAAAAATGTGGGCGAAAATGCAGAGGCGGTTTACCTTCGTCATGTAGCGACACAGCTTCTGACTCAATTGAAGCCTCAACTCGGTCAGCAACAAGATGCCAACCTGTTTGTCTCCATCGCTATGAACTTGCTTCGTGAAGTAACGGCTTTCAAGATTCTCAAGCCTTTGTCAGAGTATGCACAACCGCGGTACGCCAATGAAATCGTGCTTTCATGTCTTCAGGCATTTGTCGACGAGAAAGATGTGGTGGCATCAACGTCCTCATCAGGTGCCAACGGGGTCGGAAAGGTGCCAACTTTGACGCTGAATAAACTACGGACCACGTCCAGCTTCTTGTATAAAGCGAGCAGGCGTAGCGGTGAACAGGCCGAAGCAGCTTTCCAGGCTGTGGTCGAGGCTGTAGCCAGCGCCGCATCTTCAGCTGCAGCTGGTGCCGCTGAAATTGTATTTGAAGGAGACGATTGGACCGATTCTGCCAACCCGTTTGCTTTCGGTAGCGCTGTTTTTGCTGGAACTACCGGTGATAAGAAAGCTATGCCGTCGATGTTCGTAATGGAGGATCGCCTTAATGTCGCCAAGGCAGCGAAAATGGTGAATCCGCGAGGATTAATCCCAGGTGGGCTGCTACCGCACAAAATGACCGGTGAAAATAGCCGTATCAGCGCACACATGGACGATCTGAAAACGCCAAAGCCAATATCGGTTCTAGTTTGAACTCGTCTATTGGCAAAGTTAAGAAACGTTTCCGCACTCTTGGTAGCCACCAAATGGATTCGATATCAGCTCCTCCTCTCAGTGCGGGTGCGGGTGCTGCTGCACGTATGATTCGCAAGCCTGGACAGCTATTCCAAAAGGCATGGAAACGAGGAGAGTCAGGTGTCAGCTCGCCCACCTCGTCATTTGACGACGGCGCTATTACGCCGACAGGTAGCAATCGGGGTCGGAGCTATGTGCAAACTGTGGGATCGTTAAACCCGCTGCTTAGCCCGATGGGTGACGAGGAGGAGGAGATGACCCCGCGGACAGCGAGCGGTGCTATGAAGATGGCAATGGTGCGAGATCGTGCAGTTGTTCATTTGGAAAAAGCAGTGATGATTTACGCGAAAATGCACGACGAGTGCCCTGAGATGCGCAGCTCAGCGCGCTCTCGTGAACTATATGATCTTTTGTCAGCGATGGAAGATGCGTTCATGCTAGGCTTTCGCGATCATGATTCGAAGACGCGAACCTCAGAATATGACAATGATACTGATAGCAAAGAGCTGTCAACTCCCCAGTGTCTCCAAGGGCTAGAAGGCACTCTTCATTGCCAACGCCGAAATTTGACGTGGCATCCCCAAGCCGTGACAGCATAGGTACAGACCGAGGAAGTGACTCGGATGTGGATGTAGACGACCACCAGTATTACTGGGAGTATCTTGCGCGAGATAGGCCTGGGGCCGAAAAGTTCAATGCTCACTGGAGGTTTGTGGCGTCTCAATGCCCCAGTTGCAGCCCAAGCGAGTCATTTATTTCGACACGTGGGGTTCAATGGCTCCTATCTGCACTTGAAAAGGGATTAGTGGGGACATTTTGGGCGGAGTTATACGCACACACCGATATCACGGAGTTATTTTACGAGAATTATGCCCTCTTAGTCGACGCCGCTCTTGTTGGGTCCGTGCTGGGAGCATTGTCGCAACTTGACAAACTTGACGTGTGCCTGGATGTTCCTACTCTCATAGGCCGGCAGAGTGAACTCGACCAAGAGCTCGGGGTTTCACCGTCTAGCCAATGGCGATCTCAAAGCATGACGTCACCGAGCGCCCCAGTTCGTGTGCTCGAACGGGTATGGGAGACCGAGCGCTATGTACCCATGAACGGATGGGTGAAAGCAACAGACAAAAGGTGGCAGGAACTGCCGTCGTCGGAATGGATTTGGGAAGATGACTGGGCATTAGAAAGTGCAGGAAATGATGCTGAGGAGTCATCGGACAGTGAATCACCAAATTCTATGTGGGAATATGCAAAGACCTTCGAGGACAATTTTCACGAGAAGGAAAAGAAGTTTGACTCCGTGCGACGACGGCGGTGGGTCCGTCGGCGGTGTCAACTACCCCAGTTCTGGCGCTAGCGTCTCCACCAGTAACTCCGACTGCTTTTGGCGTGTCATCTCCAATGTCATCTTCAACAGTCCCTAATGGTTTGGGTAGGGCACGAAAGCTGAAGCAACGGTTCAATGCACTGACACGTGACAAGAATAAGGACAATGGGGCTGTGATGAAAACGTCATTTATGAGACGACGATCAAAGAGCTTTGACAAAGAGATGCCTGACAGCCCGTTGGGAATGATGGAATCACAGCACACGTCGACCAAAACCTCGGCTTTTATGAAGGCTCGTGCGTCCATCCCATCGCTGCGGCGTGGCATTTCCAACAAGAGCACCAAATCAACCACGACGGATGCACAATTGCTGAGTGCAAAAACGTCTATAGACGACGATCCTGCTGCTTCGTACGTCAACGACGAAGATGGCGATGAAAACTTGTGCTTCTGTTGCTTGAATGCTCTCCCAGCGTCGAAGGCAGGCACGGGAAGCTGTCAAAGCTGCCACCAGCGTGTGTGTGCTTCGTGCTTGGATTTCTTCGCGTTCTTGGTATACCCTCCTCCCCTGGAAACCTCCAAGAAAGCTCGTGTGTGCGGTAATTGCTATGATCGTCTCGTGAAGAAGTACAAACTGCGTATAGACGCCCACGTAGGCAAGTACTTGATCAAGGAACGCGAACGCGAGATACCGGATTTTTCGGTTCCAGCGCGTCAAACAACAC
The DNA here is from genome assembly GCA_012656105.1 of Phytophthora syringae. Taxonomy (NCBI): domain Eukaryota; phylum Oomycota; class Peronosporomycetes; order Peronosporales; family Peronosporaceae; genus Phytophthora; species Phytophthora syringae. Next base: position 173,740 of record JAAKBD010000022.1, read on the forward strand.
TTCTGCCGGTAGCAATGTCAACGACACTACTCACCAGCTACTTTCTCCTCCAAGCAATGGTAGCACTTCTGGGAGTTTTGGCGATTCATCTTCACATGGACACTCAGCAAGCCTCTTGAGCCCAATTATAAGTCGCGCTGGGAGCAACAAATTCGAAATTACTGTCAAGGTCAAGGACGATAGTGCATACGCCTGGAGTGTCATCAAGACCTTCCACGACTTCGAGATATTGGAGAAGCAGTTGGCTGAAAAGCTAAAGAAGCAAGAGAAGCAGTGTGGAGTGGGGTGCCAGGCTTGCCACTTGAGAGGTGTCGATTATATGGAGATCGCTTCCATCAAGCCGTCTCTCAAGACGGTGCCGGCGGCAACTTTAACTTATGAGAAGCGGCTATACCTACTAGAGCAGTTCTTGCAGCAGTTACTAGCGTGCGATACGTTGTGCCAGAGCTCGATTGTGCAGAAGTTCCTCTTGCTGGCGAACGCATACGGCTCTACCCCCGCAGCAGGCAGTCCGTCGTTGTCATGGGAAGGCGAGACCCTGGCTTCTCCATCTGCAGCGACTTCTACCAGTGGTGCCCAAGGTGGGGGAACGCTGGCGGGGTGTTGGTTGAGAATGGCAAGTGGAAAAAGGGCCGGTGGATTGCGCCGGATGCCAACTCGAAGGAGACGAAGATGCGCGTGTTGCAAAAGATCGAGGTGAGCCTGTTTGCCGTGCTAGGTGAAGTGTTCGAGTTCGACGGTATTGGCATGGTGCGCCGGCAAATTTTTTCAATGACGAGGTCTTTTATCAAGGCGTTCCTGGGCGCCTCACACTTCCGAATGCTCGAGCGGCAATTCCTCTCCTTCACAGACCCGAAGAAGCTGTCCGGCTGGATCGGCGACCTGCGGTTGTACATATTCCCTGACCCAGACGATACCAACGTGGCGCCTCCTGCTCCCGACATACAAATTCTACGCAAGGACTGCCTCGAGGCCATCCTCGCCAGCTTTCCCTCCAAGAGCCTGTCGCTCTTCGGTGACACAGCGTGCGAGAATGCAGCCCTAAAGCTGCACGAGTTCCTGCAGCACGAGGTCTTTGTGAAGAATCTGCTCTTCAGCATCACGGACGAGCTACTTCTACACCTTTTCCCGGACTCGACAACTTTCAAGGGCAAGAAAGCAACGGTAGGAGCGACAATGGCGGTGCGAACCTGCACGTCCTCGGAGATTGAAGTCGCCACTACCATCATCAAAGAAGCCGTCGCTGCATCGATAGACGATGATGCAGTAGGCCTGGCCACGCCGCCCTTGACGCCGATTCTAACAGCGGCCCCGGCACCACCAACAGAGAAGAAGCCCAAGATCGTCAGCTAAAAAGTAAGGCGACGAACTGCCTGAAAAAATGCCTAACATGAAGGAATAAATGTGGCCATGCCAATCTATGAGTGCTGGACGACGGCCGCGGCCGTGGGGCGCTTGCGTCGGGAGCCGCCTTCCTCCTGATCCTTGATAGATTTCTCCAGCGCTGACAGCTTCTGGGCCACGCGGCTTTTCTTCTTGGTGCGAGCCTGTTGGTTAATCTCCTTGAGTCGTTCCTTGCCGTGCGCCTTCACGTCGGTCAGTGCCAGCTGCGTGCCTGCCTGCAGTACGCGACTGGCCATGATGTTCTCCAGGTTCTGGTTGATGAAGCCCGTGACGGCCTTGCTGCCGTTGTTCTTCATGCCGCTGCATCCGCGTCGGATCTCCGTCGTGGGGTCTGTTGGCAACAAACACAATTGTCAGTCAAGAAAAGCCTCGAGTTGCTGCAGGAGCCGGAGCCACGTACTCCCTTTCTTGGTGAACTTGGCCGCCGACTTCTTGTGCGAGTAGCTGACCGCCTTCTTGGACGGCTTGGAGCCTGAGTTCTTCACGGTCTTCTTGCCCTTCTTGAGGTACCCTTTGCCCTGCGCCATTAGTGCTGTGCTGCCTTGCGTTTGCTTTTTTGAGTGGCTGCGCAACTACTCCCATTTACTACCCGTATTTATTTTATACTGGGAATACCTAACAGGGATGGACAGCCCTCACTGCGTGCTGCGTAATGCGTAACCACTTACATTCAGCCAACATTCGTGCTACATCGCTACATCGGTAACGGCCCAGTAGTTGAACTTGAAAACAGATCAGCCAATGGGTGACTTCCAAAATACACACAAGCAGAAACATGTGTCTTCGCACAAGTCTAACACAAGCGGCGTCTCAAACTTCGCACAATCTCGGCACAAGAGATGCTCAGACGTGAAAACAGTCTGACCAAGTTTGTGTCAAAGCACAAGCGTTTGCTTAAAATAAAGCCAGATCTCAGTTTCGAGGAAGCCTTCAGACCTCAGTTTTGAGGACGCCTCCACACCTCAGTTTCGCCTTCTTGTTCAACTTAGACGTCAGGAACCCACTAACATCTACCTAGTGAGCCGTCGGCAGTACCAATTTTAACTCGACCACGTAAACCAGCGTCTTGAGCATCCGGTATTATGTCTGAAGGAGGTAAAAAGACGAAGGGGAAGAACTTCCGCGCGTCTGAGCTTGACCGTACGTTCACTATGACTCGCGCCAAAACAGAGATGATAATAACAACGTACGTGCAATGACAGGTATGCTTGGAATCGTCGAAGACATACTACCGTTCGGTTCGGAGCAGTGGACCGGTGTTGCGTCGACGTACAATGACCAGTTACCCTCCGGATGGCCGGACCGAGACGGAGACAGTCTCAAACGCAAGTTCATGAATTTGAAGAACAAACGGAAGCCGACGGGCGACCCGGACTGTCCGTCAGAGGTAAAAGAGCAAAAACTGCGTTCCGGAAGATAGAGGCTCACTGTGCTGTTAGCACACTGCACGATGACGACTCCGACGATAGGTCTGAATATGAAACTGAGCTGGGTCAGTTTGATTCTTTGGAGACCCCACAGGAGCCCGCGCTTTTCGATCCACGTGTGTCCTCAACTGCTGGTACGACCATCACCCAAGCAGCGACATCAGCGTCTACAATCGCCGCCTCCAGCCCTGTAGCCATGCCACCGTTGACAGCGACTCCGAGATCGGGTCTAACTCCAACGCAGTTGGCGCAGTTGTCGCGAACCTTACCGACGACCACTTCTGGCCAGCAGCAAGGTGTCTATTTGAGCCAAACGGCTCAGAGACGTATTCGCTTGGACAAAATGATGGAGAAGCTTGCATCTGATACGTCCTCTTCAATGGGAGGGACAGACCCGAGCTTGATCGGAGTGATGGTGATGATGGACGAGCGTCAAGCAGTACGTGAAGCAGATCTTCGGCGTGAACGTGAAGAACGAGAACAAGCGCGTGAGGAACGCGAGCGTCAGTTTCGCTGGAGATGATGCAGAGTCAAGCTGCTCGTGACGCACAAAATTAACAGATGATGATGTTGGTGATGGCACGGATTTTCGGTGCTCAGGCGGCCAAGGACGACACTGAGAAGTAGGTCGTCAAGTAGCACAGTGATAAGAAAGAGGTAATCGTAGACGAACTAGAACTTATCGGTAGATCTCAATTCTCACTTTCCAATTTACATTTAAATTTGTTCTAAGACATGTATACACTTCTGATTTGACTGACCCCAGTGGCGCGTACACGAAGATTGTACAAGTGATAAATGTTCTCGAGGCGAACACTTCGCCGATGTGGGTCGAAAGGTAGCGGCAGTAGCAACTGTCGGTAAACCTTTAGTGCGCATCCCATTCCCCACTCGGCTGCTTGTCGGATTGCTGTAATTGCATTGCTCATCACTATTAGCCCAGCTCTGCATTCTGGACTCGACTTCTCTAAATCACCGTCCTTTAGAGGCGTGATGATCCTGCCTGTCATATCGTTGCTTACCGGAAAAGCGGAATCCGTTGCGCAACATCCAGCTGCAAGTGTACGAGCACCATCCGCAAGACGTGCTTGCAACCGACGGCTCATTTCGCCGTCGTTCCACGATCCAGGAAAGTTGTGGCGACCCCAGATCAAAGTCCCGTCGAACCCGTAGCACAAAACGCCAGTAACTTTAACAGCATGCAACCAGCCTGTATAAGCATGAGTGAGCTAGCGAGCTGCGACATCGATTCGCTCAATTCGTTATAGTGCTTACCATTGAAATACGCATTCTGCACGTCACTAGCAGTAGGAGCGCGAACAGCGTAATTCTTGCCATCAGCTAGGCAAAACATCCACGAATTAGCGGTTCTTTGAGTGTAACCATGGCAGCCCATCGCTCTTGCTCGCCAAACGTTGGCCAGCTGATACGTGCTGCTGGAACGTCGCGAATTGCATTGCTTAGCGCCTTCTCTGCATTCTTGAGTACACGGGACAGCGTGGCAGGTGGCACGCCGAACAGCTCACATAATGTTTTAGCCTCCACTGCTGCAGAGTGAAAATGAAGCAAGCAGGCTAGAACGTTGTTTTTGTTCTGTAGTCGAGGAGGCCGACCACGCTTTCCGGGCCCGCTTTTCACCATATAGTGATTTGAAAACGCAGCCAGCAAAACGTTGAACTCTAGGACCGGGAGCGACACCGTTACCATAAACGCGCTGTCATCGTGGCTTGCAT